>JAPQRP010000029.1:8599706-8619764 GCA_037367295.1 Apogon hyalosoma | reverse complement strand
TCTGGGCTTCACTGCTGAGGCTGCTGCCCCCGCGACCCGGACCCGGATAAGCGGATGAAGACGAGTACGAGTATTATTTATAAGCAAGAGTTGCAAATTCATAAAAACACCATAAATGCACCACACTGGACCTTTTTATTACATGAATTACGTGTGGGGGCAGAACATAATGGGGAGCAGCCGTTGCCGGACGGAAAGTGACATACCCACGTTGTTTCCCGGTGATGAGTGTGAGTAAACAAGTAGCAGTCAGTGAGCAAGATTGAGTGAAAAGCACATGTTCACACTTGTTGTTTGGGTAGCTGTAAACTTTGCACTCTGCCATTGTCCTAGAGACGCAATCCAGCACTGGACGATAATATGTCATCTTAGACTGGTTTCTGCTGCACGGGGTCAGTGAGCAGTCCATTGTAGCCCAGGTAATCGGATAAACCAACATGTCTGTGTTACTACCGGTGCTGGAACAGCCCGTGAAGGAGGCAACATGTCTCTGACAATGACCAATGAAGCAGTGTACTTTACAATGGGTTATAACGCAAGTTACGGGACAGAACCGCTAGTATTATTTGCGATCTTTTGAAATAGCTGGCAATGAAAATTCACTACAGGTACCCTTTAAATAAAGTCTTCAATAGCCACTTCAAGGAGGCACACCCTTTGGCTGGTCATGGCTGGTCTGATCCCTGGGCTATGGCTGTGTTGTTGCTGGAGGTTGTGTGGGGGTTGATGGTATCCTCCCCTCCTCGGGCTCTGTGTGCTTGGCTCCACCCCTCCATTGCCATATTCATTCAAATTAATTAATATAAATTCAAACTGGAAGTAACTGATACACATACATTATTACAAATATTAAATTATTCAACCAATTGTTATATTGTGACTGCCTACTGCTACTACCACCACAATAATACTAGCAGATTAGACTATTGGCATTATTATTATATATTTTTGTGTTGTTGCCATTATCATCATGACTACAATTATTACTCTCCCCCTCACTCCCCCCCTCTATCTTTCTCACTTTCATTCACACTCCCCTCTTCCCCTTTTCCCTATCGCCCCTAATCAATCTATATTGTTAAGTTGCTCTTTACATTTAGTATCTTTTTCACTGTAACATGATATTGTCATTATTGTTGTTTGTCATTACTCTGTCGTTGTTGTTTTTGGATTGTTTTTGTCTGATTTTCCCTTTGTTTATGTCTTGTTTCTCTGTCCACACTGTCTTGTTAAATATCACTAATAAAAAAAAAAAAAAAAAAAACATAGCCACTTCAAAATCATTTTGGCAGTGTGATGGTGTGGTGGACGGAGGCAGACGGAGGCCTTCCTGTGCTGAGTAATGCCTGTTTTCTCTGTGCCACGCCCTGTCGCTGTTCTTGACCAAGGTACTAATAAAAATCTGGATCATCTTGTTGATGATACTTCTACACTCAAGTGTATAAACTATGGTTAAATAAAGTTCTGAATGCAGAGCTTTTACTTGTAGTGGAGTTTTTCACCACGTGGTATGAGTATTTTTACTAACATTTTAGCGTACACTGTCTCTAGAGAAAAAGTCTCTGGATAAAAAAAAAAAAAAAAAATTAAAAAAAAAAATCAGAAAGGCCAGACAGAGATGGTTTGGACACGTACAGAGGAGGGATAGTGAATATATTGGTAGAAGGATGCTGAGGTTGGAACTGCCAGGCAGGAGGTCTAGAAGAAGACCCAAGACCAGATTTTTGGATGTAGTGAAAGAGGACAAAGGCAATTGGTGTGAGAGAAGAGGATGCAGAGGATTAGGTTAAACAGAGGAAGATGATTCACTGTAGCGACCCCTGAAGGGAACAGCCAAAAGGAAAAGAAGAAGACTATTAGAGTACACTGTCTAAAACTGTGGAAACCCCAGATCATTCTTGAAAAGTAAATCACTTTCGACAAATCATACTGACCTGCAGAGTCGATGGTGGCCGCTAACTGCCCGTTTTTCTTGGCTGCAACGTATTTCCCATTAGCAGCTCGGAGAGTCAGCCTCTTCCCACGCCACTCAATGTCAAAGTAACAATTAGCTGACCTGCAAAAAGAGACAGAGAAAGTGAAGGCATGTGAGGTAAGACGGTAATTAAATTTACATGGCAGTTGGATATCTGGTAGCACAATTGCATGAGTGTCAGGTGTAATCGCACATTCACATTTAGCTCTAGTGTTGCTCAGAAAACTACACCCTCCTGTTTTATCCACAGCTCAAGTAATTGTTGGGTAATTGGATAGGTAAGCTCAGAGTAGACAGATAAGCTTCACTTGTAGTTGGTCAAGTTAAACCAACTAGCCCGTTAAATCCTTTCACTTGGCAGAGGAAAGTCTGACTGTGTCGTCTGGCGTAGATGTAAAATCTCTTATCTGAGACTCTGAATACTCTCCAGAGTGTTTTCCTTTCTTTTGTAAGTAGCAAACCAAGTCAAATCTCAAGAATGCGATGGAGGAATTCAGTGAACTTCCTGCGGAGTTCGCACAGTGTGACCCCTGAGTGTCAACGACCGTCTCTGCTTTCTCTTATTGAAATATGGAGTGTCAGCTGCAAGTTAATTCAGGACACATGGTTCTTGGACAGTGGTTATATCAAATTATTATTGTACATTGCATCATTTTTTAACTCAGATCTGCCTTTTGGCTTCTTGTCTAGAGATTTATTGAACACCAAATGCATTAAACTAATGGGATTTTCACAGTAAAGGTAACATTTAACACAATAATTAGAGTCTGGTTTTGACCGGCTCTATATGTAAAGCGTCATGAGATAACTTCTGTTATGATTTGGTGCTATATAAATAACATTTGATTTAATTTGAATAAGAATAAAATCAACTAGTACTCTGTGCTGAGAAATTTCCACTCTGGGGGCTCATGCAAAGAGGGTTTTTTTTTAGTAGTGGCTTTCAGTCCAACATAGTGAAAAGGTAGCTCTGTCGCTTATGTTGCTACAGAACAATTAACTCTCACTCACCAATAAGAGTTCTGTGACAGTAAAAGTTATGATTGACATACACACTGTTATTTCTAATATTCAGCATCTTCTGAAAGGAAAAAGCCTAAGAACATCCAAAGTGGAGCATGTGAGATGTTCTGATAATATTCCAGTTTTATGAGGATTCTTTTCACATGTATATTGTACATTTGGAAAATTAATCTGATTTGCACATTTTCGTGTAGAATGCAATATGCAACACATGTTTACAATCGGCTGGGATGAAGACAAAGACCCTCTGTGTTAGAGATGGATGCTCTGAAGAAAAGTCAACATTTGTGGCGAGAAGAAGAAACACACCTACTGTTAAATGTCCTGAATGAGGAAGTCAAAAAAATATCGAAAAGTCAACCTTTTCCAGAAGTGATCGGAGGAACACAATGGAACATCTGCCACCATTGGAAAATTTTATATTCATTTACATTAACCATATACATTCCTTATTAGGATTTTTGTCTTTTTCAGAATAACTGCAAAAACTGTAGAATTTTGTGCCTGAAAATTTTGTCACAAAGAGAAAAGAGGAGAAAGACAAAAACCCTGATGGTTTGAGAAATATGTGCAGCAGGATTCTGTTGCAGTGGAATGATAAATATTAGTTTTCTGTTCTCAGTTCTTTGCCTCATAAAGAAGAATAAAGGTCAACAGTCAGAGATGCAGGAGATCAGGATGAGCGCAACAAAGACAGTCATATGCAAACCCTCTTCTGGTTGAGTTTGCACACAAATGCCACAGTCATGACATTACCCCCCTCACTCTTCACCTCCCACTCATGTAATCCACCCCCCACTGAACACACACACATAAACTCCTAAGTCATGCCACAGCTCAAGTTACTGGGGGCGGCTCCAGATGAACTAGTATCAGGTTTTGTCTCCCATTTACAAAAACACAATCAGTGCCACAGAGTTTGTGGGCAGACAAATGAGGTGTGACTTTGGCAAATCCCAACAGACATGGAATTTATTGAGAATTGATTTTGATGTGTGTGATACTAACTTGGTGGAGGCGGTGCACTGCAGGCCACCATTTGCAGTGAGGGTCCAGTATTTCCCCGCTGCGGTACGGAACGCACACTTCCTGTTTTCGCGACAAATCTCCACCTGGAACACTTCCTGGTCACCTTCTTCATCCTGATTGGCTGAGAGGTCCATACCTGTGCAGATGAATGGGGAAGGGTTAGTCAGAATACAAGCTGTAATTAGCTGTGATATTACAAGACAGATGCAAACACACAATCACCTACGCACATCCTTTGGTTAGGATCAAACGAACTAAATGAACAACATCAGACAGTTTGGATTAGTGGAGGATTTCACACAGCTGCACACACACACCCACCCACCCACCCACTCACTCACATCTGTCAGTCCAGACAGACTCAAGTTTACTTCAAAGGATCAGTTGTAACAGTGGATGGTCACAAAGATTGGAAAAAGTGTAAGGCCTTTAGAATTGTACACAGCTTTCCCACTATTTCAGTATCATGTCAGATCACCTCGACTCGGCTCAGTTCATCCACCAGTGCCTTGCATTTCCACTGCAGGTACAGTTTTCCCATCAGTGAAGTTTGTCTTTATAGCGACGCAGCATAAACTATTGTGACAATGTGACTGAAAGTTAAACACCAAGATATAATTCCCAAAATGAAACATTCTATTGAGATTCTGTCAGGTAAGAATACAGCCAGTTACACTACAAAGGTTTTGTCAATTTATCAAGACAGACCTGATGTGAAAATGAGCTTTATTTCCCTATTAGCTTAGCTTTCACCACAGCGTGACATGACGACACATAAATACTGACAGTGCAGATTCTGGATTGACTGATCTGTGATCTGCATTTTAGTATCACTTTCTCTCACTTAGAACCTCAATGAAGGGGACAGAAATAATGTCTGATAGCACCAAGTTGTCTCAGAGTGAAAGATCAAAAAAGCTGTGGTGACTTGAGGCAAGTAAAGCTGATATTGTCAAAGACCCTGCTCAAGCTTCAGTGTGCATGATTTAGTGGTACCTAGTGGTGAGGTTGCAAATTGCAAATAGCTAGATACCACTTACCTCCCCCTCTGTGTGTGGGAGACCTATAGCCACTTTTACAAAGAGATCCTGGAAAAAGGTGAGATGGTGATCCCACCTTTTTTCCAGCATTGACTGATTTCCACAGCCAAAGGAGTAACCGAGGTGAGACAGGCTGGACTTCTACACAGCGACCTGTGTTCCGGAATCAAAGGGGTGGTGACGCAGCGCAGCATATAGTGTGACAACACTTCTGTGTCGGAAATACCCTGAGCACAGCAGTGTTGCTAACCTCTCCAGTCAGCCTGTTTTTCACCGTTCCACCAATGTTAGCATGGATAGAGTCCTCCACCTGAAGTGACAGCAGCTCTCAGATCTCAGCATCTCCCCAGTTCAACATCTTTCTGCTCACATTGATGTTTGTTTACTGTACACGGCCTGCACTCATTTTTAAATCCCCCCAGCGCGGGGCTCACACATGCAATACATCATCAAAACTACACCTTGGTTGAGAAATGAGAGGTGTTCCTTTTAGATAGCATTCTGGAATCATGATTCCACCTTTATCACAGCTCCGTTACTACCTCCAGAGGTGTTACAAAGTCGTGATAAAGGTGGGACCAGATGATCCCACCATTTTGTTTACACAGACATTGTTCTGGAATAAAGGCAAATATTCCTGCAACAGAAGTGCTGTGTAAAAGGGGCTTGTGTAAAAGCAGAAATTGCTCTATACTGTGTTGGGATTGACCTTTCTGGGCTACAATAGAAAAGTATTAGCATAGAGATGTAAACTAGCATAAGCTGATTACTGAAATATTATTAAGGTGTTCTTGATTTGACTGTTTCTGTTTGGCTGCAAATGCATATAGTCTCAATTCTCTTATCAGTCTTTACATAATTATTGATATTGGCCCTGAAGAAAAAAAAAAAACATTCTGAAAAATCAAAAAGTCCCTCAAAGATTTTTATCTTTCAAAATTGTGGATTCATTCCATTCCTTTCCACTAGAGTCCCCTGAATGCTACCCACTGCTCCTTTAGTTAATAAGTAGATTTATTAAAACAATAACTACTTTTTCATGATCAATTAATTCTAGACTAAAGCTAAACTCCAGCTCCCTAAATGCTGCTGTATTTCTCAGAATTATATAATTTAATTAAATACTCTATGACTGAATCATATTTTTTAGTTTTGGGAAATTAGCTAAGCAAACAGTGGGCTTTGCAAACTGAAATGAGCTTTTGGACTAATTAAAAAAGGCAGATAATCAGTGATGAAAATAATCAGTGCAGCCTGACTTAACAAGCCACTTTCAGCCAAAAATCTATGGTGTGTTTGTGTCCATGCATCCAAGTGTATGTGTACTGAACAGCAGACCTCATTAAAATCCCATCAGCCTCACTCACCAACAACAAAGAGGTAAACAAAACATGACCATCAACTATAGGATGAGGACCCATAACGCTGCAATGTGCCACTCCCATAATGTACACACACACACACTTCATATATGGCACAATGGATACTATTGTATATGATGAGGTCATGGCGTGGATGGACTAGCCAGAGGGGCCGCATGAGACACTCAGAGAAAGAGATGGACTGTCTGATGGACCACTGTGTAAATGTGTGCAGAGACGAGGAGGACGAGACAGGCTGAGAAAGAACGATGTGTTTGAGAAAACAAACCAACACACTCTTATTCTTGACACATCCCCCTTTCATGCATGACCCCCACCTAATTTTATCTCATTTTTTCCATGTTTCTTGTTCCCTACGCCCCTACAAGCAGCTCCAGTGGTCATGCTGAATAGATTAAAGGCAGCATTTGGCCTAAAAAACTGTAAATGATTAAAAAAAAACAATCGCTACATATCGGATAGAATGGAAAGTAGGTCATTCGGTCATGATACTTTTCAAATGGAACAGCTTGTGGACTGAAAAAAAAAAACACCACAAAACACTGATATCCTGGAACAGTGACTATTTTTGGATATTTCTCCTTTTCCAACGTGGGCCAAACATTGCCAAAGATGTTCTCTATTAAAAGCTTCATTGTAAAGCCAGTGCAACCACAAAAGGAATATTACGTAACACGTTAGTCACTAAAGAGTTAATGCTCACCATTTGCGAAAAGGAAAAAAATACACAATATTCCTCTCCTGCAGAGTGCCCGCTAAAGTCAACTAAGGAGTTCTGCAGAGATTGAGTTTCTGCAGAAATATGCAAAGCACACACACATACACATGCAGATGATTGAGAAGAAAAAAAAATATAACTGAGCATAATGGGAACCACATGGTTGGGGGGGGGGGTCAGAGGCGATTAAACGCAAGTTAAGCAGCAACAGACATGAATGGTTTGAAGGAACACGTACGAAGGAGGACGAGAGGAAGAGAGATGAGGGTCAGAACAGATAGTGAGTACAGTAGCACAGGAGAAGCATTTATTACAGCGGTAGGAAGCACATAGAATAAACCATCTACTGGGGAGCTTACATTAGTGACTCATCTACAGCATGAAGGAGCTTAGTCCAAATACATGAGGAAGTTGGAGGAGAAATTATCTGTGGAGTTTGCTGTGAAAGGACCTATTTTAACCATTACCTCAGCAGTAACAGACCACAGAAGGCTGGTATTATCTCTATAATAATGCATAAATGCGAGAAACTCAACTTTAAGGAAGCGTCAGCTTTTAGGAATTTCTTTGAAGACAGTATACTCAGTAACCAGACAATATTTTCCTTCAACTTTTTTTTAACCCATAAAGACCCAGCGCAACTTTTATGGAAACTCCTAAATTGATTTTTCTCTCTAACTTTTCTTAAGTGATTTATCGCCATTTATTATAATATCATCCTATGTATTTATCATTTTTTCTAGTGTAAATAATGTATTTTTCCCTATATTTCATTACGGTAACTAATCATGTAGATGTTCATGAAAACTCAGAGTAGATATAAATGTTATTATATAAAAACAGAAAAAAAATGACAAAAAAGTGACTTTTTCCACAAAATATATCATGAATGGCACATAAAAACAAGCCTTAAAAACCACTGACATTTGTCAAACTCCATGGGTTTTACTGGTGAATCACTGCTGTCGAAGATGACAGTGCCTCTGAACGTCCAAATGCGTCATATCTGATGACCATAAAAAGACAATAAACTGCATTTTACACCAATTATTTACATGTATTGATAAAATTAGTGGATCAACAGGTATTAAACATTAGAGATGAGTAGAGGCTTTTGGTCACCAGTGGCTCTGTGGGTCTTTATGGGTTAAGAGTGTGCAATTTATTTTATTTCAGTGTTGAACCACAGCATTTTCACATTAAAGACCAAACTTCAAGGACTAAATCTAACAATATTAAGCACACAGAAATGACTTATACAATTTTATTAATGATATTACGTGACAATTATGTGCACGTCATAATAAATGGGATTGTACAAAGTTGAAAAAGTATTGTTTAGGAACCAGTGTTGAAGTCAATGCCACAGTACAGGACATTTTCAAATGATAGCCAGCCATATTCAAATCTCAATAAACTTGTATAAAATTATCTAAAACCTGTCCAAAAATCCCATAGAACCAGTTCACCAGTGGCAATATTCACCTCAAACTCATTAATTTTACTTCCTGAATATAAACAAGGAACCTGATAAAAGCTACACTTTCTCACTTTTCCACAGACGCCATATGACTAAATTTCCTACTGATTTGAATTCATGTAGCAGCATCATTTCTAACCCTGCTTGTCAATATAATCTACAAACTGATGTCTGAAGATTAAATTTTATTTAAATTTTTATTTGTAGAGCCCTATATCATAACAAGGTTGCCTCACAGGGCAACAGATGTAGGAAGTAGTGTTTCTGCTCATTTCACTACAGTTTGGGTGTTTCATTTCCCCTGAACGCACCTTGGAACATGTCAGGAAAGGAAAATATTGACTCAAACACGACATGAAAAAAATGACACAAACGCTGGCCCTGAGGACAGTGAAGCCTCGGCTGTGACCCAGAGAGAGGCGGCCTGTCAGGATTTATCTGCATGTGAGCCTTCATACACCCAGATCCGTTTACAATGATAACTTTGTGACGCTCGTGGGGGTTAATAGAGGCGTAGGAAAGAGGGTCCGCCACACCAAAAGAAGTGACCACACATAGAAAATCCTCCCAAACCACACCAAATATACAACGTACACACACACATAAGCCCAGCACTTGAAAACAACCCGTCTATCTTTCTGTCCACCCCACCCACCACATTCAGCCTGATGGCGGCAGGCACAGATTGTTGGCCTCCGTTACTGTGAACCAGCAGGGTTGTTTGCACCGGGGGCCTGCTGTGAACGCACGCGATTGTATCAAGTGCGTGAATGTGTGTGTGTGTGTGTGTGTACTTTCTATTGTTAAACAGGGCTGACTGAGGAGGCGACCAGCTGGGGCACAAACAGGGAGACAGAACATCAGCCTTTGTTCTGATCCAAACACACACACACACTCAGCCTACACACTAAGTACAGTGCTGCACTTGCACACCACTGCATTTACAGTATGGACACACATGCCACATTAGTATTCCCACTTCCTCTATCAAAAGAGGTCAGACATCTGAGATTGGCAGTCTTGCATCCGGGGATGTCCCAAATCTTTTGCCAAATTGATTTAATCGCTCTGCGTTCAGTGTGTTGCATGGATCAACTATTGGACTGCGAGTTAGTGGCCATTAACATAGAGACACACCCAGAGAAAAGCCGAAAGACACACTGGAGACCGGCTGAGGCCTAACCTATAATAAAGTAGACAACATCAGACAGGAGAGGTTCCCTGTTGCTGTGAAGTCGACGTGAGTCAGCTCCCCTTGCGCACAGACACACAAACAGCCTGAAGGTCTATAAACACGTTAAAAAAGCAAGCAAGCAAACGCTGCCATAAACAGTGAATAAATACAACCAAGGATGAATACATTGATTCATTGCTTTCTTAGGATTTTAAGTGTGTGTGTGCTACTACGTTGGTGTGTTGTACAGAGTGCAAATCATCACCCTTTACCCCGCAGGGATTAACGTACACCAACCAAGGTCGGAGATGTGTGTCTCATGTCTCATTTCCTGCTAGTGGGGGGTTGAAGGATACAGAAAGGGTGTCAGGGTTGAATCATGGCCAGACACAACATGGAGTCACAGTTTGTGCTCTTTCTCTCTTTACACCAAACACACACTGCACAAATGAATGACTCCGACGTTTGATTATAAGACTGATTTGCTGTTCTCCAACTATAACTTAAATCTAGATGCTAAACAAGTGTAAATCCGAACCTAAAAATGTAAATTCCTTTAACCCTTAATGATCTAGTACAACTTTTGTGGCAACTTCTAAATGAATTTCAGTACATTTCATCTTTTCCAAGTGGTTTATCTGCCTTTCTTATAATATTATCCTCTGTATTTTTCAGTGGAAAGAAGGCATTTTCCTATATTTTATCATGTAGATGTCTTTAAAGCTTCAGAGTAAGTTCAGAGGTTACTATATCAAACAGGAATTAAAAAAAAGAAAAAGTGACTTTTCCTAGATAAATATATCAAAAAGCAAACATCTACAACCACTGCCTTTTGTCAAACTACATGTGATTTATTGGTGAATCAATATTGCAGAAAATGACAGGGTTTCCATGTTCACTAGTGAGCCTCTGTACATCAGATGTTGCTTAAAGCTGAAAAACTGCCTTTTTACCCAAGTTATTTTAATGTATTGACAAGATTAGTAGTTTTAAAGTCATTAAACATTTTAGATCAGTAGATGCTTTCAGTCTTGGAGGGTTAACCAGTGAATGAAACTGGCTACTGTCCACAGTTCCTGATTATGCACATTATGTTGTTTTTATTCAATATACAAAAATACCTTTAAAGTTTCATATTTAAGAAGCTGCAACCTCCAGAAATATTGGCTTTTTGCTTGAAAACTGAGGATTTTGTCAGATTTCCTGTATTTAATGCCATCTTTCATCTGACTATAAGAACTTCACGCATTCAAACCATGTTCTGCAACTCAAAATTGACTGAAAAAACACATTCCCTGGTGAGAAATGTGTGTGTGTGTGTGTGTGTGTGGGGGGGGGGGGTGTCACAGGATGCACTTTCTCATGATCTCATTAGGGTTTGATTGACACATGCTTTCCCTACACACTTAAGTGCTGAAACCAGTGAAAGCCCACAGGGTTTTTACCTTCACTTCACTCACATCTCTTCGCTTCTCTATGTTCAGATGCAAAGGATGATAAGTCACTAAGAGCATTCAGTCAAGCACAAGGTGGTCACACCAGTAGCTGACAGGATATGATCCACTTAGCTGACAGCCTTGACTTGCGCTGCGCTTCAGTTTTGGGGGGTAGTGGTAGTGGTGGAAGGCAGAACAGGCCACTTAAGAGGCCATTGAGCTTCAGGGTAACTGTGTGGTAATTGTGTCTCAGTCCATATGAGGGTCGTTAAACTGTCTCTGAGGGAGTTTGTGACTATCTCCACTTCCATGGATGGGCAGTGGTGGACGTGTGGGTCACCGGAAGAGCACCAGGGGCAGAATAATGGAATTTAAGAATGCTGCGAGCATGAGTTCAACTGTAATGTACACTAATGTTCCTCAAGAGTAAAAATGAGACTTGTTTTCCATTAGAATCCCCACAAGTCTGGGGATTCTTATAAATGTCGGCTTAAGTTGAACATAAATATTCTTGTTTTAACTCCCATATCATAGCCGTATGCAACTGACACAGGTGAAAAATTATTAGTTTACATGTTAGAGAGGGTTATCTTCCAGTAAACAGTGATTCTGAGAGAGAGAGAGAAAAAAGCAGTGTGGATAAATGTAGGTGAAGAATTGAACAATGAAGGGAAACCATTTCAAAAAATGGATCCCTTGTGATGTGCTTGCAGCATGTCGGACTCAAAACACATGATTCATAATAAAAGGCAGTAAGCTTGGAATATTTGAAGGACTACTGAAAATATATTCAATATGCAAACCAAACAGAATGTATTACATTTATTTAAATTGAGCTTTTTAAGCAACAGAAGTACTTAAAATTAATTTCTGATAGTATGTATGTTATGGCACTGCATTAAAACAGTGTATTCAGCAGCTTCTTTTGCTGATGTGGGGATGCAACTGCTTAGTTCTACACAAATATACATTAAAAGTCTGTTAGCCAAAACATAATCAATCACAGAGATCTGAATCCTGTAAATAAGTGGTTTAACCCATAAAGATCCAGTGCTACTTTTATGGCAGTTCCCAAATGGATTTCTCTATGAGCTTTCTTAAACTATTAATCACAATTTATTATAATATTATCCTCTGCATTTTCAATGTTTTTGGTGTAAACCA
Source organism: Apogon hyalosoma (assembly GCA_037367295.1). Lineage (NCBI taxonomy): Eukaryota > Metazoa > Chordata > Actinopteri > Kurtiformes > Apogonidae > Apogon > Apogon hyalosoma. Next base: position 8,607,343 of record JAPQRP010000029.1, on the reverse strand, counting down.
TATTTTTTCCTATATTTAATTCACTGATCATGTAGATGTTCATAAAAGCTAAGTAAATTCAAAGGTTATTATATCAAAACTGAGACAAAAGTCACTTTTTCAACAAAATATATCATTAACTGAACATAAAACAAGTGTCACCACCACTGTCATTTATCAAACTGTAGAGGTTTCACTGGTGAATCAATGTTGTAGATAACTGTTTCCACATTCACTATGGAGCCTCTGAACGTCCAAATGGGTCATATCTGATGACCATGAAAAGATGACAAACTGTATTTTACACCCATTATTTGCATGTTTTAATAGGATTAGTGGTTCAACAGGTATTAAACAGTTTCCATCAGTAGATTATTTTGGTCAGTGGTGGATGTTTGGGTCTTTACGGGTTAAAAAGTGGACCTCTATAGCTCTGTTTAGTGACTGTCTAAACTGCATTTACCAGCTTTAAGGACAACAACTTGATCAGTCCAGACTCATCTCCATAAAGCAGATTTCAGGCTGACCCAGTTGAAAACCATGGGCTGCTAATGGAAGCCAACCCACGACTTCACCCGCTATCTTGGCTCAGGTCTGCCTGGCAAATAACTGCTGTGGAGGCGACCCACAAGCAGCAGCTGTCAGTTCAAAAACATCTGGAGCCAGTTTAATTCCACTCAACATTTAATCCACATCACAATGATCCAGTCGTTGGCGGGCTGAACATGGTCTTCCTCTAAAGGTTCAGACTTTCTACTGATTACGTGCAGACTATTGCAGCAGAGCAGCGGATGGGGCATCTAACTGGCTAAAGTATCCTTGAGCAAGGCATCAGATTAGTAGTGCTCCCGTAGATGCAGCACATTTCAGGAGAACTAACCAGAACAGATCACAGTCAGAGCAAAGCTCCTAAATAACAATTAAATGGCACTGAAATGTCTGATGTTAAATAAAGAACTGTCAGTTGATGTTATGATGTCATTAACCCTTTAAGCCCTAACATGTCTGTGGTGAGCGTTCTAAATGTATGATTTATTTTAGATATTCATAAAAAAATTAAACCATTTGCTCAAAAAGAAAACGTTCAAAATGTTCTGAGAGAATAGACCTTGTGCCTTCCATAGATATCTGAGCATGCACAGTGCACCCCCCAGTGCCTGTGGAATGGGGTTCAAAAAACAGAACAGTGAGTGAGACCAACTTGTTATTTTTTTTAAACACTATTTTACTTTTTCCTGTTTTTACAAAGTTTTGACCATGTAACTGCTTTTGGAGTTCAACCAGGTGTCAAAAAGCAGCTGAACTGATTTAGAAAAAAAGAGCTCCAAAGCAAAAGCTGCTGGGCCAAAATTCAAATACTTGTTGTTCAGTGTGTTCCAGTTCATAGTTCATGTTCAACATCCTAAATCTCTTATTGATGTACATTCTGAGTGCCTAAAGTAAAAAAAAAAAAAAAAAACTGTAAAACTTCAATTCCTCTGTCTTTTTCTGTTATTCCACCCTGTTTTGACCCTAAAACACACAGTAAAGCAAAACCACTGAAGAAAAGAAACAAGCACAGACTCACAGCAGCTTTTATGACACTTCAACCGAGAATTCACAGCAGCCCGTTTCATTGAAATAACGTCCCACGGGTTAAAGGGTTAAATATGTTTAAGTTCTGTTTAAGATGCTAATAGAAAAGTAGTATTTCAGTGTGGATAATGAACATTTTCACATTAAAAACTGGAAATAATGGCTCTGACATTCACTTAACTACGCCCTCTATTATAAAAAGGCATAATCTGATTGAGTAAAATGTCCGACAAATGGCATTTTTCCACTTGGGGATTGTTTGGGCATGATTCATGGCCTAATTACAGAGGATGCAATCATCTAATGCCTGTGGATCAGCTTAAAAATGCACATTTTATAGTGTTCACTTCCCTTTTTTTTTTTAATTTTCAACTGGCACCTTTAAGGACTGACCTCCATTTTGTCTCTGTGACTGACCGAGCAAAATTTACACGGAAAAACAAGTGAGTGTGGATGGTGAGAAAAGCATTTAAATATTCCAAGTAAACAGACAAAGCTAGAAGATTGAACCGATGAGTTCAGGGTGTGAGAGAGTGACAGGAGAGGAAAATAAAAGGGGCCTGATCAGGCTTTGAGAGGAAGAAGTTAAACCACTGAACCACACGGTATTCTCCCCACTGACCACAGACTAATTATAGATTTAGAAAGCATCAGTTATTCATATCATTCATTATATTAGACAGTCTGTGTTGTTTTCCTCATCTGTGCTATAATCACAGTGTGTCTTAACCTCTCATTCAAGGCAGTTTCAGACAAAAGGTGGTCACTTATGTAGGCAGACATTGTTGGATGCTGACAATGACAACACACAGCAGCAGCCACCGCCAGGCCTGGAGGTTGGAGGAGCAGGGATGGTGGGGGGAGGGGAAGCAGAAGACCAGAGCCTGATGGGAGAGAAAATGAGATGACTGACAGACGTGTGAAGTAGGAGAAGAAGAAGGGTGGGAACAGTGAGGGGAGGAAGGAAGGAAGGAAATGAGGAGACAGCAAGGAGGAGATGGAAAAGTAAAGGGGTAAGAAGGAAGGAAGAAGGTGGAGAGACATGCTTGTATCTCTGCCCACTTGTCCAGCTGAAAACCAGATGTACACACATGAACAGAATTAGCTTCGACACACAAACACTGCGATTAAATTAAGGTCAAAAGACAAATCAGGTCAGTTGAATACTCATTTACACACCATTTATCAGCAGGGATGCATCGCCTAGGTGGACCAACAAAAGGTCTCTGTTCATCTGTCAATATCTGAACTACATGAAGAACCGATGAACTGCCTCAGGACTACAGAGACTAATTCCAGCCTGGTTAATTATACAGCTGCCAGAAAAACACAGACTCAGAGGACTTTGGGTTTGCCATGTCATCAGGGCTGTGTGACTAAAATAATGATGATTCAGGTTCTGTGAGACAGATCATTAGCATTACTCAGTATATGATCTGAGTGAAGGAATAACATTCAATGAAAGTGACAGAATGATAGATCATTCCCTTCCTTTTCTGTCCTCTGACTGTGGAGCTACTCTGGTCTTGCCAGTCCCTTTACAAGGCTTTTTTACATTTGAATAGTGGCACACGCTCACATTATGCTGCATATGTGTTAACAGGCCTAAAGAAACTGTGCTCTTCTTTGTTACACTCTTTAAATGTCATTTGTCTGCTGTAAAACTCTCACAGATTCCCTCCCAAGAGCTTTACAGCTACCAATAACAATCATATGGGATCTTTTTTTATCAGCTTTTACACAAGACTTGGGGGATTTTACTGGAAATAGGATGTCAAAATGAGACTCATAGATTCTGGTGTGAACCTTAATATGACACTGCATTCTCAAACCAACTTATTCCTTTGCATGTGCACATGTATGTTGGCCATTAATGTCCTACATCCCACACACTCGTGTGTGTGTGTGTGTGTGTGTGTGTGTGTGTGTAGGCTGCAGGGGGGATAGAGTCTGACATACCATCACTTTAACCCTTCCTCCGCCATGGGCGCATGGAATGCCACCACACACAAACTCTCTGGACCACCAGGCCTCCAGCGCGCGCGCACACACACACACACACACACACACACACACACACACACACACACACCTTGGACCACCACACCCACCTTGCCGGGTGGAGACGTTCCTCTCGTTGGCAGCAGTGAGCACGACCTGCGGGTGGCTCTGCTCCAGAACGAACAGCTCATCCTTTCCAACGCGGCCGCTCTTGCCGGACTTCATGGTACCGGAGGGCCCGGACGGTGCGAGGTACCTGCCGCTACAGTCTCTGAACGCCACCTTACCGGAGCGGAACTCCAGCGTGTAACCCGTGTTCTTGTCCGTCGTGGCGACCAGTGCTCCGTCATTCCTCAGGAAGCGGTTGTCGGAGGTCTGCAGGTGGTAGCGCTGCTCACGGAACACCAGGGTGATCATGGAGTCCACCCCCCACGGGACGTCCCGGTCGATGGCAATCTCATCCACCTTGGAGCTCAGGTGTGCGTACCGCTTGCGCGTCAGGCTGAAGATGTTCACCTGCGGGTGCATGGCGATGTGCACGCTCCATTTCTCTGCCACTGAGGCCGTTTGGGCGAAGCAGATGATCCGGTCCTCGGTGCCGCCCAGGTAGCGTCCGTGGGGTTCGGACTGCAGGGACCAGCGGCCGTCATCGTGGGCAGTGATGATGAACCGGCATTCCGGGCCTGGGGTCTCACTGTCTCCGGTGACGTTGCCGTCCTTATCGGCGGCGATGTACCGGCCCAGATGTGACTTGAGAAGGAACACGTTCCCACTGGAGTCGTCCCCACTCTGCTCCAGGGTCCAGATCTGCTTCTTCTTCATGCTCGTGGCTGAGGCATTGATTTTGAAGCCGAAGGTCTCTGCCGTTAGGTATTTGTTCCCGCAGTTGATCAGGCCGAACTGGATCTGCAGCATGTCGCTGGTTCCGTTAGTGGCGCCGTTGGTTGTCATGGCTGGTTCTGTGCGCTCTGGCCTTGGCTCGGACCGGTTCTGTGCGTCTCAGAGGGATGAGGGGGGGCGCTTCTGTAACTGAGCTCGCTCGCGGCTGAAAGGGTGGGATGCTCTGCTGCCTCGCGTGCTTCTCTTTGTTTGGGGAGTGTGTGTGTGTGGCTGACTGGGAGTCTGTGAGCGCGCGCCGCCGGTCCTCTGTGCTCTGCCTGTCTCAGCAGCGCGAGCCCGTCGCCACAGCTGCAGCCTATATAACCATCACTGACGTCGCGACGCAGGCCACGCCCACATGCAATGATCAGAAATGTGGGAGCAGAGCTGAAGGAATGTTCTGTCCTCTACTGCGCATATGTAAACTCACAGGAGACTCTTCAGGTGTGGAAACGGGTCCCGTTGTTACGCTGCCTCCTCTTCTCTTCAGGTCATTTTAATAGTTAGTGAGAAAAGGGGAGAGGCTCACCTCAGGAACCAGCTCTGTTCACCACATCCTCATTATATGAATTTTTTTTTTCAAGCAACCATATCATCATAGTCTCATTCTCCATCTCTTTCCCTCAAATACACTTACCAAATACACTCAGTATTCAAATCATGAGGATGGGATGATGACACCACAATAAAGCTCTATTCATGGCCTGTGCACGCACATCAGAGGGCAGGAAAGGCTCCATTCAATAAACAAAGAGGCCAAACAGATCAGACTGGCATCTTTTCACAGCATGCACATGGTACACAGATAAAAGTATGCACACTGAAAGTGTACAAAGCCTGCTATCACTATCTGCAGCGTTAGAAGCTTAAAACAGTTAGGGAACAAGTGGTTCATACCTCATTGCTTTACTGGTGAGATGACATTAGCCTTATCTGTCTTTCTAATACGGATGCTGCTCAGTTTCTCTTTCTTAGACCAAATCACTATTGATTATAGTAGTGATGTTGTCGTCCACCTCCTCTTTCAACCTGCATGTTATCAGAGGTAGTCTGTAAAATTAGGAGATGTAGGATCAGAGCAAAGTGTGCACATGTTAGACCAAAAGATGGGTTAAATTTTGCCTACCTGGAAGGAGGGAGGTAAAATTAGTAACAGGGGGTAATATTTTCCAATATGTGTGGGTTTGTTTCTAACAGTTGAGGCTCTCACTCATTAACTGGATAATAATGAGAGACTGTAAGGCTATAAAATAGAGGTTATGAAATGTTTCACTTACCTGTGCCTTTGTATTTTCATAAACAAATGACATGCATGGGATGTGGCCGTGGTGCATCAGTGTGGGAACTAGTGGGTTTGCATTTGGAAAGTTCATGTAATCTGACTCTAATAAGTAATTTAATCTGCAGGGTTTTCTCTCCTGCAGTCTGGATAAATCCAATCTTCAGATAGTACATCTTCAGTCAAATTGAATTTCAGTGTAATTTCACCTCATGAATTGCTCTGTAATATAATAATCTGACATGTTCTGGTATATTTTTGCTTGCTTATGTTGTGCAATATTTATTTTTAAGAGCTAAATTGTGAAAGCAGAAGAGAAAATGTCTGAGTCATTTCTGTCAGCATGTGAACACTTTAGGACTTTGTTGCTTTATGTTTTGTAGAAAGATCTTATTTAAAAAAAAAAAAAAAAAAAGTAAGAACCTCTGAAGTACATATGGTCTAGAAAGCTTTCAAAGCACTAAAAGTAGTGTTTTGTTTTGTTTTATCATCCTGAGAAAAATGCTGCTTCAGAAAATTGCTTCTGTGGGGAAATGTACATCAATTTATAAGAATCTTTATTATATATTCAGCATAGTCAGAATGTTTTGTAGATGTGGACATGGAGCACACGTTGAAATTGACCTTTAACCCATCACTAGCTGAATATACAAGACCACACCACTCACTGTAGAGTAGGAGAAGTGGGCTGTCATGTTAGGCACCCACAAAGCAAATGGTGGGGTCAATTGCCATACTCAAGGGCACATCAGCTAACAAACTGAACCAGCAACCCTTCAGTCACAAGCTGCTTCTCCACCTTCTAGGCTGCAGCTAACCCCAGTCAAAATAAGATATGGTGAAAAGAAAATACAGCTGTGATCACACAGAAGACACAATCTCTGACAATATACAAACTTTGTCATTAAAGTACTTTGTCATTTAGGAGGAACCAAATTCTTCAGTTAGACAGTAGTAAGGAATCGGAAGCCGAGCACTTTTAAATCTCTGCAAACTGTACGTAAAAAAGAGAAAGTCAGTTATTCTGGACCGACTGACTGACAGTGTCTGACACAGCAGCATCAATAAGGTTTGTCTCAAAAGCACAAATCCCTCACATCATTTGGAGCCAACTGCAGCATAAATTAACTAAAAGGCTTTAGATGAATAATTGATTCTGGTTTGTTGTAGGATTCACAGGAAGATGCCACTCTTAGATGATCAAGAAATCACCAAATCCATCTCAATGAATATATGAACACATACTGTACTTTTAGAAATGTTACTTATATTTAATATCTATCTGCAGAATTACAAACTAATACGTGTCCACCACATGGGATTTTTGAGCAGGAAGCAGCATTCACTTGCAATAGATACTGAAATACCTGGTGAATCAAATTATAATTCCCTTTTGTTATACCCCGGCCCTGTAAATGCCGGACCACATCTATCTCTCCCTCCAGACGGGTGCCTTTATTGTTGCAGCTAAGGGAGCGATAGTAAAAGATGGAGGGAGCTGCAATCATAACCACACACGCAAACACACAGCATCTCATTTAGAGCCTGCAGCCCCTGAATCTCTTCATTTTGACCCTGATTTGAGAAGAAATTAGCAGCAATTTGTGATTACAGTGCACCTTATTCACACTCCTAAACACACACACACACACACACACACCCACAAACACAAACCCCTGGGGAAGAGTCCCCTTGGGCGTCTCACATGCCTCATGAAAGAATGAGGGGAGGGAGAAAGAGGGAAGCTAGCTTTGTTCCCCGAGCCGTGCTTTGAGGATGGTTACCATGGAGACCTGCCTCAAATCTGCTGGTTGATGAAGGGCAGGCGGTCTGCTGCAGCATGTGCGCACACACACACACGCACACACACACACACACACACACACACACACACACACACACACACACACACACACAAAAAAAC
>JAPQRP010000029.1:8566130-8578474 GCA_037367295.1 Apogon hyalosoma | reverse complement strand
GAAAGAAAGAAAGAAAGAAAGAAAGAAAGAAAGAAAGAAAGAAAGAAAGAAAGAAAGAAAGAAAGAAAGAAAGCTTTAGTGTATTTCATTAAGATATTTCTAAACTACTAGACTGTGCATCCACAGATGAAAATTCCTAAATTACTACATTTATCAACCCCTTGAACCCCTCTTACTACATGCTCTTACACTCATGTCTAGCTGTGCAATGATGCAAGAATGACACTTGAGTGAATGACTGACATAACACAATAATTTCCAAGATGACACAAAACATTGTGCAGCATCATCATCATTTCCCGTCTACCTCTCCTTCTCATCTCACCATCATTGCTTCTTCTTCTGTGAATGTCTGTACTTCCAAGCCTTAGGTTTCAACTTCACTCAAGGCTAATTGCAACTAATGTTTTTTGTATTGAGCTGCAATCTTTGCACTCTAGAAGCAGTTCGAGTAAAGGCAGCAGATGTTGTTCTGTGTGTGCAGGGATAATAGAAGTAGTATTTGTGTCCACCCCCTATGGCCGGTTTTACCAGGCCTTTCATGGTTACCTTCCCCTCCCCCACAAACACACACCCATTCACACACCAAAATACCCCTTCCATAACATAATAAATATCAAATTCCCCCAAGATGAATAACAACAGGAAAGGTAAGATGAAGACAAGACATTGTAAATAGAGATGGAGTGGAGAGGATGTAGCCATCTTAAGTTGAGAGTAGCAAGAAACTTGCTGCATCTTCACTCTTTAAAGGAACAGGAAGTCATGGTGGGATGGCTTTAGTTACACAGGGAGTGGCTGTTTCTTGTGTGTTGCTGCTCCATACCAGTTGCTTTTGGTGTTTTAGTTACTTTACTTGAAGAGAAAAACCTGAACTGATAGTGTCACGTGAGCTCCAACCCCCTGGTAAACATTTGAAAGGTTAAATGTTTGCTCGGACTCCACCTGCCCTGAAAATGAATTGTTTGCCATAGTGGAGATGACAAGGCTGGGAGGAAGTCAGCGAAAAGTCAAGGCTGCTTGTGACCTTACACATATACTCACTTCAATATAAGTAAAGCTTTGAATCGTCCACATATGCAGCGTCAACAAAGATAGCATTCGGTTATGATTAGCCGTAGTCATTAAAAATCCTTCGACCTTTGAACCACATGTCCATATATATATAAACACATGTGCTACTGTGGTAAATGAATTACTAAATGACTTGTCACATGGCTATGGCAATGCCTGATGTCAGACTGTAAGTCAAAGAAGTCAGGGAGGTTTATTTTAGTTTCAATTCAAGGCTGCAACAGGTGCTAAAAAACTTGACTTAATAGCGAATCGTTGCTTTGTATATGCATGACTTTTTGTAAATTATCTTGAGTTTGGTTCACCAAGATAACATTAACTATCCTTTTGTGAGTGACTGAGGTTCAATAATGCTAAGGCTACATTTGTGTGGAATTTGTGTTGTACTGGGGCTAGTTGTGTTTTGATGCTGCCATTTAGCAAGAGAACACTGTTGCCACTGAAGAGGAACAGAGAAGAGGCACTGAAGAAATTGGGAGTGAGCATAAGGATTTTTGCTGAAAAACAAGCTATGGCCCCTACATAGAAGTCAATGTACAGACTTATAATGGGTGTAGTCATTATCTTAGAAATGGAGTGAGCTAACATCAACAAACAACTATGTCCCTGTACAAAATGTAGCAGCTTGATGTATACTGTATATCTTGATTCATCTTCAAGTTCCATTGGGGCAGCTGTGGCTCAGGAAGTAGAAGTCAATAAACTGCAAAGTTCACTCCCCTGATCCTCTTGTTCATATACTGAACTGTCTTTGAGAAGTGAATGACAGTAGATGGAAGACTGACTCAGCTGTGAAGCATTTGACTGCATTTTTCAATAGGGGATACATTCATGGTTAGATTTATTCAGTGATAATCAGGTTATGTTTGAAGGCCTGGAAACAGTACATGTACTTCTTGAACAACTACTGGCAAACAAGGAAGAACAAGCTCCATGATTTGAATAAGCTAATGAATCATTATATCACTATGGTTGTGTTGTAAATATGGTCTGTGCACATACAATGTCACCAACACCTGTTTGTGCAACGAACCTTCAAATGTGAAAGTCACAAAACAAGTTGCACAAACTGGAATATGAACCACTTTCATAGCATTCATTTAACCCATTTCAGTACCATCATCCTTCTGTGTTTTTCACCCCGTAAATTAGAAAAAGTGGGTGGTAACATTTAGTACTAAAAGGCTGACAGCTTAACAATTTAATTGACTAAAACATGTTTGACACCACAAGTGTCCCCTCTCTTGAGCTACTAAATGTCCTGTCACAGATGTACCGAGTACACAGATAAAGTGTTTTTGTCAAAGTCGACAGAGTTTTTTGTGACTAAATTACAGTCATTTTCAGTAGCTCTAACAGTGCCCCTCCCTAATTCTCCCTGACTCTAAATGGCAGGTTTAAACTTCTAGTTTCCACTTGTTCCTCTCCTTAAAGTGTCACTTACTTTGACAAATAGTCTATTTAGACCACCACTACTCATAGTAACAGTCATTATACACAACACCTCAAGTAGCTGTGTATAAACTTCTGTCTACATGAAAAATCCTCAGAAAAAAATCCTTAGGTGGTTTTGTTGCTCTAAGGGCCTTGGCAACAAGGCCGTAGTTCAGCCTGCATTGCGCTGGCACCCAGGTTGTAAACACACACACACACACACACGCACACACACACACACACACACACACACACACACACACACACACACACACACACACACTGTTATGATACGTGAGAGGAGTCTTCCCAGGACAGTATTCCAAGCACTTGGCTTGTAGAAATTCCTACTAAAGAGTGTTGACAACACACCACTTACCCAGAGACCTCTCACTTTCACTCAGCCATACACATAAACACATGTATATACAAAGTCCTGCTAATCTAAGCCACCAACACATTTACACAGTGAGACAAAACAAACCTGACTTCTTTTCCCACTTAGATGTCTTGATTCAAACTTCTTTAAGAGAGAATTAAAGGATGACAGAATGCGTCATACAATTACATTTTTCACCTGTATCAAATAAAACTGAGGTAATACAATGAATCACTTCCTTACACATACACTATCAGCCTGAAACATTCAGAGGCACTCCCTCAAAACCAGATTAAATATTGTCAAACCAATCCCTGTTTACACCACCAAAGCATCAATATGAAGAAACAATCTTCTAGTTTCAGTTCAAATCTCATGTTAGGAGTTTACGACCAGTTATAAAAGAATTCAGGCTGATATATGTTGGGGAAGGATAATCTTGGTTTAGGATTTGACCCTGACTGTGATTTAACGCCTGTAAATCAATACGTGGGCCCATTAGACCTTTGATCCACCATCACTCTTCCTTCCCTAAGCAAACCCTGTATGTGTTGACTAGGTAAAAAGTCTTTCATACAGTCCCAGCTCTGACTCAACATGATTAGATGTATGAGTCTTGTCTGAATAGCTGGCATGTTATTTTATGGTTTTCACCAGTGAATAATGGTTCGTACACAAGAGCAAAGCCAGAGAGTTAAAAATGCATGTAATAGAACAAATCTGTTGCTCAACCCCTTGGACTCTGCAGGAGTTAGGGGACAGTCACATAAGCCACTGTTATGTTTTCATGTATTAAAGGTTATATTTTTTTCAGAGATACAGCAAATGTAAAGGGGTTATATGAGCATGTGACAACACCATTAATGTCCATTTAAAGTCAACTAGTAGCATGAATAGAGATAAGGAAGACATGAAAATGTGGAAAAAACAGATGTGGAGGAGTTGATTCAAAAGAGGGGGGAAAGGAAGTGGCAAAGGAGGAAGAGATAAAGTTGCAGCTTTTCTCACTGAAGAATAGGGCACCACCACTACCACAGTTTGAGATTTACATGGCTTTAAATGAGATTTAACATTAAGCTGGTGTATACACTCATGGTGTAAGAATGCACAATGAAGAAAGACTACAACATGTGTTATATATTATGAAGACATTAAAGAGTAAAGGGGGCAGGAATGAATGCAGTATAGATGAGTAAGAGGAAGATGGGGGAGACAGAGAAATGGGGAATAAATAAACAGAGACGGAAAAGGGAAGAAGCTGAAAAGTAGGCATACAAGACATAGTTCATGATGACACTGGTTAGGTGGCTTATGAATCCTGTATGTGGTTAAAAAAAAAAAAATCAGCAATAGAAATTTTACTGGCATGCAAGCCCAGACAAGTCCTAAAATATATGTAATTTGGGCTGCATTAAAGATGATGTGAATAACATTAAAGATCAAACACACCAGAGCATGATGAAGAAAAAAAATAGTAAACCAAAGAATATTTATACTTCAAACCTGGAGGTCAAAGATGATTAATAGTTTATCTGAAGAATATATAGTGTTTTATATCTTGCTTGAGAGTGGGATAAAGTTTAGCCTATCCTACACTAGTGAAATAGTGTAGGCTGAAACAGGAGTGTAAAGCTTGCAATCTCTGTTTTCATTATATATATTGTAGTTTTTATCACAATACATGTTCTCTGGTTAAGACCTGTTTAATTCTCAGGTTTTAATGTTTCATTAAATGCCAGCTAGTCATTTCCCCTCTAAAACACCACCTGTGTCTAAAGAAAACGAGAGGGAAAAAGTTAAAACAACCAGCTAGAGCCCCAGTACTCAGGAACCATAGTCAGACCAATACTTGGATTATCAGGAAACACTGGGAAGGGGATGGCCTACATTCAGTGGTCATTCCCCAGCTTGTGGCAGGGCAGCTCCACCACCCTGCTTGTGTTATGTGTGTCATGTGTTTGGACTGGGGATGCAGTGACTGTGACTCCCACTGAGATTACAGCTGGTTTTCAACATGGGCAGCACGAACGGCATCACAGCAACATGCATAGGCTTTGAGTATAAGACAAACGGCCATGACTATCGACAAACGTGGACATTAAGTATATTCGAATGGGAATCTTGGGCCTAATCTGGGAGGAGTCCTGGCTAGTGCTATAGCCTTCCAGTTACTGAAACATCTATGTACGGTTGCACCGATGAAGCCCACTAAAGGCATAATCAAACATAAAAGTTTATATAAGGCTTTTAACCTGTATATAAAACACTTTGTCAAGGGATTAGGCTTGCTAGGCCTCACAACATCAATCCCTTCCCTTTTATTTTCTCCAATCCTTTGCTATTATCGCCTCCCTCTCTCTCTCTGTCCCTCAAATCGCGAGCGGTCAGTGCACCACAGCGTGCACGCGACGTGCCCCAGTGTATGACGCTGGACCAATCAGAGGGCGCAATTCCGAAAGTTTACCTTTTATGGCTCGAGCCGGGCAGCTGACGCGGTATAAAAAACAAGCGCCCACAGATAACGGATTCACTCTGAGCGCCGTCACACACAGCCTGTGCGGGATATCATTTGCCTGAAACCGATTCCCTTAAAGCGAAAAGCCCCCCACCCAAAGGTAAGACTGGCTAAATCTTTGCTAATAGAGTACTTGTATTAGCATAATTTGTCTAGTAACAACTAGTATAATGGTTGTTTCTGATTACTGCTTGTGAAATGTGTTATATTCAATTCAATAAATGGCATTGACCACGAGGTTCTTTGTCCTGTCATGCCTATGTGCTGCTAAATGAGCAAATTTGAATAAGTTCGACAAAATGGGGCACTGGTATCTGAATCTCGCATGTACTCTTCAAGCGCATATCGTGGTGATGGTGGTTAGAGATCTATAAACCAATCTCACAGGTGCTTTTCGATTCTGTAGCCGGCTTATGGTTAAATATGACCTTTAGGTGACTGGTTGTTCTCCAACTATGTTTGTCCTTGTGCAGTTGTTTAACAGCATCGAGGTTTCAATTTGGACTTGCGTCTCTTTACCGGCGAAGTAGGTAAGAGGAGGCTCTTGAGTTGAGGTCGTCTGGACCCGGCTGCTCCCTTTGTGCGCTCGATGCGGCGGGGTGTGACCTACTTTAGCACATTAGCATAGCCACACCATGCTAGCATCCTCTTTAGTTGAAAGTTATATTAATAATTATCTTAAAGGGGTATTTAGTACCTGTATGGGCGTGCCCACTCTTTAAATTATCTTAATAATTGCTTTTATCAATGTTACTCTAAATGTGACTCAAAGTCACGATTACCGGGCCTGCTTAAAAGCATAAATTGACAAGTGGCATAGATCTTTCTTTATAGGAAATCGTGACTTTTCAGCTTGAATGCAGAAAAGTGATCAAAGGCGAATGAAAAACCAGTCTCAGAAAAGGCGTGGCTTTCAAGAAATGGCACAACTGTCAAAGACTTGTGGCCTTCTTTTCATGAGTCAACATAAGTTAATTATGCAACTAATAGATGTATATTGTATGTACTCGGTGAGCAGTCAGACTAAAAGGTGGTAAATGGTGGTAATGTGAGGAGTTGGTGGTGACGCCGGTGTGCAATGAATGAAGTGGCAGAAGCTAACCATGACGCAGTGACATTAAAGTAAATGCTGGATAAAAGTATAGTAGATCGGTTTAATATGCGCCGCTGGGAGTGTCGGTTGATTGAGGACCAGTAGGGGCCCATAGGGAGTGGTCGCGCGGCACCGGGTCTGATAATGTCGAATGTTCTCCTCTGTGCTCTGGCCGCGCGCCATGGCGCCAGTAGCCGCAAAGCTGCTCAAAACCCAACCATGTCCTTATATGGTAATAACAGAATGCAGCGCACTTCCTTTTGTCTGGCTGGGTCGGAATGTGGGGCGCGAGCTCCACCCAGCGGCTGAGCTCGCAAACTGCTGCAGTGAGTTCACAGGAAGTGAGGTTTTAAGTCACACGGTCGCTGTTGTACGGATGCACGCGGATGTGAAACTAATATAACGCATTTTCCTTTCCTCAATAGTTCAGCCATGGAAGATGAAATCGCCGCACTCGTTGTTGACAACGGATCCGGTATGTGCAAAGCCGGATTCGCCGGAGACGACGCCCCTCGTGCTGTCTTCCCCTCCATCGTCGGTCGCCCCAGGCATCAGGTGGGTGATGCCTTTAAATTTCATTAGTCACACTCTTGTAACTGCATTTCATGTTTTAAACAATTAAAATACCTTAAATTAGATTTCATTCCTAAAATCTGTCACTTGAACCTGCTAAAATGACATTGAGTTCTACTACACTATAAAAAAGATTTAAAGTTAAATGGTAACTCTCTATGCAAGGGTTAACAGTTGGGTTTACAGAGCCATGCACTTCTTAGATGTAAATCTCATTCTAATGTATATAGATTAACTCTTTTTTTGCTATCGTTGTTTAGGGAGTGATGGTGGGTATGGGCCAGAAAGACAGCTACGTTGGTGATGAAGCCCAGAGCAAGAGAGGTATCCTGACTCTGAAGTACCCCATTGAGCACGGTATTGTCACCAACTGGGATGACATGGAGAAGATCTGGCATCACACCTTCTACAATGAGCTGAGAGTTGCCCCTGAGGAGCACCCAGTCCTGCTCACAGAAGCCCCTCTGAACCCTAAAGCCAACAGGGAGAAGATGACCCAGGTACAACCTATTCTAAACATTTTTAGCTGAACTCTTAGGTTTAGGCAGACACTTTAAATCGGTATTGACCTAACAATGGTTACCTCATTTCCTCTTGAGTTTCCTTCTCAATTCTATTCTCACATGCTCCTTCCTCCCCCTCTTCTCCAGGACCTCTCTCCTATAAGATGATCTATCATCAACAGGTCTCTTGACTGTGTGCATATCTAAACTTGTGTTTAAATGTTTACAAAGTCAATAGATGAGCATCTAATGACGCCTGACATGCACAAGTGTGAAGGAATGTCAACTTTTCTGCACCTTTTTCTACTAACGTTCCCTCTGAGCCTCACTCTAACGCATGTAGTGAGTGCAGTGACCACAGCTGCTTAACACCCCTTGCTATGAGTGACTACACTAAACTGTTGTCTCCTCTTTTGCAGATCATGTTTGAGACCTTCAACACCCCCGCCATGTACGTTGCCATCCAGGCTGTGCTGTCCCTGTATGCCTCTGGTCGTACCACTGGTATTGTCATGGACTCCGGTGATGGTGTGACCCACACAGTGCCCATCTATGAGGGCTACGCCCTGCCCCACGCCATCCTGCGTCTGGACTTGGCCGGTCGCGACCTCACAGACTACCTCATGAAGATCCTGACAGAGCGTGGCTACTCCTTCACTACCACAGCTGAGAGGGAAATCGTGCGTGACATCAAGGAGAAGCTGTGCTATGTCGCCCTGGACTTCGAGCAGGAGATGGGCACTGCTGCTTCCTCCTCCTCCCTGGAGAAGAGCTATGAGCTGCCTGACGGTCAGGTCATCACTATTGGCAATGAGAGGTTCCGTTGCCCAGAGGCCCTCTTCCAGCCTTCCTTCCTTGGTATGTTTCCAGGCATAGAATACCTTAAACCCTCTGTGTAGCCACTTCTCTTGCTAACAAGTGTGTATCTGTTCTCAGGTATGGAGTCCTGCGGAATCCACGAGACCACCTACAACAGCATCATGAAGTGCGACGTCGACATCCGTAAGGATCTGTATGCCAACACTGTGCTTTCTGGAGGTACCACCATGTACCCTGGCATTGCTGACAGGATGCAGAAGGAGATCACAGCCCTGGCCCCATCTACCATGAAGATCAAGGTGAGTGGAGTTGCAGCACACTGGATTCTGCACAGTGTGGCGTCTGAACAGTTCTTGGTCTCTAAATGCATTTTCTTGCTTCTTCCTACAGATCATTGCCCCACCAGAGCGTAAATACTCTGTCTGGATCGGAGGCTCCATCCTGGCCTCCCTGTCCACCTTCCAGCAGATGTGGATCAGCAAGCAGGAGTACGATGAGTCTGGCCCCTCCATCGTCCACCGCAAATGCTTCTAAACAGACTTTTCCTCCTCCCCCTCCCCAACCAAATGCCCAACAACTTCAGCTCTGTGCAAAACAACCACACACCACACATTTCTCATATACACTCAGGCGCAGAGCCTAGATGACCAACTCATTGGCATGGCTTCAGTTATTTTTGGCGCTTGACTCAGGATTTTAAAAACTGGAAGTGAAGGATACAGTAATTGAGAATACAGTAACTGAAGGAAACAGTAATTGAAGGATACAGTAATGTTTTGGCTAGGTTTAAAAATGCACCCCAAGCTACTGCAGTTGCATCTGGGGACTTAAAAAAATGTACATTTTGTGTTATTTTTTTTCTTTGAGTCATTCCAAATGTTTGTTAACTGCATTGTTCAGACACATGATTCCAAATGTTAACTGCATTGTTCAGACACGTATTCGCCTCTGTGAAGGCTGCCCAGTGGTTGGCGCATACTTAAACATGGTTGTAGTATCGCTTGTATGTAAATTATGTCTGGGTTTTTTGTACTTTCAGCCTTAAAAATATCTTGGTCCTGTTAATTTTTTTGTTTTTGTTATGCAAAACCCAATCGTGACCTCTTCTTCCCCCTATTGGAGGTTTCATCCCCGGGGTGGTGGGGCAGGGGTCTCGAAGTGATGGGATAACATGGGGTGCCAGACCGGTGGGGCCAACCTGTACACTGACTAAACAATCCCAATAAAAGTGCACATGTGTTCCGAAATCACTGTTGTTTGTCTTCAATAGTAGCGTTTGTATCAGACTTCACCTTTTTGAGGTTATTAAACTCCAAAAATGCAAGGGGTTGACTATAGTTGGACAACAAAAACAGACTTGTCTCTTGTAGCTATTCCTCATTTAATATTACTGATCTACCTGTTGAATTAACTAGATGAACTGTAAAAGATCTTAGATGAGGGTAAAGAGATCAGTTATTGCTAAAGTAGTCATGTAAACCAGTGAAATTACTGATTTGGCTACATAAACTTCCAGTGTTAAATGCATTTCTCTGCAGCACTAATTGTGGCTCTGCATATTATCTCAGACCTAGTTTCATTCATGGGCAGTTAAGACTTACACCATGATCTTTTTGCTGAAGGTGAGTTTCTTTTTTTTCTTAAACTGCCAAGTCAGTTCTGAGTGCATGTTTACTGCTGCAGGGCTCTAACATTAGCCAGCTCTTCAATGAACCTGTTAAAAGGTCTTAATCTACAAATGAAGCAAAATCTAAACCCTTAAGTGGGAGGGTTAAAGTACCCTTAAAATGTGTTCAATTTGAGGTGAATATGGCAACCAAAAGATGAGCTCATTCCCTCATGAGTTGACAAAAAGTTGAGAAGTTTCTTTTGTTACTTGGAACAGAGTAGTTATCTAAAGTTGAGCATACTGAATCTAAACAAAGCAAGTTTTTCTTTTATTTACTGACAGTTCACATACTCTGTATCTTATGTGATGATTTTATATTCAGAATAAACAAAACACCCATAAATAGAATTTAACAATCCAGTCTACTTTAAGGGCTCCTGATCTAATCTTACAATTTAAGTCTTGAGGTTGTGGGTTATTTTCTACATATTCCCCTCTGGGGGGCCCTGGAGTTGTCTACATGAACCTTCATACAGAGGTTTTCATCTTAAAGAGTAGAAATACTCCTTGATAGATTTGGGCTCATCATCACTTCAATATTTCTTTCTAGCCACATGTTTTGTACCATACCCTGATGTGAAAACCATATCAGCATGAATCTGCTTTGGGGATAAACCAGTCATCTACTACCACCTAGCCATTTTTTTTTTTCAATATTTAAACATTAGCTAGAACCTCAGAATAAAATTAGTTATCCAAAGAGTAAATTAAAAGCATAGCTAGATCTGATATTCAACTGCTATAGCGCATTCAAAGCTTATTCCTATTAAACTGTGCTTCTATGATTGTTTTAATTATTGAATTGGCTTCAAAAGCAATTCACGTGTGCTGTTTGCACATGTCTGCTTTCATAGGAGACACCTCTGTAAAGCCTATCTGTTTACATTTATCTGTGTCTATGTGCTCCGGGGTTTATGGTGACCTATTTCCAACAGTGTTACCTGATTAAGCTGACGGGGTGTAAAATAATGAACTAAAAGGTCAGGAATGTCAAAGGATACAGAAGGAGTTCAGCTCAGCCACTTATTGTAACATTACTACAAAAAGCTTTTTTTTGTTGTTGTCTTCAGGCATCTCAGGAATTGCAGTCACACTCTCTTTCATGGAATCATAAGTTCAGAGACTGTTTGTGAAATGGTTGGTGTATGGTGCAATACAACACTTAGAGAAAAGTCATTAAAAAAATCTTGTCTGTGGTGAAAGTTTTTCCTGTGTATATAAATTCAAGTCCATTGTGTTTGACTCAAACATTCCCAAAAGAACAATAAGACTGTATATAACATATATAAAACAACACACATATGAAAATGTACAACAATACCAACATATTACATTGTAAAATAAACATTTTGAATAGTTACACATACATTATAGTTAGTGGAAGTATTATTAGCCTTACAAGTGTCGCTGTAGTATGACTGCAGTTGCACAGTTTAAACAGCAGATGGAGCTAAACACCTATTTCATAATTCTGAGTATTATGGCTGCTGAAAACTGAGGTGTGTCTCCTGAATGTTCACATGGCCAATCTTTTTACATGTACATTTGTATGGTGCATGCTGTGTATTTATCGTGTTACTGATCTACTAGAAAGATAAATTAGACAGAATGTAGGACATTTAGAAGGATTGTGTCTAATTGTAGCAGAAACATACGAATATATATGAAAACCAATGTTGATGTTAATGTTTCTCTTCTAGAATGGTGACGATGGTCTTCTGCCATTTCCTGTCCTTTTTAGAAGCTGATCCCTGCATTTGCATATCTAGCAGATGAAATGGGATAAGATAGATGGCCCAGCCCCACCCTTGACGTTCTATGCAGCCTATCGTGTTTCTGTGTATGACACCACACAACCGATCACACCAACCAAAGTCATACCGTGTCCATTAGTCCGACCGCCCCAGTTTCCTGCAATATTCTGGGCTGCACAGTGGTACCTGATGATATATGATGAGCCTGTAGAGCACACAAGGCCTGTGCCCGTGCATACATAAGCATGCGTTTGCACACCATATGAATTTATATATGCATCCATTAAACCAGGCTGCATTCAGACAGCCTGCTGCATTCACATACACGCTGAAGATCAAGTGTGTTTGGTATTGGAAATTTATTCCATCTCACTGCAGCTCCCCTGTGATTCTGCTGAGACTGCTTCCCTCTGATATCCTTTTACTGCCACGCCAGCAAAACACTCACTGGCAGGAAAACAGTGTGCGTGTGCATGTATGTGTGTGTGTGTGTGTGTGTGTGTGTGTGTGTGTGTGTGTGTGTAGAGGGCT
>JAPQRP010000029.1:8516118-8564240 GCA_037367295.1 Apogon hyalosoma | reverse complement strand
GTGTTGAATTCAGTCAGTCATCTCTTCTCAGACTCTTACACATGCATCTCATTCATGCATGTTTATCTCTGAAAATATGACACTGCAATTAACCTCCTTTACAATCAACTACCTGATTTTTGTCTTGGTGCATTGCAGCAGCATCCACTTCAGTAACAGTACAGTACTTGTGTAGAGCATTGAGATAAGGTATGATGGATGATTTAGCCCCGTGGGCATGCAGGGGCTCTGTGAATGTGGGTGTGATTGTGTAGGGAGGAGGAGGAGGAGGTGGTGTGTGTGTGTGTGTGTGTGTGTGTGGGGGGGGGTCACATAAAATTTCTGCACTTTTGTTATTTATTGCTGCAGCTCATATATCCCTTTATGGATTATTGTGGAGAATATGTTCACATGAGGCCATACATTGTCATGGTGACACTTTATTAGCACTTCAGCATGTGAGATACAGTGGCTGTTGTAAAAAAGGGTAGATGCTTATGTGGAAGGACGTGTTTCTGTGTTTATTTATTTATGTATGTTTTTCCCAGAGACAAGTGAAGGAGCCCCAGCTGAATTAATCAATGCTGTCTCTTGAGTTCTGTCCCCTTGTGGGTTAATGTAGCCACACGCACTGAGAAAATCAGATAGTCTGGCCGCCAAATCAGATTATTTATCTGATCCTTTGGCTGATAGAACAGAATTAAACCCAAACCCCAACAATACAATGATATTTGGAATGTCACACGACCAGGGGTTAGAGTGAGATATGGTGTTCAGACAAAAACAACAGGGGGAGGAAAGAAAAACACAGTTGATCTAAAACGTCAACGAAAAAAAATGTTCTGTCTGTAATCTTTGGACCACACAATAAAAAAAACAAGTCCGGGAATAGTGTTATTGTTATGAATAATTGGCTGTGGTATTGTATTGACTCAGCAGCATTTTAGGCTATAAATCATGGTTTTCAGTACTTTTCCACTGCAGCCTCATACAGGGGACAAGTCTGGAGCTTTAAGTTGGACCCTCCTCAAATAACTGGGTTGGTGTACAGACTATAAAAAAACATAATTTACCAAATGGTCCCATCTGCTCCTTCAGTATAACACAGCCCTGTGAGAAATCTAAATAGGCAGTAGTTACCCGTGTTATTGCCATCTAAGGTGAGAACCTGGACATAAACCACATATTGCTCTACAAATGAGTTTTCCCTGTTATTTTTTTACTTGTTATTAAGGCGTGAATTTAGAATGGGGCACTTACTGGATTATTTGGATAAACAGTTAATGTGACTGCGGGGCAGACCAGAGAAAGGCACTGAAATATTAATTTAACCTGAGGAGGCATAAAGCTTCCGGACTCTCTGTTGTAAATGACTTCAGCCCAGGCTGTAAAGACATTAAATTATGCAGTATAGGTGTCTTTACTGGTGCGTGAAGCGTGCGTAAAACCCGATCCATTTGTAGAGACAAGACAGATATCAGAAACTTATAGATTGTGATATTTTATTAAAATCTTGATGCGTACCTCTGGTTGGCATGTATATAAATCAGTAGTTGTGTACACAAGGCACAACTTGAATATACCCACCTCAAAGTGGAGATAACCCCCCACGAATGCCGCTGTATTTGACAAGAAAAACAACAACGGGAAGATGAAACCTGCCTCCTGCTTGCGGGGTGAAAAGAGAGCAACAATAGGGGCCTAATCTGAAGGCATTGTCTGAATTCCCAGTCGGAGGGATATGGAGAACAAAAGCCGGCTTGGTCCCCTCGGACGGGACATCACTCTGATCTCTGCCTGGTAATTCCCTCCCCGGGTCCCGTCAGGGTGACAGGCGCTGCGAGCAGAGGGATCTGCGAACGGGCGGCCTCTTCTTCCTTTCAGCTCGGCTCGGAAATAACTTTGATTTCCGATTTAGTAAATATCACACAGGGGGTCGAGACCACAGCGCATCGAGCCCGTTTCTCCGCTGCTGCTCGGATGTGTCCGTAGCCGGTGCTGTCGTGTGGATGAGCCGCCTCTCAGCTCTGTCTTGTCGATCGACGCTCCGCGCGTCGGTCTGGGTTGTCGCGCTTCCTTTCCTCCCATCGGAGGGTTGCCTTGAAACCGATGCATTGAGAGGAGGAGGGACTGTGGAGACGCTGAGGGGAGGGGTGACATGGGTAGCTTGAAACCGCATCAGATTTTTTTAATCAACATTTTTTGCAACTATGTAACACAGAATGGTTTACTTCAAAGAAAACTTATTGATCATAAAAATCCTACTGTACTACGCGTGCGCGGGGGATGTGGGAGCGGGAGTGGGGATAGGAAAGTCATGTGAGAGGGCTTTAGACTTGCAATTCACACCAAAGGTCGACCCCCCTCTTCTGAATTTTACCATGCCTGTAATTGCACTAGATGAGGACGTTCACTTTTTTCTCCTCTTCTAATGCAAATCTATGCGCTTTTGCGCAGAGCGGGCGCAGAATATGCGCAAACACACACGTGATCTTGCTTTGCTTAAAGTTTGTTGTTCGTTTGGGGCCGTTTGCATATATGAAGAATCATTCCTCGATCTGAAATGGTGTGGGAAATGAACATTTTAGACGTAATGGCGAGAGCAAGTTCTGTGCAAGCAAAATGAACCTGCACACAACTGTTCACACAACTGTAGGGCTGCAGCTCCTATGATTCAAAGGACGTAGGCCACTTCATCTTTTTCTGTGTGACTGAAAATCCATTTGTGAGAGTTCGTGTTCAGGCAGCGTTAACTGAAGTGCCAACACTATCTAAGTAGCATTTAATTACTGTTACTGTGTGATTGTATTTCAGCTTTGACAGGTGCAATGATATGACTTGCGAGTTACCAGGTTTGCTTCGGCCAGTCATTGTTATAACATAGGTCTATTAATTATTAAAAAGAGGATTCTCCTGCAAACCCATGCGTATACAAAGTAGTCCTATTAGGCTATAGCTTCTCTGAGTCCAGTCTGTGGGGGGTAAACCCAAGGTGCAGTTATCTAAATGAACTGAATAATGAATTAGTGGAATAGTATTCAGAGATGTTTACATCTTCTACCTATTGGGGAGGTGGAAATGTATTCCTATAAAGACACAAATGAACTGAGGTAGACATTAGCCTACATTAAAAGTCATATTTCCAAAGCTAACAACGCTCCCACACTTTCCACTTCCCAATCTTTGCGCGTCTTCTGTAATCAGCGTGGAAATGGGTGCGGTGGGGGTGAATGGGGGGCGGAGGAGAGGGAAGGTCGCCTTGAAACCATGCTTCAAGCTGCCCCCCACCCTCCAAGCCCAGCGTCACCACCACCCCCTCTAAAAAAACCTTGTTTTGATCACTCAGTCTTGAAGGGAGAGGGGACCTTGAAACGGCTCAACCTCCTTGCTCCATAATTGGTTTTATAGTGCTGGCGAGCGGCCAGAGTGTTTTTTCTCTTCTTTTTTTTTTTTTTTTTTTCTTAACGCTGTGGACTTTGATTGACACCTTGTGCAGGCAATCAGACATGCGCAGGCTGAGACGTACGGGGCTGGGCTGGGGTTCGGTGGGAGCGAGGCAGTGGGCGGGGCTTTCTGAACAATGCTGTGTTTCATTGCTGAGGAGTTTACGGACGCGTCAGGGGTTTTCTCTCCCCCAGTTATCTCCCAGTTTACCTTCGGACGAGCCTGTAATGGACTACTCTAGTTCTCCCAGCAACCTGGACGTATTTTGAGAAACGTTTGGATTTTTTTTAGCTCCATCCCCACATTTCCCCCCATTCAAGTAAGCGGGCATGTTTTTTTTTCCTCTTTTGCTCTTTCTTTTTTCCATCTAAAGTGTCAGAGTCCTCGATTTTACAATTATATTTTTGGTTTGCAAATGTTAGCGAAAAAGGCGCGGAGGTGCTTGCACGCGAGGCTTTGCTTTTGCGTGGATGTCGGTGATAGAAACACACTTTCTCGACGTTTCCTACCGAGAAAGTTTCGTGTGCCGTTAATGGAACCGTGAAAACTTTGAAACGTGGCTGATATGCCGTGCTCCTCCGCTGCCCGTACCGCATGGACCTCAACCGGGGAGGATACAGTGTGTGTTTACCCCCGTAGTCTGTGTCTAAAGGCTTCCAGGCTACATTTGCGCCTTGTGTGTGAGTGTTTGTTAAGGGTAAAAATGGTTTATTGTGGTTTGTGAAGGAGCCATTCTTCAGATCCCGCCCGCCTGGATATCACGAGTCATCGCTGATGTGTGTTTGCTTCCAGCCTTTGAAGGTTAACTCGACTTTCGCCTTGTTTTTAACTAAGATTTCCAACAGTTCAACTTATAATCTTCACATTTTAGTAAATTTCAGGTGATAGACTAAATAAAAGGAACGCCGGAAAAATACCGTTTTTATTTGGAGTGGATTTTCACCTGCAGTATCTACGAATAAAGTCGCAGAGTTATTCTATCTTAAGTTACTCCAGCTTTAATCTCTCTGTTAATTTATGTTTTTCTTTTGTAGTATTACTCACAGTAATATACGTAAAGATGATGTGGATTTTTTCGGGTTTTCACGCGCATTTAAATCGACCTTTCGCAGTTTCGGGACGCATTCTTGAGTTGATACCGATTATACTGAATTATCCGCCTAATGGTGTAAAACACACTATTGAATGTTAGTTTTAATTTAAACTGAGGCGTAGATGGTAAACCGTCGATAAGCTGGGTATCAGATGGGCTTTTTAGTTTTCAAACAGCGAGCTGAAGTGTTTACGGGTTAGGTTTTGATTTCTTTCCTTGGGCAGCACCCATGTCCAATTGCGAAGTAGTCCCGGACTAAATTCGCATCTGTGGGCAACAAAACACCGCTAAGTCGCTGATTAACGATGCAGCCTTTTGCACCCTTATTTATTTTTAACCCGTTTGAAATTTATATTTGATGCGCCTTCAGTATTTATGGTGTATTGGTTTACATGACTCGGCCGATAGCCTACATTGCTGGTTTACGGTTTAGGAAAACAGCTGGGTAATCGGAAAAGGTAGAATAGCTTATTAAAATTTGACGGTATGCGTCTCCATCACACGGTGTTTTCATGGCCGGGGCAGAGCGGATGACCGCCCCTCGCCTGCTTGTGTTTCCCCGGGAATCGAAGCTCCGGAGCGGCTGTCTGTTCGCTGGGCAGTGGGGGGTGGAGTACTGCTAGTCTGCTACTCATTTTATCATTATTTTGTAGATATAAGTTAAATCTGCACTAATTCTTGCATTAAGGATACACCGAGAGCTACCCGGGTAGTCTTACTGGCGACTGGTTAACATTAAGCGTCTAGTTTTGAAGTGTTTTTCCAAACTGCGTCACTGCACATATGGGCCGCCTGTTCGCTGCAAACAGGAGAAATCCTAAAACTACCACTTCCCAGCAGTTTGTTCAGTCTGCCTTTTAGATTATATGTCAAGCGATTTTTTTCCTCTTGTGTTTTATAGGTCAGCAGTATGGCTGAAAAGGAGCACGTATCGCCTGGAAAACTAAAGACATTATTATAGCCAGCTTTGGCTTTTTCGGAATAGGGGGCCTATCCGAAAGGACACATTTTTTTCACAACTTTCCCTCCTGTGGATAATGGATGGCAGAGATTTTGGACCTCCCCGATCCGTCCACGTACCACCTCCGTTGCTGGCGGGGCTCGCTATGGAGCCTCACCGACTCGGAGCAGCCGCAGCAGCCGGGAGGATCCCTCCCTCGCCCGGTCACTTGGGCGCGAGTCATCCGCCGCCTCTCCACTCCGGAAAATTCCTGCCATCGGCCATTAACCTACATCCACACCACAGTAAGTATATGCTGTTAGGTTGTAGCAGCTGTAACGTGACTCCCCCGATAAACACAACCCCAAAATGATCAAATATTAACTTGAAATTGTGCTGCGCAGAAATGCGCACAGTTTAGTGGTGCGGACATCGCTGATGTTCGATGGGAAATAAACTCCGATGTAGATTTCATGAGGAGGAGTGGCTGTTATAAAGCGGTGCCAAGTTTCAGATGCGAAAGTGGTATAGTGTTTTAAGGATTTCCAGTTTTGCGATGGGTAGCGCTTTAGCGGAAAATTTCATGGCAGTTTGCAATGCACTATATATATATATATATATACACACACACACACACACACACCGTCAAGGCACACAAGGCACGAAACAGCCGACTGTAGAGGATTGTGATGTAGGTGTTGCAGCAATGTGCAGGTCAGGGTGCAATGGTCTTGGATTGCATGTGGTCCATTACACCGTCATTGCCGTGAGAGCAGATGCAGTGTGTGCGCGTGTTTGCGAGAGTGGGGGTGGTAAAGTTGTGACCTTAGAGGGTTGACAAACCACTTCTTACTCTGATGGTGGAAATTGCTTGAATGACTGTGGTTAAGTCTGTTGTATTTGGAGTAAAAAGCCACTGTTGTCGAGTATTTGGCAAATAAACGATTTTGTGTGTACACCAGTTCTATACAACATCCCTGCTGCAAAATCATGAAACCTGCAATGGGGATCCATGTGAGAAAAAAACAAGAGACATTGTGTGTGTGTGTGTGTGTGTGTGTGTGCTTAAATAAGTTCACATGTGAGGTTCGTATTTATCGATAAAGAAAAGACAGGCCCCTTGTGTTTGTTTACATCTCTACCTGTTCTGTGTGTGAGTGGGTGGGTGTGTGTGAATGTGTTGTGTATTAACTGCATGTAGTCCGCAGATCATCTACAGTATATGTTACTCCCCGCTGAGCTGGTTATTTTCCCTTTACTTTCACTGCCTGTGCAGTGATTTCTGTTTTTGCTATTAGTAATGGAAGCCTTGAAAGCACACCATGCTAAAAAGATAACATTGCATGTTTGCATACAGTTTTGTGGTCTGTCAAACAGAAAGGCAGAGTGCGGTCATCTAGGCTCAAACCATATGTTGTGTTTAGGAAAGATAGATCTGCTGCTCTGTCTTTTGGAAAATGGAAAGTCTGACAAATGCTCTCATCGAGTTACTTACATCCCCCTGAAGTCATGTAGCTGCAGACACAGATACAATTACAGTTTCTCTGGTTTCTTTACAGAGGTAAACCCCAGAGATAATAATATTCCATTTTTTAGCTGTGCTCCTTGTCCTTATCACTGAGTGTTGGGTTCAATGCAGCACTTGTCATTTGGAGCACAAGGTACTAGAGGTGTAGTAAAGTGAGGCACTGCTAGCAGGGCATGGTTCTGATGAAGCATTAATGTGACACACTGGCAGAGCCTACACACTCAATTCCACACACAAGCACATGAAAAGCTGTCAAAGATGAAATCAACTCACAGCATGGAGCGTTAGAATGATTGATGGGTGTATCGTGGCAAAGAGATGAGCCAGGGTGCAGTTTATTGCCGGTGATCTGTAGTTGGAGCTGACTTTGAAGCTCTGGAGTAATACAGAAATATTTTCACATGAAAATATCAGACCTGTGGATTTACAGTAAACTGTCCAAATGCCTTTTTTGTGGCAGTACTTCATTTCAGAGCATCGGTTGGGTTCCCGTGGCTCAGAAACGAGCTGAAAACTGCTTGTGGTGTGTGTGTGCTTGCATGTGCGGAACAACTTGATGTGTAGCCAGGGGGTTTGTGAAGTGGAATTGACCCAACCACTGTTCCAGCCCAGATTGGCAGTTTAAACACTCTTTTAAAACGGGATACATTTTATTCTGCCCACATGCTGGCCTTCTCACTCTCTGACTCTCATCTCCCCTGCACACAGTTGCAGCCTCCACCCACTAAAACACACCACTGTACGATGCAGGTCATTTAGCTTTATGGCACTCTTCAATATCAAGTCCCCACACATTACATTAACCAAACCCAACTGAGATCTGAATCCCATGCTTGTAATAACACTGTGCAGTCTGTTACATGATAATCACCCTGTAATTGCAAATCTTCATAATGTTCCCCTTTAATTGCAATAAACAGCGTGAGTCCGGAGCTCAAGGACCCACTGTGTAATCAGAGGAGCTGAGGTTGCCCCACTACTGTTTTTGTTTACATGTGTTTTATGAAATTCACAATGTATTTTGCACTCCAGGTAGAAGTTTGACTCTTATAGCTGCCACCTACAGCTGGGCATTATGGTCAAAATGACTGGAAAAAATGTTTGTAAATGTTGATAAATGTCACAATAAGAGTTAAATTATCATATTTCTTTCAAGTTTAAAGACTGATTTTAGTCCTGAATGGATGCTCTAAAAGCCACATGGTTATTTGTGGCTTTAAATTATTCATAGAAGATGTAAGAAGATAAGAATGACTTAAGATTATGCAAGGAAAAAATGACATAAGATGGAAAAAGAGGTAAAAGAAAAGCATTGTAACAAGAAAAAAAATGACATAAAAGATGAAAGAAGGTGAAACAAAGTGACAAAATGTAACCTATGTAAAAGACAAAACAAGATGGAAATGGAGATTAAACAAGACAAAAACAATGTAATAAGATGCAAACGGTTAAAGACAGAAGCACTGTGAAGATAACTTACAAGATGGGTAAAAAGTATAAGACAAAACAAAATCAAACAACGTAACAAGACAAACTATGTAAAGAACTGAGATGAAAACAATGTACAAGACAAAACAAGATGTAAACTATGTAAAAGGGACAGCAAAAGGAAAATGGCATATAAGACAAAACAAAAGAAAAAAAGATGGATATTTGGTTTTTATTCCATATTGTTAGAATACTTGCCCAGCAGCAGACCTTTTCTGAAATTTTTTAGGTAAAACATTCAAAACTATTACAATGAAAACCTCTAAAATATATACAAAAGTAAAATTAAGTAAAACAGCAGTATTGAAACATAAGCATTTTATTTGTGAATATAAACAAACACTATATCATCATAACTGTGCAGTAAATATCCTTTTATTTTACTGTCAACACATCCATGTTTGCCAGGCATTTCCTTATTTAGTTCATTTTAATAGGATTTGCACCTGATTAATGAAGTAGAATATTTCCTTGCCTGCGTTTGGCAGGTGTGTGTATACATGTGACACAGAGACAGTTTGCCATTTGTTTTTTTAATGTGCTGTGAAGCTGTACTCATTGCCATTTGTGCTACTTGTGAACTTTGCAGCAGAAGGAGACCCCAGTAACGAGTATACAGACATCGTTTCCCGTCACATTTCTACCCCGCTGCAGCACCTATCCCTGTTTATTCATGCAGGTTATATCAAAACAGGATTAGGTGTTAGTCACTGTTTATAGATGTAAAACGGCTGTAAATGGTCCTCTGTCTACTGGAGGTCTGCCGGAGCCTGCATCACCAGATTGAGGCCATCTGTCCTCTTCCTCCTCCTTTCCCTCCCTCTTTGCATCTGAGAGCAGCAGAGGTAGGACCTGATGACACGGAACTGCAATGAAGAGGAGATGATTTATATTCATTTGAACAAGATTCATTAAACAAGGGCTGATCGACAAAACAGTAAAGATTTTAGTATAGTTTTATACCACACTAATTTATGTACATTTTTCTTTAGTGTCTCTAGTGTTTATTTTGTTTATGTTCTCCACTAAAACAACTATATTACTTAATTTTACTAATGTTCTGACCATAAGGAGGCATTTAACAAAAACTCTGCATTTTCATCTCTTTGAATAGGGGCTCAGATTTCAGGCTTATCTATTTGTTTTGATTTAATGTAAAAAAAAAAAAAAAGACCAAAATATACACTATCATGAAGTCATAAACTACAGGTGTGTTTTTGTATTATGCCTCATGTCATATATGTCTTGCTAGGATTCTTACATTGTTTACAACTTGTAAAGTCTTTTATGCCTCCCATCTTCAGCACTTTCTCAGGATCAAAAATCTTCTTTTAAACTTGAAAGGAACGATTTGACTGTTATGAAAATTTTTATCATAAATTCTTTGGCCTTACTGCACTGTGATAAATATACTTTTGCACTTCATTTCCCAGAGATGACATGTTTGTTGCACCTTTTTCCTATTTTTCTTTTTCTACTTTTAAGCAAACATGTTTTTACAGCTGAGGGAAACGTAAAGCACATCACTTTCTGTGCCTGCAGCTTTTTCCCAGCATTGAGAGCAGAAATTGAAGAAGCACACATAAACCACGTGGCAGTTGAATTGCTGTTGTGTTATATCAGTCGGCTATTGTTGTACATGATTAGTTTAACTGTATAGAATGACCTTACAAGTACAGTTTGGAACAAATGTAAACTTAATGAGGCGAAAATGCCGTTGAGGGCGGTGTCCCTCCTCTCTGAAGGGTAACTTGTCTGAACCAACAACTTTTATTTTGTCTCTGTGCACACACCTTTTTTTTTTTTTTTTTTAGTGTTCATATGGGAGCGAGATGCAGTGGCAAATGTGGGTGTTGGAGTGCAGAGAAGGAAGGTCAATAGACAAAGATGAAAACAGCTCAAGACAAATGGGAAAGTAGACCTAAATGGGCACAATCCCTAAGGTGGGAAGCAGCGTTTTTGTTTTTACGGAGGATAAGAGCTTTGGTGGTTGTTTGGGTGTTTGTGAGAGAAACAGATGAGGGGATTGAGAGCTCTTGTGTATGGGAATAGGAGCATGTGATTGTGCTTAGTGCAGTTAGGACCTGGGGTTTCCCCCTGGGACTCTGTGCAGAGAGAAACGGGGAGATTTATCCTCACCACAACACATTCATACACTGGTAGATAAATGTGTTAGCCCTTCAAATGTTCTCCCTTCTCTCTTACACACACACAGTCACATGTGTAAGTATAATTCATGCGGCTTGCAGGGCAGGCCAGGGTTGTCTCGGTCCGATACCAATTTGTCTTCCACACTGCATGGTTTGTGTGTCTGTTTATGTTAAAATTAATGTGGTGAGCGTGTGTTTATATGTATTCAAGACACAGGGCCCTACAGAGAGTGTGTGTGTGTGCGTGTGTGTGTGTGTGTGTGTGTGTGCGTGCGCGTGCGTGCGTGTGTGTGTGTGTGTGTGTGAGAGAGAGAAAAGATGTTGCTCGGACACGTCCACCTCTCAGATTAATTGAATCCTTCAGGAGAGAAAACAGGCTCCTTAAGAGAAAGCACAAGGCACTGCTGCCCTGCTACAATAAACCTGTCAGAGGCAGACAAACGGCACACACACATGCACACGCACAGATACGACACATACGCACACACAGCTGTCAGACATAAGAGTGATAGGTGTGTGTGTGTGTGTGTTAGAATCAATCGTGCTGTGGCATGTCGAAATACCCAAAGCATTAGCTAACTCGTTCACTCTGCCAGAACCCTTCCTTTAACTCAAACAACAGCCTCAAGCACACAAAGGTCACACACTGCATTATGTCTGTCTGTTTGACTCTGTGTTGAATCTCTGTGTCCTATTACATAAGATTGTGCATTTATAATGGGGCTCCCAGGACACTTGAGAAAAAAATGCACTGTGTAGAAGCCTTAAAGAGATGCAGAGAACAAGTATGAAAGAAGAAGAGTAGAATTTAACTGTTGGTGTTAGTGACTTAAGTGCACAGGTGGAGGTTTTGGGTTAATTTCACAAGGTAATGTTAAGTTTTTCAGTTTAAGAACATATTTATCACATTATTTTGGACTAATATTATTAGAGAATCTGCATACAGAATTTGGAAAAGTAAGAATTAATCAATATACAACACCCAAAAAGCTTTTAACTTGCACCTGGTCACAGGGAACCCAGGTTACAGTTGAGGTTGCAGCTGAGTCATTTGTTTTTAACTGATTTAGATGAACCTGTATTTATACACATGTTAAACACAGAAACTAGATGTTCCCTTTCAAATGAAACCTCATGCATACATACATTTTTACCTTTCACTTCTATTTTAACCCCAGTCCCAAGTGAAGGTTCATAGAGAAGAGTGGATATTAAAATGTTAAACTACTATGTGTTAGAAAAATTATTTGGTCAGTTTTCTCTCTACATTGGTTTTACATTAATATGGCTGGTTGCTGCATCTACAACAACAAAACCCGTGCATACAGGTAGTAACTCTGAGGATATTTATATGTAAATAAGTAATATCACACCAAACATCACCCAAAACAGTGTGATGTGTATAGACAGTAGTTGTCATGTTTTTCTGTATGTTCCTCAATGCATGCATATTACGTCTGTGTGAGCGCACAACTGTCATACATGCCATTCAGTCTGTATGAGAAACTATGTGTGTGTATGCAATGCATGTGCCTGTTGCAAGCGCGTTCCCATTTGTTGCTGTAAAAGAGTGTGTCAAAACAACACCTGCCATCTTCACAGGAGATTTCAGAGCGCAGCAGCCAGGCAAACGTCGCCAGGCTCCAAATACAAGGTGTGTTACCATCCAACTGTCGGAGCACAAAGTTTTGGTGATGCACAAGAAACAAAACACTAAGTTGACGTGTTTTGGTTGAAGTGAATAAATTGGTCTCCTGAGTATGAGACAAAACACATTTGTGGCCAAATGTTCCTCTAATACCTTGGTTTCAGTTAATGTTTTTTTTTTTTGTTTTGTTTTTTTCTTGTCAGTTTTTGAAGAGCTGATTAAGAATGTGTAAACCTGTGTAGCATTTCAAAGCAACAGAACCACCTTAAACTACTTTGAAAGTCACTCAAAGACAATGACAAAGAAGCAAATTTAATTCATGCACTGTTATCACAGCCACAGCTACTGTTTGGCAGAGAGCGCAAGATATTTAAGATTGGGAAGGAAGCAGTTCAGCACATGTAGACTGCTACTGTATCTTTTCTTTTTTCCAAATGAATTGTGTAATCCATTTCTCATTAAATGGCTTCAAAGATCATTATTGCAAACTAACACTTTTCATTGCAGTTTGCAAAACAAAAAGTTCACAAGTTGTAACCTGAGCATGTCACAGAACAAAGGCGTTTTAGGTGAAGTTGAGAAACAGTTTGTGTTCAGCCTGAGCTCAAAAACATACAAACAAAAAGCTGCTCCTCTGTGTTTTAACCAGAAAAACCAGACACACATGTACATTTTGAAGTGATTAACACACACAAAACCACATGCTCACAGGCTGAATGAACACACACAAATTGTGTGTGTTGCCAGATGTGCAAATCACGCCCACCCCTCAGTTGTGTGTGTGTTTGAATGGATTTCCTTTCCGCGGTACTAGGAGGTTTAATGGTTACCAGTGTCAGGGTGCCAGTTTGCTGCACTATCTGTCTCTGCCACAGCTGAGTTTTACTGTTAGAATGTTTTTCTTGCAGAGAATAAAAACCTGAGATCAATAGAGATTCCCCTCCAGCTAACCCTGCTCTGAGTACCACTGATGGATAACAGATGGGTTTACAGAGAGTGTGTGTGCATGTGTGCGTTTGTGACCGACATTTATATCAGAGGCTTTTCCTCTCCCATTTTTTGTACTTTAGTATAACATCCAGTTTTGTTTTATTGTGTTTCTCCTGGATTGCGCAGTGCATCGACTTGTGATCAGGATTCTTGTTTCTGAGTTTGATTTCTGATTGTTCATGTAGGTGTGTGTGACATTTATAGCAGAGTCTCTATCAGTATTAATCTCCAGCAGGCTGTCCCTTCTCTGATGGTAGAGATACTTTTCTTTACAAGGATCTGAAAATGGAGGCTCAGAACATGTTGGGAGTCAGAGAGCATGTTTCTTGGCATCTCGCTTATTCCAATATGGCAAACTAACTGTCTTGTGAAGTAGGAGCCAAATGGTATGTGTGTGTGTGTCAGGGGTGGGAATGCGGGATGGAGTTGTGAAGAGAGCGAGTGAGGAAGGAAGGAAAGGGCAGCGGGAGAGAGAGCGGGAGGTAATGAAAGAGTAATTCCAAAACATTTAAAGAAACATTTTCCTCTCAGCTACCATTTGGATGTTGTTTCTGGAACGAGGAGTGCAAATGTTTTCCCTCACTCTACCCCTCCCTCTTTTTCCTCCTGTAGACTGTTCAAGAAGGGAAAGGGGAATTGGGATTAGATTTTTTTTTTTCTCCCTAAACATTGGCACAAAACCTAAATGTAGACTGTACATCGCTGTGTGTGTGTGTATGCTGCACAAATGGATAAAGGGCCTGTAGGCGGCTGAGATGCTGAGATTGATCCATACTCTGGAGGGGCATCTGTACCTCTTGACGTGTGTGTGTGTTTGTGTGTGTGTGTGTGTGTGTGTGTGTGTGTTAGAGAGACCCTGGTGTTTAGCCTGAAGGAATGGAAACTGCTGACATGCTGCAAGGACCCTCACATCCTTGACAGGTGGTGGTTGTGGATATATTGTGGTCTGGGAGTGTGTGTTCATCGAGGGGCTAGGTCTCCTTTTTGTTCTTCACAAACACACCAGGTAACAATTAGAAAGTGGGTTATTGGTGGGAATAATTTGTTAGATCAACACTTCTGGCACGTATCCTGACACACACCAGAGTGACAGATGAAAAGATGATGGTAAAAAGGTGCTTATATGTAAGGCCGCCCCCTAATAGCCAACTAAATTGTTAAGCCATAAGAAGAGTCTCAGTCAACTGAGAGGGTGAGGAGACGCAGTGTAACATTAGCGATTTATGTGGCTTCATGTTGTATAGATTAGATAAATATTCTGCGCTTGATATTAATTGGATGACTGTTAATTCAGCTCCTTTTTTAGCTCACCAGTTGATAAGCCATGAGCTATTGTCAAGGCGTTGTCTGTCTTCGTCATTGTCTTTGTTGGTGATTTCTTCAAACATCTTCTCTGACAAAACTACTGGTCAGATTCATTTCAAAGTTTATATGAACAAAATTTATTCAGTTTTCAGAAATTTTGATTTTTGAAATATTAAACATTTGCCTATACTTATAATGGGCCATAATTTGCTGGCTTATACCATGGAAATGCTTACAGATATCAATATAGTTACTATTGAGAACCAATAGGAAGTCATATATGGACATTGATTTAATTTGTTGAGTTATCCGTCAGTGAAGTACCACCCACTTCTATTGGGAGATTGATCTCCTGCATCAAGACCACAGGACTCTAACATAGTGGCAGATCCTGACAACCACACAAATTCAACTTATTGATTCTTGATAGAACATGCTAGTTTGATAAGGTTGCACCGATCCGATATATTAGGATTGGATATTGGCCCTGATTACAACATTTTAGCTTGATCGGGATCTGTAAAAGCAACTGATTTGTAAGGATGACCCTTCCCCTTTAAATTTTTGCAACACGGGCTACGTCATGCATTCCAAGAGTTGAGTGGAGTTGTTGCAAACACAGACAGGCAACATGGAGCAAACTAAGGGGTCTGTAATTCGGAGGCATTTCAGCCTTACCAAACCAACTAGCTTGACGGCAGTTTGTAATGCTTGTAAAGCCAATGTTGCCAGGGGTGGTATTAGCACTGCCAAATACAACATGACAAATTTAATTAAGCATATGCAAAAGCATGACGCAAAGGAGCACGAGGAATTCCAGCAGCTCAAAAGATCTAAAGGATCCACCGCTGCTGGAGGTAATACACACCTTACATTGGTAGATGCTCTACAGCAGGGGTCACCAACCCTGGTCCTCGAGATCTACTATTTTGCATGTTTTATATGTATCCCTCTTCCAACACACCTGATTCAAATGATAAGCTTACCATCAAGCTCTGCAGAAGCCTGATAATGACCGTCAGGTGTGCTGGAAGAGGGAAACATCTAAAACATGCAGGATAGTAGATCTCAAGGACCAGATTTGGTGGCCCCTGCCCTACAGAGATGGGAACAGTTTCAATGATATCAGATCGTTATTGGGTATCGACTAATATGTAAAATCCCATCATCGGTATCAGCGTCGGAACTGAAAAAGTTGGTGCATGTCTATGGTGTGATACAGGACCATTGGTCCTATTTTTAAATTCTTTCCTTTTTCTTGTGTTTATTGGTGGTAGACATTTGAACCATCTACAAAATGCATTTACACTGTAAATTAATCTTACAGTGGTTGAGTTTGATCTGGCCAGATCCAGGAGAGGTCCAACACAAGTTTGCTTCAAGTCAAATTGAAAATCTGGAGGTGCATGTGAAAATGCC
This sequence comes from Apogon hyalosoma, assembly GCA_037367295.1. Taxonomy (NCBI): domain Eukaryota; kingdom Metazoa; phylum Chordata; class Actinopteri; order Kurtiformes; family Apogonidae; genus Apogon; species Apogon hyalosoma. Next base: position 8,548,256 of record JAPQRP010000029.1, on the reverse strand, counting down.
CTTAATGTGCATTTCTCTCTATAGGTGTACTCATTACACTGTGGCTGTTGTCCTTGCTCTTTGTGAGAGATCCAGAATCATTACTGCCTTTGCCATTGTTGGCCTCTTCTTGTGTGCACAAATTGTGTATTCCTATTTTAAAGATAGTTGGTGTCATAGGGCTGTTGGGCTACTAAGGGATTCGATCTGTCCTTATTCTCCTTCCTCCTATCTGTGCATAACTTTTTTCATAATTCCCCCTTGTCATATGAAAGAGCAACAACCTTTGACCCTGCACTGAATAAGGCAAGTTTTAGTAGAAATTGTTTTAATGAAAAGGGTGTGTGTGGTTGGTCATTTTTCTTTTGTGGAGATTTAGCCATTTTAATGACAGGACTCGCTTCTTCATGTGCAAATGCTCCACAGAGTCCCCTCCAACATTATTTTTCAAAGTTACCATTATTGGAGTGCCCAACATGATTGTGACTTAAAATGAAATAAAAACAAATAAAATACAGTTTTAGCTGTATTCCAGAATGATGGTGAATGGTGGCAGGTAGGGCTGTTATAATCAGTATCATTGCAATATCAGTCTGTGCAGTTATAGAATTGTAAAAGGCTGTAATTTAATGGGTTTGGGGTGATCTTGTTTGGAACTGGATAAACATAACCTCTGATATGATTATAAATTGAGCTCTGTGGGAGAAGGGGGCATGTGGGTTTGGAAAATGGAACAATACTAGATAGAGTTCAATGACTGAAGAGTTATTCTTAATGTAATATATTACAAATGCATGGGGCGTCCAAAAACTTTTTTCCACTCCTGTATGTGTTCTCTGCATTTCGTTGGTGGAAAGGGGCCAACAATTGAAAATCCAGACCCAACAATACCAGCGACTGCAACGTCTGCGCAGGTATTTTTATTTGCCTTTTTTTCTTAGTGGAATGAAAACGTAAACATGCAGTTGTACATGGCATCCCTCATCGTAAAAGTACAAACCAACACACGGTGCAACTGCTGAGTTCATTGATGGTGGATGGAAACAGGCCACACGTAGAATTCATATCTACTAATAAATTTACTGACTTCAATGTGTTTATCAAGTCAAAATTTAGCAACACCACAGACGGCTGAGACTACCAAGTGAGTGCTAGTTAAGAAAAATGCATATCTTTCCACTAATACTGCTTTCTTTCTGCTGACTTTGAGGCCTCTACATACAACCATCATTTAAGTTGTTCTACATTGTGGTTCTCGATTGAATCATATTAAAATGAAGCTCCCAAGACGTCGTTTTCATCCAATATTATACGTGCTACAGCAGGTATCGATGCCATTTTAATGTGTTTGTTTGTCCAAATATTCGGGCAACTTGCACTGCCACCAGAGCTTATGAATATTAGTGAACAAATTTGACATAATTTGAGATCAGCGCTATTGGAATAAAAGTTCAAAGTGGGTAATGATGCATTTTCCTTGATAACAAAGCAAATACACTTAAATCAAAACCAAAATGTTGCCAACAATAATCCCAGTATTACTTTTTCACTATATCATGTAGTCCTAGTGTCAGACCTGTCCTCAGCACTGGCACAGTGTTAATGAAATATAGAGATGAGTTTGGCAATGTCAAATGATTTTGAATGTTTATTATTCAGTTTTTCTGTGCTGGATAAATATCTTACAACATTTGTCAGCTCTGGAAATCTAACTATTTAAAATATTTTCAGCAATGTCCACCATGTAAATGCTTCTTTAAGACACAAGTAATGTGAGTTGTGTCTTTCTGAGGGAAAACCTCATTGCTGTGTTCCTCCTCAGTGCCTCACAAGATGAGGGTTGTGCTTACTGCATAGTTAATGTCCTGAGACTAACTGAGGGTTAATCACAAGCTACATGTGTGATTTGTAGTGGATATGTCTGTTATCACAAGAACTGGTATGCATGTGTGAACTGGTCTGTATGCCTACTTGTGTGTTCCTCACTTTTGGCATGAGTGTGTGTACATTAGAAGTTCACACGTGTGTGTTTTTGTGTGCAGCTCCTACAGCGTCTTCAACTCAAAGGGCATTCGCTGCAAACCCACGCGGAACTGTTTGCACATGTCAGGGATCACACATCCACTTACTTCGAGTTACACACACAAACCTTAGGGTACACACCTGCAGCACAGACACACATATACACTGTATATAAACATGCATGTATTTAGAAACTTGAATAAGTACGCGTTAGTAGATCTAGAAGTGGAAGGATCCACCTACAGTGTTTTTCAAGATGGAGAATAAAGGCATACTGTATTGCTCCTGTATGTGTGTGCACATGCCTGATTGTGATTAATTGGAAAGCTGCATTTGGTATTGATTTCAAATTCTGCTTGTGTGTGTGTAGTGGCACTGATGGACTGCGGTTTTAATGTACTGATTTAGATGCAGGAGAAACTCAGAGAGCACAGTATGTCTCTCAGATTCCCACAGGACTAATACAGAAACACACACACAGAGAATCCCTTCCCCCCTATCCCATATATAGACAGCACCCTTTCCCCTACACACATGGTTAGTTTTATCAAGGTAATGGCTGTTCAGTGTGTTCAGTAATGGACTGGGTGGTGGGGCGGGGGCCCGCAGCTAAACATGAAACCTTTTCCAGCTCTTTGGAGGCTGTGATTGGAAGAGGCAGTAATGGTTCAAAGGTTCAAAGTTGACTAATGGTTAGATTGCATGTAGGAGTGGAGTCTAATAAAACAATTGATAAAGGTATCATTTCAAGATGTTTTTCTAAGCATTTACTGCATCGGCATTACTTCAATGGAACAGGTTTTACTGGTGAAGTGTGCAACGTCTGTCTCGGCATCACACCTAAGCAAACAGACAAAAAAACTAAACTTTGTTATGGCATTAGTGTATCTACAGATATATTTTATCTTTGAAGGTCTGATAAAGAAAGGGTCAGATGTTATTTGCCCTGGGTAAACCAATGTTTAAATTCAATATTTCCACAGAGGAGGGGCTATTGGCTCTGCTCTTCACTTCTCTTGACGTACAGTAAATTTCTGCTGGAGTGATGCCATCTTTGGAAATATTGGTTTTAGGTATGAGTGTTGAGCGGGCCAAATATTTCATCTTGGGTCATAAATATCTTTAGCATCACGAAAAACCTTTTTAAAATAAAAATGGCTGCTACATAATGTGAAAAAAAGTTTGGACTTCTCCTGCTGGTCCAGGCTTGCTACAGGTCGGTAAAAGTCTAAAATTCAGTAATCTGAATGTTGTGTATGAAAAGTCTTGAAAATGTTGACAGTATGATTGGGTTTGATGCCTGGTTTGAAGCCTGATAAATTTTGAAGCACCTTGTGAAAAAATAGTCAAAATAGGACTTGCAGGTATGAAGGCATTAGAGGTACATAAAGCTGTATTTTATAAGCCATAAGACAGCACCAGTGCAACAGGACATGAAATAAGGCTTAAATCGTAATCATACTGGTCTTAAAAAGGCCAGAAAAACTTGTTGAAACATGCACAAATCCTGAGGTCAGTCAGGCTAGCAAACTTTAACCAAACCTTCTGCATTGTCAGGGTATTGGACTTTGTTTCACTTATGAATTAGTCCACTAGGTGAGACACATACTGACCCCTTTAACCCCTTAACATTTATCAAGTCACATTAATGTTATAAATTCATGTTGTCAAGCTCCAAGGGTAAAAGCCCCACACTGACAGATCTGATCATCTGAGATTGAATGTGCCACTTTGATCCGGCAAGAGGTAGAGGCCACTTCCTTAATGCTCTGTCAAATCATTTCATCCCGGGAGACAAAGTGCCCTCAAGACGACACCACATGGTTTCACTCCTGCTGTGACAATTGTGGTTTTGAGTTGGTGGTTACATTAACTGTCCTTTTTTTTTTCCTCCTGAGTGCACTGAGTCTGTGGTCTGCCTTGCTGAAACTGAGTGCATGGTGGCTCAGTAATAATGTGATTACAACAGACTGCTTCAGCAGAGAAACATCAGCACATATTGATTGTGCACTCCGATGCATGCACACACACTCATAAACACAAATACACGCATACTCTGCACAGGAAAGTGACGGCATGTACAGTATGTATCGATGAGCTTTATCAGTTTGGTTCTTGCTGTTGCTATGGTAACTGATAGACCTTTTTTCTTTTCCTAGGCGATGCCTTCCCGGCAGGCTCCAGTCCCTTCTTGTCGGGTTATCCGAGTCCCTCCCCCTTGACCTCTGACCCCACATACAGAACGGCCAATCCCAGCAGTCTGCAGATGGCTCAGCTCTGGGCATCTCATGCTCATGAAGGTGAATCGTTGTTGGTTTGAGCAAACATTTGCATCTCTCCCTCTCTCTCTATCCTCTTCTGCTCACAGTGCATAATTCAACAGTGTAAAGTGACATCATATTTTAATGACATTTCTCACAGCCCTGCTGTTGAGTGCCCAGGAGGCTTGTTCCTCTTCTGTTTCTCATTGCTTACACCGGTGGGATCCTGTTCCATTTCTGTCTCGATGCTACTAGCCCTGCTGCCGGCTCTGTCCTATATGCGTCTCACTTCCTCTGTCCTCCACCAGTTTCTTACTTTCGCCTGTCATACACACTATAATCTATCTTCTTCTTCCTTCTTGTTCTCTTTCTTTTTCTTTTTTGACCTTCATGTCCAACATGCACCTCTCTGTGCATGCATGTCTCTGGCTGTTTCTCTTTCTCTTGTCCTGGCCCACTTTTTCTACACTCTTTCTCCAGTCCTTGCTTATGAGTTAGGGCTGGGCAATACTGCTAAAAATATCTCCATAATATTATTTCCCCTTGTGATCAGTATCAGTATTTGTTACAATATATAATTTAATAATGTCTAAGGTGTATCCTATCAATTCTTCTCTGTGTAATACCTGATATATCAGTTATAAGTATTTAAATTAACAAAAGCGGTATAAACTTTCCCATTTTAAACGATGTTCATGACCATTTTGAGTGTAGATTCCTCAATTAATGAGGTGCACTTGAACGTAGCATCATGTCTGTCACTCTATGTGTTTTGTTGGAACAAAATGATGAAGATTTCAGATTTGAGGTGCACGGAATGCATCCCACCCCATGTATGTTCCTCTTTGCCAAACTGACACAAAAAGAACTTGAATGTAAATTAGACCAAAACACAGTGCAGACGTTGAACAGTTTCTAAACCACATGGCTACTTTACCTAAATTTTTACCTGAAAACACGCTGAATAGCCATCTTAGATTTACTCGCCAAATTAAAAATCCACCCCGCATTTATTTCTTCTGTATTATAGACTGTTAAATCTATCCATATTGAGTAAAAATGTCAAAAGGTTATCATTATCACTATGAATTGTGAAACCATGTTCATGAATAGGAGGTGGGCGATAAAACAGAATGTTCTTGTATACATTCAAGTGTCTGTTTTTTTTCGTCCTCTCCTCGGACCTCTGTGGCCTCTTAAGACCCGTTCAGTAAGTGATAGAATCTGCATTCCCTTATGTCCTTTCCTGTGTCCTTATCAAATCTCGGCGGATTGCAAGGTCAGATAGGAGGCATCCCACAGTGCATTTCACCAGTGTAAAGGAAGAAGGACAAATGGATTCTGTTTAAGACTAATCTAAAATTGACTATCGCTTGTGTGACACAGATCTGGTTCTGTGTTGTCTAAACCCAGTAAATCCAATTGTGTTTGATTAGATGGTTCTGTCAGTCTTAGTTTTTTTTTTTTTCAACTAAGGGAATGTATTTAGGTAAAATGTCTTCTAATATGAAAACACTGTTTAGGTCAATGAATAACACTGGAATTGTACTTGTACATACTCAGGTTATATTTGTAGGAAGTTTTGATTCAATCACGGTATTAAGACAATTATTTTTATTATAAACAGTAAAATGCACTTTTTTGAGAGAGTCTTTGAGGGATTTCTGAAAAACTTTATTTTTTACTATGGTCAACAGTCTTAAAGGTGAAAAAACATGCGCACATTGCACCTGGTTTTAAAGCTGAAAACAGCAGGGGAAACTAGTTATCAATGGAAATATGTGTAAAATCCTCTCTTTTTTAAAGGAAACTACATCTTAAATTTTTGCATAGTTAAAAAGTGGTAATCTGTCTTTTTTAAATGAATCAGAATGTGCTGCTTCTTGACCAACAAATGGGAGACAAAAACCCACAAAAGCATGGTTTTCAATACCATCTAATGTGTAGATGTACATGTTGTGATGTCAGTTTTACACAGATTGATCACTAACTCTTTAGTGTTAGTTTTTAGTTTAGTGCCAGTCAAAAGGGGAAAGATTGACTTTGAATTCTCTCAAATAAAAAGTGAGGGATAAAGCAGGGATGGACTTTTGACGCTTGACTTAAAGTTTAGCCAAAACTGAGGCTGAAGTATGTGAAGCTAAAGCGGCTAAACCTCCTGCTGCTTAAAGGAGCCTTGGACTCCACTTGCTCTGATATGAAAAGAATCCTTCAGGGCCCAAGAGAGATTCTTAATACCTGGTGGCTGGCTTTAATAGCAGCTACAGTTGCTAAAAGCTGGAAACATTTCCAGGCAGCGGCTAAGAAGCAGACTTTGGATATGCCCGCGATGTACCGTAGCTGCACATGAACGCCGTATCAAAGCTGTTAGAGATCAAGGTTAGCTGGTAGCTGTGGTTAAAGGAAGCTTTGCAAGAAACCTCTCCTGCATGCTTTGGCACTCTTCACATCATTCCTCTTATATTTCTGTCTCTGAGCCTTTTCCCCATTCGCTGACGCCCCCACCACCACCCGCCACTGTGGGCATCTCCATTTCTGCCACTCGAAACGGAGAGGAGACAGGTTTATACTTGGGCTCTGCTCCCCACCACTTCGTGCTGGAATGGCAGCGGCGTCTTTGATTTTTCTTGGAATGACTGGAGTGTGGGAACAGGGAATGTCTCACCCTCTCTGGGTGGCAGTAATTTTTTTCCTCATTTATTTGTGGCCTAGTGCAGTGAAACCAGCCTACGTCAGAGTTACAGCCAGCTCAGACCTAACACAGATATCCAAAGAATAACACCAGGCTAAAGACCTTGTCTATATTAAGATCTGGTCTCTGAGAGCAGCAGCTGGCTGTGAGGCAGACTCTTACCCAACACCAGTCATAAGCCAACCCCATGAGCAAAAAGAGTTGTTCCAGGTGACGTGAGGTTAACTGTCACTGCCTTATTCAGGTTTGACAGTTTTTAAGTGCTCTATCTGCTTTACGTGTGCTTAAAGTGTTTACAGTTCTCAATATTTAGGGATGTGATTGGTCTGTTTTGCTCCAAATGGGGTAAAAAAAAAAACCAGAAACAATAGAGTTGTGTTTCCAATATAACTGTCAAGTGAATTTGTGGCAAACGTTTGAGACATCCCAAACAAGAAGAGAATACACATTCAGCTACACAGTTTCATCAGAAGCTTGTCATTACATATGGCTTTAATAAACAGAGCAGAAGAAGTAGAGGTCAAAAATTAGAAAGCAAAACCACTAAAAAAAAACAGTGAAGAAGAGAAAACAAACAAGACCAATCACCTTGGCCCTCTGAGAGCAGATTTTTTTTTTCTGCTAGAAACAAACTGCGGAGGCCGCTAATCACGTGAATTGAAGCTTTAAAAAATGTACTCTATTCATCATGTACATAAACCCTTTTTGTAAAAAAAATTAAAAAAAAACAAATTGAAATGCAAAAACCACCTAATGCAAACTTAAATAGTTTTTGCTAAACTGAGGGATTTAAAAAAAATGTAGATTTTGTTTCAGTCTTGTATAAGTACACATTAAAAAATATGCAGGTGGCCACATGACTAGTATAACACACATTTCAGCAGCACCAAGTTATTCTACCTCCTTCATCCTTCTTTGTCTTTCCTCTTCTTCCTTTTTTCTTGTTTTCTAGAAGCAGAAACAACTGCTGGTGTGAGTTACACATTCAGTACATCAAAACTTAGAAAAACTGTTTCCCTCTTGTGTTCGACACATTAAGTCTTTTGCAAAAAAGGCAAGAACCACATCAAGCAAGCATAAAAACTAGAGATAGAAGACCCCCCCATTTTTCCATCCATCTTTTCTAATGCAAAACTTCAAAATATGCTTGAAAATATCTCAGTGCCAGCAAGGCTACTCTAATGCTGAGTGTGACCCATTTCCTCATCGCCATCCTCTTCTGTACAAGTGGAAACGACTGATCAGTCATGTGTGTTAAATGTTTGGTACATCAGAAGTTGCTCAGTAAAGGTTTTTCCAACTCCTACTGTGTTCATTAAAGGTATTTTAACACCGGTGTAGTTTGAGACTTTTAGCCTTTTCAGTTTGATCTGATCCATGACTCCGACACCAAACATCTAAACTAAAACTGAAAACTGTTGGGTTCTTTTACTGAGTGAAAACACTTTTTTGATAGTTTATAGTTTCATAACAGTTACAGAAGTTTGCACAAGGTTAAAAATACCAATAAACAAAAGAAGATAAACAAATACTGAACACTGATTTGAGTTAACTTTTAACTAATACTGCACCTTAAAATATGCATAAAAATCAGTCGACAGTAACATAGTGAGTCAAAGCATTTCAACAGCATCAAACAAAACCACAAGAAGAAATCAGACACTCTGACTCTGTTTCATCACTCGTGTGTGTATTTTATATCAACAGTTTTTCCTGACCTGCTTTATGCTTCTGCATCTTCAGGCTACCCTCCTTTGTCGAGCAGCCTGTACTCCAACCCCTACCTGTCCCTGGGGCACTTAGATCCACCATCGCTTCCCCAGCACCCGCTCTACGACTCCCATAAAGGTCAGTCACTGACAAGAGCAAGAATTCATAGAGACAAGTAGCTGAATATAGTGTACATACTCGCTCACATCCTGTAATACATCAGTGGAACTGGGTTTTATGTTAAGACTTTATTTTTGTGAGGAGACCTGCAGTAAGTTGAGGAATTGGGCCAGCACTCTAGCCAGAAATAGGCAACCTTGAGCCGACAGGCAGACAGATTTTAGCCTTGATATTTATTTTTTCTATCATGCTCTCATGTATAGTTATTTTTCTCCTGGGTATAGCTGTTGCATATTTAGGTCTTTGTTATTGTTATATTTTCTTGGCCAGTCTGCATTTAAACATTTATTATAGTCACCTCTGCCTATGTGCTGCCGTTTGCTGTTATGCTCTGAAGCCTCATCATCTGTTTGAACAGTTTGTGTTGTGGGTGTGTGTTTGTGATTTTAGACTCATGTGTTGCTATTTTCTGTGTTTGTAGATGGTTTTTACCTGCCATCCTCCCTGAGCCATTCGTCCCTTCACCCCCCTTCTGCCCCCCCCTCGGCCCCGTCCAGCTCCACACCCCCTCAGAGGACATCCCGTGATGGGGTTAGAGACAGGCCTTACCGAGGGGAGAGGGGGGACAGAGAGAGGGACCGGGAGCGTGAGCGGTCCAGAGATGAGCAACGGCCGCACAGCGTAGTGGACCTGACGCAGGACGGGAGAGGTGAGGATGACCGCCGGGCGAGAAATGGTGACAGGGACCGTGACTCGGAGAGAGACAGCTGGTTGCTTCACCCACATCAACAGAAGTCCCACTCCCAGCCTTCCACGGCTGAGACCAGACCCAGGCCATCGCCTCCGCGGCCATCTATTCCTACAGGCGTGAGCAGGTTACATGGACCAGAAACAGACAGAGGGGGTCGAGAGGAAGAGAGTGCCTCTCGTCCTCACCACAACCAAAACTCTAATAACTCAAACTCACTGTCGGCCTCTCTCACAGACAGACAGAGGAGGAATGATTCTGTGGCTACTTCATCTGGGACCCTTCACATCTCCTATGTCATCCCCCCTGCCCTTCAGCCTTCTGCATCTGGTCCGCCCCACCCCTCCACGCCCAGAGAGTCTATCAGAGAGCAGCGAGTCAGTGCACCTACATATGTGCCTTCTGTGGAGGTTTATGACGAACGGGTGGGGCCCATCCAGATTGCCTCTCAGGCCCGTGATAACAAACACAATGATAAACATAGAGACAGAGAACGGGATCGTGAAAGAGACAAAGAGCGTGATCGAGAACAGGAGCGAGAACGTGAACGGGAGCGAGACAGGGAGCGGGAGATCTACAGGTTTCCTGAGCGGAGCCTCATAGAGCACCCACGGCTCTGCCAGTTTGGCGAATCAAGCAATCAAAGAGAGGAAGGTTCTGTCATTTGTTCCAATGGTTCCGTTGGTAAACGAAGCCAGGACGCACCTTACTCCTCCAGTCAATCAAGGTTCAGCCCTGAGGTCAGAGACATTCCTAAACACCGACTGGCCTCAGAGCGGGCCGGGACGGAGCCAAAGTGGAACACTATCAGCCCACTGGCCAATTATGCCACAAGTCACATGGCTGCTCTGGCCGCCCAGCACGGACACACCCTCCCCTCTCCCCACACTCAACCCACTCACACACAAATGTCCCATTCCCCTCACACAGCCCACCGGCCCAGCACACACTCAAGCCACAGCCATTCCCCCCAGGCCCTCCCCTCTCAACATGGACATGGACGTTCAGGTGAGGAGGGGAGTCAACGGCGCTACCTGGACCCATCGGCACTGTACCGACCAGGGGGTGCGTTGGTGGGAGGGTCCAGTAGTGGTGAACGAGGGACAGGTGCAGGCTCTGATCCTGCAGAGGTCTCGGCTATGCAGAGTCTAATTAAGTACAGCGGAAACTTTGCAGCTGAAGGTGCTGGGTCCTCCAGACATGCCAATGACAGCCGAGGGCCTTTTGGGGGTCTGGGTAACATCGGGATGGAAGCAGAGCGAGAGAGGGAAAAGGAAAGAGAGCGGGAAAGAGAACGAGAGAGGGAGCGGGACAGAGACCGGGACAGGGTAGCACTTGGTTCAGGTGGTTCTGGGGCATTACGGGTACCTCCGCAGCTGAAGAGGGAGCAAGAACGACCGGACAGCGCTCGCTCATTCGGCCGGGATGGTGAGGGAGAGGTGCGCCATCCTCCGGTAGGCATTGCTGTAGCTGTGGCTAGACAGAGAGACAGTACCAGCACCAGTAAACAGACCAGTGGACCCTCAGACCCACAGAGACCCCTGCTGCCAACAGGGATTAAAGGTAATGATGAATTTGACTTTTATGTTTGCAAAGCCCTCACTGTTACTTATATTGTTACTGATACTGATTGAAAGATGTAATAAAAATACAACACATTTAACAATATTCTGAGTTAAAAAGTTAAATTGGCATCTTCTTTTCCCTCATTGAAAAATGTGAAGTTTCTAAATATCCATATATCTGTCTTTTGAACACCAGTGGCTTCCTGAAGTTACTGAAGTTTTAATAAATTACTTCTAGTTGTGTTATAGACTTTTTAAGCAAAAAATCCAAAAGTCTTTCACTGAAATACACTAAAAATGACGAGTTTGATAAGTTGATCTCCTTAAGATAAAGGACACTTAACAAGACGGCGTGATTAAAAAAGTTCCAGTCAAATCTCAGTGGAGAGTTTCACACTTGAAATAGTAATCGTGATCACCACAATTATGCAACAGAAATCTGGTTAGCACAAATAATAATGATCAGGCGATTATTTAATTCTTGTTACAGTTCTCCAAATCATATTTGTAAATGTTTAAATTCTCAGCAGATGAATGTAACAATACCCTCAAAATGTTGAAGTCAAATTAACTTTCTGTGCAGAAAGACTTTAGGACTTATGTGCTGAGCTTATATATAAAATGTTAATATGTAATCAGTCTTAATCTTATGTTAATGACATAGCTGATAATGTTTAAAAAGAATAATGTAAAATCACTTGTTTCGTTATTTGTTTAGACTTAGTTCTGAAACACTGGCAGCTGTTTTGGAATTCACTCAGCTGATTACACAAGTCATTTTATACTTTATTGCTTCAGGCATGTTAAAGTATATGTAATATATTTGAAAAAATTTTCTAATATATTGTTGTCAGCTTCTGCTTTCAACTCTCATACTCCACTGTGGCTTCTCTGAGAATTGTACTGTAGGGACTGTAGATCCCCTTAGTTTAATGAACCGAGAGCAAATGATTCCTCATTTTGGTTTCCATGAATAATGGAGGATTCATTTTCTTTCAGATCAAAGTCATATTTCCCCAGTTCTGTTTGACTTTGAGGTGTTCATGCATCTAACGTGATTGGAATGGTAAAAACAACTGCCCCCCCCCAAATTACTCATTATGTCACGGGGTGTATTTGGTGAGAAAAGTCTCCTTTTGGCAGATCTGTTGGCTCTCATCACTGCATTGCACTTTCTGCCACAGTGCACTCTATTCTTCAAGGTCATTCAGCTACAGTGCTGTCTCTCTATCTTCCTCCTTGTTTCTGTTTCTCTTCTTTCTCTTTCAGCCAGTTCTCTCACAGTTCAGCCCCTCTTTTCCCTTCTCTTGCTCTTTTCATTTCAGTGAATGTCTCTGTCTCTCGCCTGCCCCACCCTTCCTTCCTCTCTGAGAAGGTCTTTGTAGAGGCACTCCCTCCTTGTCCCACCTCAGGCCCCCTACTCTTTTCTCCACTCTTTTCTTCAGCTCCCAACTCCCCCCACTCCACTCTCCCTGCATTAAGCATGTCATTACAGAGTGGAGCTAAAAGCTACAAACAAGCCTTGAATTACAATAAGACCATGGGTACGTTGCTAAGCAATGAATCAGTCTTGAGAGTGACGGACTGTGTGTGTGTGTGTGTGTGTGTGTGTGTGTGTGTGTGTGTGTGTGTGTGTATGTATGTGTATATATATATAAATATATATATATAAATAAGGTATTTGCGAGTTACTGTAGTTGTTTGTGTCTCATGGAGTGTGTATTTGCATGCCCGTGTATCCCTGTTGGGGACGTTTATTCATTTCCTTGCTTGAGCAGAGTGATTGGTCTAATAGCATCAGTCTCTCATGCTATGAAGAGCCCTAAATAAATGGCAAGGAGATTTACACAGAGAACACAAATGGATAGATGAATGAATGTTAGATGGCTGGAGAGGGGCTTGATGAGTGGGTAGGAGAAGAAGATAGATGGACAGAGATCGATAGGTTGATAGACGGGAAGGGAGAAGTATGGCAGGAAGTAGAAAAGTGAAAAAGAGTGTGAGACTGAGGAAAGACCAGTGATGGGGAGATGGAAATATGGGGGCGTGCAGCACTAATCGCTGGTGTTCTGATGCGGAGAGGATGGCATGTGGGACAGGCTCCCTGTAACCTTGGTAACAGTCTTGAAACCTTTCCTGCGGAGCATGTCAGGGATTGTTAAAGTCTCTTGTCCCTTTACAGGCTACACACATACACACACATATATTTCTAGGACTGAAGGGTTCAGCACTCATATTAAACCTTTCTCTCCATCTCTGCTGCTTGGGGACCTTCAGTCGGGCTTGATGAGGTGGAAGAGGGTTAACAGGAAAGTGCAAGGAGGAGATCCTCATGTTTATTCTGGATTTCTCCTCGGTGTGAGGAGCACTGCCTGGTTGAGTGCTGTTCCTTCGCATTTCCCTCACTTTTTTTCCTCTCTAAATCAGTCTTTTGCCGCTGGCCCTCATAGTATGCAGGACGGGTTTTAGGCTCTGTGTGTGTACATAGTAAGGCAGTAGTGGTATGTTCACACATCTCCTGTGGCACCAGACTAATAACTGATAAGAGCTGACACTCAGAGTGAGAGCTGTCAGTCCGTTTGTGTGTATATGTGTGGGTATTTGTACAGTATAAGTGCACACACTTGTGCTCAGGCTGTGGCCCAACATTGTATTTTTAGCCTCTTCGCTTCATTTTGACATGTCACCATTATACAGCCAGTGTCACCTTGTCGTCTTCCCCTCTCTCCTCTGCTGTCACTACTCCTCTCAGCACATATCTACAAAATAGCTTCTTTTTTACTTCTCTAACATCTACTATCTCTTCTCTCATAGCAGTGGTAGGAGGGTTTAAATGTTTGAGGAGGCTGAAGCTCAGCTGCTCAATAACCCTATCTAATCTTCTTTTTCTTTGCCCTTTTTTCTGTTGCTGCACCCCTTGTAGCTGAGGAGCGAGGAGAGGACCGAACTCGTCACCACGATGACAGACTGCTGGGGGGCAGGTTGGAACGAGACCAGGAGAAAGTGCTCAGGTGAGGACTGGCTGACATCGGGACTGGAAAGACTCACAATTATTCGTGTGATTTTGGTACTTGCCAATTAAATGGCAACGTTAAAATGTCATGGGTTTGGAAGAACCCAGTACTTTTCTTCATGGAACTCTTAACTTCAGGAATTATAGGGCTCCAGTATAATATTGGTTATTGTAAAATGTCCATCATAGCCTAAACACCCTGAAAAATGAATTTTTTTTTCTGCTAACCAGAGATTTTGGTTTTGGCAGAACTTGATTTATATAATGGCTGATTGATTTATATAATTGCCCTTGCCATTGGCAAATACAAGCTTTAAAAGAAAGGAAGAGCTCAATAAATACAAATCATACATTGAATCTCCTTTATTTTTTGGGGGGGTAGTCTGAAGTTGTATTTACCTATTTAGTTAACATTTTATTATTTTGAGGTAAAGACACAAAATATATATTATTTTTCTGTGGTTAATCTCAGCCAGTTATATTGCAGTCAGCTTTTTCCTGCATCAAACTATCTTTAAACCTAAAATCTACAATCACTTGACCTCCACTGCTACTTTAGAAAAAACAATAATTTTTACAGAATTTTTATGTGACTCATCCTCATAAATGTTGTGCTTGACATAAATGCTGAATCAAGTTTTGATCTATCACATGCTGTCTTCTGTAACTCTATGGAAATGTGCTGAAATGGAGTACAAAACCATATACAGCTACAACTTGGTTGCAAAAATAAAATGCTGCAAGTCCTGACCAACCAGAAATGTTCTGTGTTGTAAGCCCTACCAGTAAAGTTCCTGAAATAGTAGGTACTACCCCCTGAGCAGGGACTTTTTTTGGTTTGTTCCACCTCTTAGTTCAAAGGTTCCTGTTGTGGAAATGGGCCTTCATTCTGCTAAACCACAGTGATATAATTGAAGAGGAATTAAGTATAGACAAAAAGGTGCTATGTAAAACAGTTTAAAACATAAATTTATCAAAACTTAAATATTTTGCTGGTGGAGCATTGTGAGTGAGTGCAATGATGATCAGTGTTAATCCTAAATAATAGTCCTTTATGTAAAACCTTGTTGGAAATACTTTCTCCACTTGTGAATCCAGTGGGAGCACACAGTAGGTGTAAAGTTTACTCTTTGAGATTCACATTTAGGAGTTATATGTAGTATTGATACTAAAACTTATCCAGCTATCAACAGCAGAAAACAGTCATGTACCAGAAGGCACTCCAGACCAAAACCACCACCAAGTTAACACTAAGTCTACACAGACTGTATCACTCACAGAATAAAGTGTAAAGCTCATTGTTTACATACATCTATGTTATGGTACCATCAAGTTTTCTTCCTCAGTCAGTCATTGTAAAACTAATCATTTCTTGTGTTATCCGTACAGTTTGTGTTGTTTAGCTTCACTGTCATAGTTTAGTCTGAACTGTGGATCAACAAATAGAACAAATTTTGACATGATATAGCAGCTGTGTACCTTTACGAGTGACAAAATCAAACATCACTCTTTCAGTTTAGTGTCGTCTCTGTGATGAAAACAGCAGCACTGCTTCTACCTTTTAATCACTTGTTGTCTTTGACTCTGAAAGCTGTTTCTTACTGGCTCTCATCCAGAGACTCCTTGGTCAGTTTTCGACACTGAGACCCTGAGTCTGTTCACTACTCACTCTAGTGGTCACATACACTCACAGCGACAGCCCAGCCTGTGTATGGATTCAGGGCATATTTGTGTTACAGTACATTGATAAGTGTGGCATAATGTCAGACCCCTTTTGTCTAAACACTGTAATCAGAATTTTAGGCCCTTTTGAATATTTTAAAGTAGAAATATTGTTGTATACCATGTAATCCTGCACCATTCTGCATCAGATTCATGCCATTATTTAACCTATAACTACAGACCCAAACTGACCTTAGTTGCCAATTTCTGACCTGCAGTATAATCAAATATATGCATAGCAGGCAGCAAAAAGCTCCAAAGATCATAGTGGTGCACAACAGGAACTAAATTACTTAAAAATGATAAGACAAAAATACCATTACCTCTACTAGGAGACTTGTCTTAATGTTCATTTGGCACAGTATTGACATCATTAAAATGTATATCCTTCAACATCCAAGTTGAAACGTAGCCTACCTGAAGTGAACAGATGCGAGTATGATTTTCTTTAACACTAATGACTCTGTGCTGGGGTCTGTTCTCTAATAAATCACCTATCCACTGAAGTTAGTAAATTATTTAATATTAGTATATTTAATTTGAACAGTCACCTGTCTGCAATTTCTAGTAAGGCTGACAGAATGATTTGAAGGACACACAGTTTTACTCTGCTATTTCAGTCGAGTTCCAGACATGCAGTATTTTAATGGTTTATGTCTCCTTCCAGAGAGTCCAAGGAGCTGGCGGAGTTCACTCAGATGCACCCTGCCCCACTGTCTGGAGGCCTGACCCCCAGTATGATGACACCCACCCTCATGAACCCAAACCTGATGGTGACGGGAGGTGCTGCTCTGTCAGGAGCCGGACGCTGGCCTCCTGACCCCTCAACCCTGACCTCTCACCCTTGGATTCCCCGCCCCGGAGCACCCCCAGTTTGGCTCTCCAGCTCACCATACAGTATGTAGACATACACATGACTAAGAACACAGATTTTCATTGAGGCTGCATCCACACCAGTGCATTTCATTTCAAAATGAGAGCATCGACATCCACACAATCATTAAACAGACTTTCACAATCAATTTCCAAACATTCTAAGATGTCTGAAAGGCATATCACATAAGACGCACAGCTTACCTGCTGAATGTAGTCAGTAGTGTCAGGATAAAGTGCAGAAATTAACTACATAACAGCCAGTAGAAGAGGCAGCAAGGACACAAAGCTGTAATTCAGTATCCATGTTGATGGTAGTGAATGTCTTGTTTACATCCTGTAAATATCATAAAAGGAATATGACTAATCGGGGCACAGTCTCTGTTTATGTCCGTCTACATCACAACACTGCTCCAGAGTTTCAGTGTGTGTCAGTAGCATTTACAAAAATCGTAGTTTTCAAATTCAGGAACCCAGAAGTGACGTGGACACTTGTTACAAAAGTGATGCCTTTATAGACATAGATTGTGTACATTTGGATAAAAATGATTAGAATGCATACACACAGTTAATCAGTGAGCAGCCAATAGATCAGTTTATTATTGCTTTTACAGTTATAAATACTTAGCTGCTATTAATAATTCACTCAGACTAAAGGCTGGAAGAAGATCAGCTGTCCACAACATACATACTATACAAAGCATTTCGCACAGTGGTGGGTCATAAGGGCTGGTGGATCTCGACCTTTTCAATGTTCATTTACTGCATCTCACTCTGTCAACTTTAACTTTAATCAACTCAACAGCAACGTGTGTGTATGCTTGCAAAATTCTACATGCATCTGTGTAGCTTTTTCTCATTGGCCGGGCAGAACAGGGGAGGCATTGGCAGTCTGTCAGCTGACACATCCAGCAGCAGCCCTGCGGGGGTCAAGTGCCACAGACATTCCCGAACTTTGCAGGACATTCCAGAAGTGCTTTTCCAGCAGTCGGCGTCCAGAAATAATAACATCATTACACACATACTGGCATACTTGTGAGCCTCCATGTAGCTGGACACACCAAGCATCTGAAAACACTGATATACACACACTTCCATGCACAGAACTCCCCATGGGGCCAGCACCGTCTAGACACTGGAGACAGGAAAACCAAATTCAGAACATAACAGATGTATCTCCCATTAAGTGGGTATAAATACTGGATAAAGAAAGGCAGAGTAAATGTTAGTTTTAGCTTAGCTGAGAATGTTTGTCTTTTCTTTTACTCTTTTTTTTTTTTTGTCCCATTCCTTCAGGTCTGGGTCCTTCATCACTCCATCAAACCCTCCCTCCAGGCTACCCTCCATCTCTGCCAGGTTCTATACCTCCTCCGTATCAGTTTGCCAGAGATCCACAGTCTGGACAGCTCCTAGTCATCCCTACTGAACACCTGCCACACTATGGTACGAAAGCCTCTCTGCATGTTTGCATCTATGTTTCGAACAACAAAATAAACTTGTGTTGTTGGTTTCATGTTAATTTTGAGACAGATGTTCATATTAGTAACAACTGTAAACAAGTAAGACCATTGCCAACAATATTGTCAGCCTCCATATGGTATTGTGGACTGACTGCCAGCTTCTTTATAGCACAAGCAGAACTGTAAACAACAGTGGGTGCCTTGTGATGCATGTTACTAAAGAACATAAAAGCCTCCAGATGAAATAGGATTTGAATTGCGTTGTGTTCCTCCTGCCCTCTTCGTTGCCCCCAGGAGGTGACGTACTAGAGCGTGGAGCCCCAGTGTGGTCGAGTGTGTACGGTACAGGCAGCTCACTGCAGCACGCAGCCCAGCTCCAGCTCCTCTCCCAGCAACAGATGCTCCGACAACAGGAGCTGCTCATGATCCAGCAGCACACAGCGCAGGTCCTGGAGCTGCAGAGGAATGCACAGCTTGTCGCAAGTGGCATTCATGTTAGTAGTTCAAACCCCTAACTGAAAGACATTTGCATATCAACACGCATTGTTTCTTGTAGCCACAAACACACAGTGAGCAGTATGAGACTTTCTGTGCCTTATTTTAGACTCCTCCAAATACAAACACATGAATCCTGGGTGTTTGGAAAAGTAGACTAATAAACTAAGTCAATATTTTTTAGCAATTGGTTGTTTTTATATGAAATGTTAATTTAGCCATTGTGCAATAAAATGGTCTCTGTCAATTTCTGTGGGTGTGTGTATGTGTGGAAAAAAAAAAAAAAAAAAATATATATATACATATAATACGATCTTTTGAATCTACATAAGTGCTGCATTTTGTTATACACATTTAAAGTTAACATTAGGTTAATCTGTGGTAATGCTTCATATTACAAAAGCTCATCATATGCTTGAAATATAACTTGGCTCAGGAAAACAACCCCAATTTCAACTATTTGACGATGCATTTCCAGCAAATCCAAGAGGGTTTTTAGAGTTTATTTAGCTTGAGTTAATTTAGGGGATTTTTTTTTCCTAACCCATAAAGGAACAATTAATCCTTCAGTTTATTACAAACATTCAAAATCGATACATTTTTAGTTGGACAGAAAGGGCATGAAAAAAAATCTTATCTGGACAAAATAACTAAAGCTGTCAGACATATTTAGTGTAATAAAAAGTCCAATATTTGCCCCTGAAATGTAGAGCAGAAGTAGTTGCATAAGATGGGAGTGCACAAGTAAAGTAACCATACCTTAGTCTTAAGTATAGAAATTGAGTAAAAGTACTTGCACTCCTCCACTGCTGTTAAATAAAAGTATGTAAACACACCCTACGACACAGTCAGAACAAATACTTAGAAGATGAGCTGCATATCCTGTTGTATCAACTAAAAATAAACTGCAGGACCAGGCTAATGATGATGCAGAAAGTGTTAGTCAGTGTAGCAGCATGGCTCAAAGATGGGCTTTAATAGATTTTGGGGTACATTGTCACATAGATGATTTGTGTCTGCATTCATTGATTTTAAGTATTAAATAGGCAGGTAGTGTCAACAAAATGAGCACATTGAACATTTTGCAGCAGCACATCCTGCAGCTGCGAGAGAATGCAGTCAGAGATTTGGATAGACTTTAAACACAGTTTCATATACAGAATGTGTAAACCCCCCCCACCTTGTGTTTTAGGAGCGTTTGAAGGCCAGCGAGCACCGGCCAGAGCTCGAAGACAAAGCAGACAAGCGGAACCCCGACCCCAAACCCCGGCCCTCCTCAATATCCTCCCCATCTCCTTCACCCATCCTTCATCCTCGCAAACCTCCTCCTCCCTCTCGCTCACCAACCCCATCCACATCCTCCCTCACCCCACTACCTCCACTCTCCTCCCCGGTAACCACCCTCAAGTCAGAGGAAGGGGGCCAGAGAGCTTTGTCTCACCCACCTACACCCCTGCCTCATCCTCCTTCCCCCCGCTCTGCCTCTCCACCTCCTTCTTCACCACGACGGCCCAAACAGGAAGCAGCTGAAGATGGGGAGGTGGGAAGGAGGGAGCAGAGAGACGGACAAAAACCACCTGCTGCACCTTTTCAGGGCATCTACTCAGGTAAGTCTAGGTAAAACTGATAAGTGTGGGACAAGATTTTCTAACTATTTGATTTGTTGGTTTATTTACTCTTCTTTAGTCACACAGACATTGTAGATTGTCTTACTGTGTATCATGTATCGTAGAATCACTGTATCATGATGCCATTGTTATCAGAATCAGCTTTATTGGGCAAGTACATGCACACATACAAGGAATTTGACTTCAGTAAGCTTTGCCCTCAATGTACAGATGTTACATGTTAAGATAAATATTAAGACAAAAGAAGGGATTAAGAATTTAAGCTTAAAAAATAATATAAAAATATCAAATCTAAATTAGAATAAAAGACAAGACTTTCCCTAAAACTATTATATACAAGCATTATTTACACAATTTACAAGGAATATGCAAATCTAAATGTATGACAGTGAAATTTTTATGGAGTTATTGTTATTTTGGGTTATATTAAGTCCTCTCTGATCCCCACCCTTGTATTGAACCCTGTATTTAGTCATGTGGTTATGTAATGTCAGTGACCAAATGCTGTGTTTTTGTGCTGACAGATCTTCCAGGTTACTCCTACCAATCTATCACTGCCCCATTTGGCTCACCTTTCCCCACGTATCACATGCCAACACCAACTGCGGCCAAAACAGAAGTCGTCCCACCTCACCACTCCCACTCTCCCTCCCCAGTGGCCTCTTTGCCTTCAGCTCATCTTCATTTGAGGTCACTGGACTCGGACATTAAGCCTCAGAAACTAGAGCCTTCAAAGTCAGGGTCTTTCCTCAAACAGGAACCTGGTGTTGAACAGCCTCAGTCAGACTTGACACCAGAACCCCTTGGTCCTCTTCGGCGCAGCTGCAGCCCGGTTCTGCCCACCCAGAACAGAGAGGTAGAGGTGGATAGCGAAGCCCCAAAACCCCAGCCTCAACCGGTACCGTTGCATATCTCTAGCCCTCCACCACAAAAAAGTGAAAGGCTTGAAGAAGTCAGAGGAGAAGAGCAAGATGGAGGGCAAATCAAAATGGAAGTCCCATCTTACTCATGTCAGGCAGCATATCCACTCCCTCTTTCACTCAAAGAGGCTGAGGCTAAGCCAGATGTCATTAAGGATCCAGAGCAAACACGATATCCATCATGCATCACTGCAGATTCTGACAGCCAGGAATCAGCTCAAGTGTGTGGGTCATTAGAGCAAACCAGCAGCTCTATGTGTGAACCTGAGCAGCTGGATGCTCCAATAAACTTACACACTCCTAGTCAGAAAGAAAGTATCAATGAAACTCCTGTTTATCCACCTGTCATCTCTGACTCCTCACTCCTGCTCATCACTGGTCCTGAGGATCCCATGGCAGGGCTGTTGGCTCTGGTTACAGCCAGTGAGATAGCTCAGGCAAGACCCAGCACCCCACCTGCCCCAATGCTCACACCACAGATCGAAAACCCTCACATAGGTAGTAGCGCAGGGCCTCTAGAGATGGTGGCCCTGGAGGGGATGGCCCTGCTCAGCCAAATGGCACCGCAGGAGATGGAGCTCATCAACCAGGAGCAAGGTGAGGAGATCAGAGACAGTTGAAGACACTGTTGCCAGCAACCAAATTTCTCAACAGATGTGGTGACTTTTAAAGATGTAGCAAATTATTCTAATCCACTTCACTTTTTATCAAATTCATGTAATATCTCCACACAGTTTGCTTGCTGCTCATTCTGTTAATGCTCTGAAAAAGTCCAGTGTTTGGACTCAGCCCTGGCTCAATAAATGGGTAAAAAAGGTGCCGTGGATTGATTCACATCACACTGTTACAGCTGATCAGTGACGGGAGCACTGATTGGACAAGTGTGTTAGTTTGGCTGTTGAAATGTCAGCAATATTTTTCAGGAATCACCTATTTCAACTCTGTAGTCCATTTAGGAATTTCCCTTTTGTGCATTTGTTCTAATATGTTCTCTTTTTTTGCTTGCAAATCAGAGTTTAAAATACGTATATTTACACACAATCTCTCCATGATTCTAATAACGTCTGGCAGTTTTTCATACGTAGCTACTGTCCACTGAGGGTAGTATTCAACATTGGTCAGAGATACAAGTTGTATGAATTGTGTAAAGGTTTTGTATTCCTCTAATCTTTTAATATATTCTGTATCCTGCCCAGATGTGACATTAGAGGGTCTTGATTGTCTACTGGAAGCTAGCAGGCAAATTCTGTTGGAGGCCATTGAAAAACAATCCCACATTGATCTGCCCCGAGTTTTGGACCCCACTAAGAAGTACAGCTGGAGGCAGAGGAAGGAGGAGCCAGTAAGAACAACAACAAACCATTGTTTGTTTGGAAAATGCTGCCGGATTTGCACTATTTTCCTCCTTCCCGTTCAACATTTGTTTCTCTTCCTTGCAGCTGTACAGTAAAATGTCAGTGGATGTGTTGGATGCGGTGGAAGTGGAATACCGGGTTCGCCTGGCTGAGCTGCAGAAGACATACAAGGAAAAGCAGAGAGAACTGAGCAAGCTGCAGAGACGCAGAGACAAGCGGTGAGTGTTGTTACATAGACCACATGACTCCAGATATGCTTTTTTTAAACACCACATACAAGATGAATTAATTACCTCGCTGTTATCTTTAGACAGTGAAATACACCTGCAAAAGAAATGCATCTCCACCCCACATGAATAAAAAGATGCTTATAACACAATCTTTTAAAGTGAGCGGCAGCAGCAGGAGGATGAGAGGCGGAGTCTGACCAGACGGGGCAGAGGAAGACCCAGGAAGAGGAAACACTTGGCCACGCCTCTCAAACTGGACAGCAGGCCTGGAAAGTGAGTGTCCATTTGAGTATGATATTTTTCTTCCTCTTTATTTTGAATGTTGTAGATGTTTATTAAATGCTTTGTCTCATGGATTTTTGTGTGTCTCAGGGTTGGTAGGACAGTGCAATACTCTGAAGACTCTGAGGCCGGAGAGGGACAGAAGAAAAAGTTTAGGCCATCCAGAGAGGAAGAGGAAACTGAGGCAGGAGGTGGAGAAGTGAAGGTGAAAAAGAAGAAAAAGAAGAAGAAGAGCTGGAACGAACAAGAGCCTTCTACTAGTCATGCTCTGGAGGTAGGCCACAGTGTGATTTCAGCAAACATCTCCCTGCTTTATCATGTTTTTTGATTATCATAAATGTTTTTTGGGGATCTCAGGTGTTGAAGGTGAAGCGTGGCCATGTGTGTGAGCAGGAGCAGCTGGCATCTGACCTCGATAGAGCACTTTCGCTCTCACAGCTCAGCTCTCTCGGTGCTTCTCACAAACTTCCCTCCAATGCAAAAGTAGACCGGTCGAAAGGCAAGTCCGGGGAAGGTCGGGTAAAGGAGCGGGGCAACCACTCCTCTGTCAAAGGGCCGAAACACAAGATAGCCGGAAAGACTTGTGCTTCGGAGACAGTCCAGAAGGTGAAGAGTCAAAAGAAGCGCTCTTTGTTCTCTCCTGGGAGATCAGAGCTCAGCAGCTGTTCCAACAGTGAGTACCTGAGGACAAAAATGAAAACAAACTGGTTTATTTCTCAGATAAGAAGAAACTCTTTACAATCCATGGCATTATTAGATGCCATTATTCATATACATGCAGTGTGTGTGCTCTCAGGTGATGCATAACATTTAGATACCGATTTCACCTTTTCAGACACATCTCTTCAGAATATATATTACATTGTTCAGCTGTTTGCAGAAATAACAGCACATTTTAAAAAGTACAGTATTTAAAGTTATTACGTTACACTGTCAATACAAACATGGGGGTTCCCATGCATTACATGAAATCCTGACTCTTGTGATCCTTGGAGGGTACAACAAAATACAGTTTTGCTGAGACATTAATACACATCAGTAGTGACTGAAATCGGATACTAACACTTTAGATAAATTATACAGAACAACAAAGTATTAAATTCAAGCAGTAGGAATGTACGTAGAGCTTAACTGGCATGCATTTTACCTCTCATGTTCATTTTTTCCCTGGCCTTTATTCATTGTCTGTGCCTGCCACGCCCAGACCATACTGGAGACCCAGATTTTAATTGGCTATCAGATTTTATTTGAAGAAATACAGTACATACCTTAATATTGTAGCTTTTACAGTTTAGTTTGGAATAAATTGTACTGTGGCTGTGAGCCATGAAGGAAAAAAAAAATACTGATACACACTGTCAGTTTTGATCTGTTCATGGTATTTGTTGACATCTTGCAAAATGATATATGTCAGACTTATCCTTTAAGAGGTGACTCATTGGTTAGTGTAGTGATTAAAAAATATTCCATGTTGGATACTTTGACTTTATTGTATGAAGAATCCATCCTCTTCTAATTTATACTTGCTACCATATTACTGATGACGGAGATTGACTAGACTCATAAAATCTGCACATTGGGGGATATTCTTATCATTGAAAATGTGGTCAGCTGTTTAACAGTCCAGTTAGTCATTATAATATTTTTTTATTCAGCTTAAGCTTGCATAATTGATCATTTTCTTGTCAGATAGTGACGTTAAAAGTGTGCAGAAATCTCCTCACTGTCTGACTTTTTATTGCCATCCATGTGACCTCATAAATCATTAACCACACTCTCTTTGCACCAGACTCTGATTCAGAGGAGCACAATTCTGCCCGAGGGGGCTGGCCCCCTCGCTCAGGCACACGTTCCTGTGACAACCTAGCCAGGAAGAGGCGGTCCACAACATCGCCAACATCACTGCTGTCCAGTCAGAAGTCTCAGAAGAAGAAACACAAGCACTTATCCCTGCTGCTGGAGGAAGCAGGCCTCAGCTCTTCTGACGACTCCTTCGACCAAGGTTACTGACCAAATCTTACAGCTCCTCGCCCCTCACTGTAGAGTCACATAAAATGTCTGTGAGCCATTGTTTGCTCTTTTGCTAAAGCAGCTGTTTCCACACTGTGCTTTAGCTCATCGATTCCTACCTCTCTTGCTGCTGGCTTCTCTGCGAAGTTGCCTTGTTTTTAAAGAGTATTGCTATGGTGTTTTTTTTTAATTGCCTGGATTGCAAACCATTTTTGTAGCATTTTGTACATTGAAACTGTGTGAACTGTGAGATTTTTCATAAAGTTGTATTGCAGTTTGGTTACATATAAGCTTTATTAAAGGTGTTGATTTGATTGGTACAGAAAGCAAAGCGCTGTGGTCCTTGTGTCTGCTTCATCTGTCTGTCTGTCTCTGTCAGTCTGTCCAGCTGCCACTGCACCTCACATCCTTTAGCGTGCTCTGTTCGTCAAATATCCCTTTAGCTTCAAAACATTAAGGTTTACATTTATTCAACCAAACATTGAATGTAGAATATTAGGTCAGAGCACACATTTGAATCTGATTGGATGGATTCCAAGAGCTTATCTTGGTCAGTTGTAATCGTCATAACTGAAAAAAAAAAAATCTGAATTAAAGGTTGGATTGTATATTTTTTGGAATGGTTAGCTCTATTTACTCCAAGTGTTTGATGTGGTCTGGGTTTTGGTGATGCTGGGGGTATTAAATGCTTCATTGCTCATCTTAAACATTTTCATGGCACAGTCATCTTCTGAGATGTCAGGGATATTTGGATAATAGAGCTTCTCCTCTGTGTCTACTAAACCTTCAAATAACCCTTTTCCCCTTCCGTTACTCTCTCAGACCCCTTGCTCTGTCTTCTCATCTTTCCCGCCTCACCTTTGACCCCTCCTCCTCACCTGTCCTACCCATGATGCTTTGAGTGTCTCTCAGCCTGTTCCATGTGCTTGTGCTGCTGCTGCTGTTGCGACATTACAGAAGCTTGGCAAGGACTAGCGCAGCCTTGAGCCTACGCTGCCTCGCTACGGCTAGTCTACGCTGTGGCTCAAGCTCTGCTTAAGCTAGACTGTGCTAAGGCCAGGCCACGCTACGGCTAGGCTGCGCTCTCGCCGCTGCCCTGCCCTGCCCTGCCCCGCCCTGTCTGAGGCCACACCCCTGTCACCTGCTCTGTAAGTAGGAAGTGCCCCTCCCTCTATTCTTTATTGACCTAACATGAATTATGCTGAATTGAACTACATACTTTAATTTGTTTTGATTTTACTTTTTGTAGTTTTAATCATTCTCACAAATTAAAGCCCTTAGTGAGAGCCATGGTTACCTCATGTCCACTGAAACCTCTTAAACCTTTACAGGAAATTCTTCAGGAGTGTGATGGACAAGGGATGTAACCATGGTTACTCAAACCTCATATGAACATTATACAAAGGGGCCTCACAGGGCTGTCCTCTCAGTGCTTGCCTGTTGTATTGTCTGCTTGCTAAAGTTAACAGTGGATTCACAGTACGATCTTGAGTCTGTTCATGGTTTTATTTACAAAATGTCCCTTAAGGCAGGCCATATAAATCAAATTTGTCATTACCATTTGTGTTAAACATGTTAACTCTGTTAAAAATTCTTATTTTTATTGACCTCTGATGGTTTTCTTTACATAGACATGTACGTATCCCACATTGGCTGCTTGAATAATCAACATGCTGCTGTATTGGACCAGTGAAGACTGATCAGTAAATGTACAAGTAAATTGAGAAGCTGCATTTGTTTAGGATTAAAAGCTCTAACATTTACATTTCCCAACCAATTTCAATGAGTCTTGATTGATTCAGTAGTTCATGGTCTGTGTAGTAAAAACAAATAAGGTTTGTGTTCAGATATATAGATGTTGCTTGGAATTCAAAAAACTACAGCTCCCTCTTTATTTGTGTTTTTACCAGTCCAAAATAGCAGTCGTGTCTCAGTGTTGTCATCTTTTACACTGTGATGTCACTGGTAAATATAGAGAGTTTGATCCAGACACTATGTGTAGTCTGATGTAAAGTCACTTTCTAACAACTAACTAGCAAAAAGGTGATCATTGTTTATAATACTGATTAAAATCTGTTGCAATGTATGCTTCAGTCTAGCTTCAAAAAAGGTCAGATTTTCATTATCTGTCATGGTTGAACAGACTTTGTACTGTGTATCCACATTCATTGTTAACACTCTAACCCCTGAGGAGTTGCTCCTCCTGTTTATCTGTTACCATGGACCTAACTGCTACTAGTAACACAGTTAACCAGCAAAGTACTACACTGTGTGTGTGTGTGTGTGTGTGTTTGTGCGCGCACTGCCATTTTATGCTCTTCCACCCTGTCAGAGTTGGAGGAAGAAGTGGGTCTTTGCAGCTTTTCACTTCTGTTCTTCTGTCACAAACTGACGGGTCCTTAAATAATAAATGATATTTGAGCTTAAATGGTTCCAGTAGGGGTGGGTGTGTGTGTGTTTGGTTCACATGCATGTGGTAAATCCCAGGTCTCTTACTTACATAGCATTAGTGAGGTTTGAAAGCAGGCTGCAGTGCTTTGGACAGTCTATATTGTTCTACACTGTTGTTTCTGATCAGCCTACATGATTAGGGGTGTGTGTGTTTCTTTTGGAGATGAGCTGTAATTGTATTCAGCAACATATTTCTTTTGTTAATTGAATCTTATTTTTATCTCTGTGGTGCCGTCTTTGCCTATGAATCAATAAGAAGTGTTTTGACCTTTGGCCCAGACCGGTGCTGCAGCCACATTCATGTCATCTGAGCTGATCTGAAATCTTTTCTCTGAAGCAGAATCCTCGGAGGACCATGACGACAACGAGGAGGAATCTGATTCAGATGATGGCGGCTGTGAGGAGAGTGGGCTGGGACTTTTGGCGAGGTTTGCTGCCAGTGCGATCCCCGTCAGCTCCCCACCACTGAGCCTTCTCCATGACGGCAAACACCGCAGCAGGCAAAGCACACTGGGTAAAAAGGACAGCAGACAAAATGACATGGGACAAAAAATATTTGGAAGATTAACTGAGATTATATGGCTATTCAAAGCAGCAAAAGGAAAGGAGATAGAAACACCTGTGCCTTTGCTTATTCTGTGTATATCGGATCAGGCTTTATGCAGGTTTCTCTGCATAAACTGTCAGCTTTTACTGAAGGCCTTTCACACTATAATTGCATTTTTTGTGGTTGAGGAGGTTCATTTGTTCAGTATTATGTTATTGATTCATGGTTTAATATTCATCTATTTCTAATTGTCACATCAGGGGGTGTGTAATTATTTACCCCTGAATTGTGTATTGGTTTCAAATTGATCAATACTCTTATTCACAGGGTTATTGATTTCAGAGAATCTAACACCTTATGTAGGAGTAGACTGTTTGCAGAATCTTTGTAAAGGTTTAACATGAGACCCTCTCCTCCTCCCCACTAGGTTCATCTGAGTGTGAATGGTCAGACTCCGGTTCAGACTTGCGGCTGAGGAAGTTTCCCTCTCTTCTGCATGGCAAGCGCTCTGCCCCAGAGCTTCCCTTGTTGCCCCCGGCAACCCACCGCATTGACCAGACCAGCCCTACCAAGCGGGAAGAATCGCTGCCTGTCAAACGCAAGCCTCTACCCAAGCCACGCCCTTCACCTCGGTCACCGCGGCGGTTTAGCTTTGACCTGGCCACCAGCTCAGGGTTTGGTGGCTTCAGCGAGGATGAAGGCTGGAACCGACGACGCAGCGAGAGGATTTTCCTCCACGATGCGACTGCTACAGCCAATCAGATGTCTGCATCTGCCTCTGTTTCTGCCAATCAGAGCAGCTCCTCCTCCTCCTCCTCTTCCTCTTCTTCTTCCTCTGGCTCAGCCCCACCGCTCACCCTGAAGCCTGCCTCCAGACCCAAGCCCAGTCCACCAAGCAGAGAGGGAAAAGATGCAGTCAAAGTACGTCAATAATTAATGGGATTGTTATTCCCCAGCTGAGAGAAGCTGAAAAACGCAGTCTCAGTGTTTTGTTCCCCTCCCCCTTTCACTCTTCTTCCCTTTCATTTCTGTTACTGTTTTACTCCTCAACTCCTCCTTCAAACTTTGATTCTCTTGCATCCCTTTGTCTCTGCTGACACTTCTGTGTGTGTGAGAGTGTGTGTTAAAGTGTGTGTGTCAGAGTGCCAGCAGGGTTTCCCAGTACTTCAGTCACTGCAGCACTCCCCTGCTGTCTGTGTCGTGTTGCTGACAAGAAAGGACAACGGCAGGCTGCCTGGCAGCATCCCACCCTCAGTGTGTGTGTATTTGTGTATGTGTGCAAAGATGTAAATCTGTCCAGCAGATCTTTAGTGCTGCCATTCATATGCATGTTTTATTTGTGTGTTGTGCAATTTTTGAAATCCAGAAAAAGAAGCTGAAGGACTCTCCTTTGCCTGTGAGCCCATCATCCACGCTGTGCTCCCCTATCACAGATGGTCCCGTGGCTCTGAGCCTCAGTACAGCACGAAAGAGCCAACCAAAAACCAAGGCCAAGGCCAGAGAGGTCAGTGGGATGATGAATCAGGTGCAAAGTCATTATAGATGTAAACTTAATCATTCATACAAGGACAAAACCAGAGCACCAGGGTATTAGAAGTGCGCACACGCAAATAATTATAAGATAATTTGGGTTGTTGTGAACACTCACTCGTGTTGTGTCACAGAGAGAAAAGTAAACCTCATTGTATCATGTGATTTCTGCCAAAGTGGTGTATTGCTCTCCATCTGCCACCGGCCAAATCTTGAGTTTGTTTTGGAAACACATGAGGCAGCTAAAGTGTCTTTGTGGCGGTGGTGGGTAAGATATGCATAACAGCAGAAAAGACTGTGTATTCAACAGTGTAAGTGTTGTAATATGTTACGGTTCCACTTTGAAAACATAATTTGTGGTGTGTCAGTACTTGTGTTTAGGTAGTCTGCTGCAAATTTATGTTATAGGTATCGTGTGTATAATTTGTATGAATAGTAACATTTACGTGTTACTTGTTCAAATTTAGAGAAATGTGTATATTTTATTCCATGCAACAGCCCATTTCATTTGGTTGCTGCAGCCATTTAATTAGAAAGAACTGACATCATCTGGTTTTAAAGGTTACACCACTCACAAGCCCATGGTACTTCACAGCTATATCCATATAACTATTCTAATTGTTTTGAGTGAGAAACCCCCTGTGACAAAAATTACCCACTGTGCATTGAAGTAGCACAATCATCCTCCAAGGAAAGTCCAGTTGATATGAGATCATTAGTACTATGAAACTGAAACTGAAACTTTGTATGTGCAGCCCTCCAGGGGTGCAGTGAGCCGGCTGATGGAGAGTATGGCAGCGGATGAGGATTTCGAACCCAATCAGGACAGCAGCTTCAGTGAAGATGAGCTCCTCCCTGCATGCAACAACAATGTACCAGAGAGGTCCTCTCCACTCGGTCAGTACAGACACACACCATCTACTACTGCCCCCAGACACGCTAAATGGTGTGTGTTACTCATCACTTTTATGTGTTACTTTGCAGCTCCAGTGCAATGTGTGTTGGATAAAGACTCTCTGGTAGATGGACTCAGAGTTTTAATCCCAATGGATGACCAGCTACTGTATGCAGGACATGTGAACACTGTACACTCCCCTGACATGTAAGTACTGATGAAAAAGGCCTGGAGCAGTGATTAGTTTGATCATATCCATGGGATTTTTAAAATACTGCTTATTCCCTGAACTGTTGCACATCAGATTCAGAATTAACACACGGGCTGTTTTTAGAAACACTAAATACTGCAGTCTGAACACATATGCGTAGCTTTGGAAGTAATGATCAGACCACTGTAACAAGTTAATGAAAAGGAAATGTTCATCACAAAAGGACCTGGATATCTTGTTAGCAAATATAGGCAGTAATCTAGCAAAAGGGTTAGCAGCTTTAGAAACTTCATAAAGAAATAATTGGTGTTTAAATGAAGTGAAACACATACTATGAAGAACATCTGATGTTGACAATAATCAGAACAATAGAAAAAGATCATGTTGATAGGCTGTTTTATTCACTTTCTGCTGAAAATCACTGGTGGTCTAGTAATTATTTCCATTTATATATTATATACTTAATACTGCTTCCCATATTGATGCTGTGTGTAAATATAAAATTAATTCTTCTGCACAGTCACATGACCTCAAGTTTATCATTATGGAAACAATTATCTGACAACTATTGTTTTTGGTTTGGTTTGTTTGTTTCTTTGTTTAACACTAGCAGCAAAACTATTAGTTCAATTCATACCAAATTGGGTTTATAGATTGCCAGTGACCCAAAATAGATGTCATTACATTTTGGGAAAAGTAGGTCAAAGTTACATTTTTTTTTATGATTTTGAAAATTCTTCACATCTACTTATAATGGGCTAAATACATATGAAGGGTGGGATTTGTTGTGCCTGGCACCAGTCAAAAAAGAAATCAAAGTGAAACTGGTGATACAGGTGTACCTGCCACACCTTCACACTTTGCTGCATCTTCTGTCCCTGCAGATACAGTGTGGTAGTGGAGGGGGAGAGAGGGAACCGACCACACATCTACTGCTTGGAACAACTACTGCAGGAAGCTGTGAGTAAACTGGGCATCTTTGCTCTTCTGTAGACCACAGTGATCCACCAGACACATACACAGTAGGCATATGTGTGAGCTCGGTTTGCACATGGGAGAAGTTTGCTTTGAGTACTAGAGGGGCTTTCGTCATGTTGTGTGGAAAAACTGTGTTTTAACCCAAACCACAATTTCCTCCTGGTCTTTAACCAAGTAGTTTTTGTGCTTAAACCTAAGGGTTAGTCCATGTTATCACTGAAGGCCTCCTAGCTGACCATTTCAACTATTTCAAAGCAGCAATATCTCAAAAAACAAATAAAGATATATATGAAACTTGGTATGATTAGTGGTGTTCTGAATGTATGAAGCAAATTGGACATGGTCATTCAGGAGCATTTTTTGAAATCTAGCAATCAGATTTACCCCTATGCAAATTGACTGAGGCAGCGGGTCGTCCAATGATTGAAGGGTCGGCGGTTC
>JAPQRP010000029.1:8485332-8501298 GCA_037367295.1 Apogon hyalosoma | reverse complement strand
GTAAAGTGTCATGAGATAACTTCTGTTATGATTTGGCACTATATAAATAAAATTTGATTTGATTTGATTTGATTTGAAATGTCTTAAGAAATCTAAGTGCAATTTTAATATTTTAATATTCTCCCTCAGTTTATCATTCACATGTGCATACAGCTTACAGATTACAGACAAATACACAAAACATTTAGTAACAGGCAGAATACTGGCAAAATTATACCTACTTCTCTTAAGACATTTCAGGTTCAGGTTATTCACATTTTTTGTGAAAAGGTAGTTTGTAAATGTAAATATTTCCATGTAATTTTACTTTTTTATACTAAAAGAGAAAAATTTGGAGTTGTCGTTATTTATAGGGTATTGTGATTGTATTTTACTGGTCTAATGCACTTGAGATCACATTGGTCTGTATGTGGAACTTGAACTAAAATGATTTTGACACCACTGATTGTTAATATCTTCAGTGTAATTTTTGCATTTCACAAATTCATCTCAAGACCCGGATTGGACCCTTTGGTCGGCAGGTTTTGGCCTATGGGCTTTATGTTCGACACCTGTGATCTAAGAGAAAGGAAGTTTGGCAACAGTATAAATTAAGTACCAGCTTTGCAGAAACAAAACAACTTCCTATTCATGGAGGATTACTTAAAATGCTGTTTTCTTTCTTAGAAAATATCTTCAGGCTGCACTGTGAGGCCCTGCTAGCCCAGCCCATCTCTCTGCCCCCCATAGCTGGGTTTTCCTTAGGATAGCTGTATTTAATTTGCATCTGAAAGCCATCAGAGATACATGTGCCCAATTAAAAGACCAAATATTCTCCATATTATACAAGAAACAAAGTGGTTTAAACTAAGTTTCATGCTTATCCATAAATAGGTTGACAAGTTACTAGAGATGCATGTTTAAGGTAAAGTTCTGTTACAGTGAAAAACAAAGTTACAGAGACAGAAGAACATGTCATTAATTTCCACCATCTCCATGTTTGTATGATACATGTGTGTGTGCTCTTTGTTTTCTCAGGCTTTTGATCACTGTCTCTATTCGCCCCTCACTGCGCCTCTTGTTCTTTTGCCACTTGTGATAAATCTAAATGTGAAATGACAACTGAGCCTCACAAATATTAGTTCAGAGCACGATCCCACATGCAAGAGTGTGTGTGTGTTTGTGTGTTAGGTGTGTGTATGTGTGTGATGTACTGCATATCAATTAGCTATCTATTATTCATGCTGACAACGTAATGAATGAAACATCACAGTCTTTGTATTTCAGGCATGTTTACTTCTCTCTCTCTCTCTCTCTCTCTCTCTCTCTCTCTCTCACTCACACACACACACACACACAGCTGCCGTTGTGGATATTTAGACAGGAGTGACAGTGTGAACGAAATCCCATTGTAGCTATGAAGACGAGGTGATGCCCGCTGAATACCTGACAGCTGAATCCAGCTCCTCCTAATGAAGGAGCAAGAGAGGAATTTTCCACTGGTGAGGGGGACACATTTCCACTTGGATTTAGAGAAGTGAATGACCAACTGCCAAAGTCCCAATAGCACAAGTGAAGAAGCTGATATCAACTTATTAGGCATCTTTTCTTCTCGTATTCTCTTTTAAGAGGAGCAGTGGGTGTTCGGTGGACTTCTTTTCCTTGGGTTTTGCGTTGTAGGCCACACAGAGGCAGCTTTAACCCTGTTGATATGTCACCTCTGAACACACACTCTTACATCTTCTACAAATGTCCAGTATTACATACATGTACCACAAACTACTGCACAGTGATGGAAATTCATAATTCATAGTATCAGTGATATTATTTCAGTAGGTACGAACCAGTAAAATATTTGAAAAATGGGAATCTCCTGATAGTATTAGATGAGTTTTGGCAAGGACAATGTACCATACAGAGTTGGCTCATCTACACTGAACAAAAACATAAATGCAACACTTTTGTTTTTGCTCCCATTTTTCATGAGCTGAACTCAACAGTCTAAAACTTTTTCTATGTACAAGAAATTCTGTTTCTCTCAAATATTGTTCATAAATTTGTCTAAATCTGGGTTGGTGAACACTTCCCCTTTGCCGAGAATCCATCCACCTCACAGGTGTGGCATATCAAGATGTTGATTAGACAGCAGGATTATTGCGCAGCCTCAGGCAGGCCACAATAAAAGCAGTTTTACTGTATGGGGGATATGGGGGGGGGTCAGAAAACCCGTCTGTAGCTGGTGTGATCACCATTTGCCTCAGTGCAACACATCTCCTTCACATAGTGTTGATCAGGTTGTTGATTGTGGCTTGTGGAATGTTGGTCCGCTCCTCTTCAATGGCTGTGCGAAGTTGCTGGATATTGGCAGGAAGTGGAACACTCTGATGTATACACCAATCCAGAGCATCCCAAACATGCTCAATGGGTGACATGTCCAGTGAGTATGCTGGCCATGCAAGAACTGGGATGCTTTCAGCTTCCAGGAATTGTGTCCAGATCCTTGCAACCTGGGGCCGTGCGTTATCATGCTGCAACATGAGGTGATGGTTGTGGATGAACGGCACAACAACGAGCCTCAGCACCTCAGGAGGATTCAAAATGCCATCAATAAAATGCACCTGTGTTCGCTGTCCTTAACATACGTCTGCCCAAATCACAACCCTACCGCCACCATGGACCACTCCATTCACAACCTTGACATCAGCAAACCGTTCACCCACACAACGCCATACACACTGTCTGCCATCTGCCCTGTACAGTGAAAACCAGGATTCACCTGTGAAGAGAACACCTCTCCAAAGTTCCTGATGCCTTCAAACGTGAGCATTTGTCCACTTAAGTCGGTTACAAAGACGAACTGCAGTCAGGTCGAGACCCCAGTGAGGACAATGAGCATGCAGATGAGCTTCCCTGAGACAGTGTATGACAGTTTGAGCAAAAATTTTTGGATTATGCAAACCGATTGTTGCAGCAGCTGTCCAGGTGGCTGGTCTCAGATGATTTTTGAGGTCCTGGGCTGGTTTGGTAACACGTGGTCTGTAGTTGAGGCCAGTTGGATGTACAGCAAAATTCTCTGAAACACCTTTGGAGATGGCTTACGGTAGAGAAATGAACATTCAGTTCATGGCCAAAAGCTCAGGTGGACATTCCTGCAGTCAGCATTCCAATTGCATGCTGCCTCAAAACTTGCGACATCTGTAGCATTGTGCTGTGTGATAAAAAGGCACATTTTAGAGTGGCCTTTTACTGTGACCAGCCTAAGGCACACCTGTGCAATAATCATGCTGTCTAATCAGCATCTTGATGTGCCATGCGTGTGAGGTGGATGGATTATCTCGGCAAAGGAGAAGTACTCACTAACACAGACTTACAAATTTATGAACAATATTTGAGAGAAATAGACCTTTTGTTTACATAGAAAAATTTTTACATCTTTGAGTTCAGCTCATGAAAAATGGGAGCAAGAACTAAACTGTTGCGTTTAAGTTTTTGTTCAGTGTATGTTTGTTGTTAGACTGGAGATACAGTCAAACTGTGTCCCATTGGACCTTAAATCAGCACAAATTGTAAGTCAAGAGCTAGAGACAAGTAATGTTTTGGCCCATTTGAATTATGCATCAGTTACACATATGATGTTTGTCAATATAAAAGACAATCAAGAACATCTCAGTTTGTGGAAAAACTGTCAGATTGTGGAAAAAACATAAATACAAACTACACACCCAAAAATCGTGGAGGTGATCTAATCGCAACTGTATCTGTCCGTGATCTGTTCAGAGTCACTGACAATATCTCTGCAACTTAAACATGACCAGATTTGTTGTGATTATCACATGTTTTAATACTTTATTATCCTACTCTTGAGGCACTAGGTAAAATGTGCAAAGTCAGTGGTTGTTTTGGTGTCAGTGACATGCATTATATGTGATGAGAGATGCAGTCCACTGAGCTGTTAAACACAAAACCATGTTTCCTTACTATGTTCCACAAACTGCAACTTTCTTGGCCTGTGGTCTTTTAAATTAACAAACATCATATGTCTAAATGGTGACACAATTCAAACAGGATCAAAAACTGACTACCTTCATATTTTAAGTTTCCAGTTTGGCACAGTGGAAGGGATGAGACTTCAGCTCTATTATATGATTAAGATACATTAGTCACTGATATTCATGGACGTTTTCTTATAAATCTATAATGAACAATAAATTAATTTGTGTTTTGATTTGCTCATATTTCTATCCATGCTTTCATGGAACATGTCTTTCCATATCTTATAATTAAAGGGTAAAGATTAAACAAATAGCTTCCTCTGTAAATAGTGTGAGGCAGCATTTTACTTGTAAATTGTGGACATGGTAAATATCTGATCTACACCAAGGAGAAAGTAAGGCTTAAAGTGAAGCCAGTGTGGAAATTTCTTAAAATGTAATACCACTGATGGCCACTCAGCGTTGGCTCCAAAAAAGCCTGGCTTCAATGAACTTACACCAAGGTTTTCATCAGTAAACTGATATTCTGTGAGTTATTCCCCCTCACTAAAATTTTAGGCCTAAAAGAGGTTGTTAATGTTTGCCATGATGAGGTTTGATTGACAGCTCACTCACCCACCGCTTTGGACAAGCTTCTGTTTATTGAATTAAAGTTATCATTTGATGAAATGTACTGTTTTGTCATTGGGTTTGTATTGACCATTAGCTTAATAATGACTTCTCACACTCCCTGAGCCCTGCGATTTTGTCCAAATATGATCACTTCTGGTTCCAAAAAGCCAAGATGGCAATGGTCAGAATTTCAGTGTATGATCTCAATGGCATATTGACAAACCGCTATGTTAGCAAAAATATTAACATCAGCATAAATACAACACATTAGATTAGTGTTTTTAAAAAATGATGATGGTCATAAGGACCATTCAGCAAAATCATCAGCCATATTTGCCACTACCTGCCCTTATACATGATAAACAATAAGTTAACTTAAGTCCTTTTTTATTGTCTCATGTTGGACTGAGGGCAGATGGGACACAATACTAGCTGTGTTTCTGTTAAAAGTCAAGGGAATTTAAAGTGACCTTCTGAAAAGTTGCAAAAATGAAAATATAAATTATACTTGTTTCCATAAAATGGTTTGGAGAAAATAATGTAAGCTGCATTGTGTCACAGGCAGGTGTAGGTTATGTTAAACTTAGCTCTGATAAACAGAGTAGAAGTAGATTTGGAAAAGCCATTCCCAGTGATACCCTGACCCTAGGCTGGACTCCACCAGTTCATCATCTTTGTGGACAGACTTTCTAGGTGCAGCCAGGGGGAGGAGGGGCCACCTCAGGGTTGCAGCTCTGCTTTTGGCAGATGATGTGGTCTTGTTGGCTTCATAAAGCTGTGACTTCCAGCTTGCACTCAAACAGTTTGCAGCCAGGATGAAGATTAGCACGTCCAAGTCTGAGGCCATGGCTCTCAGTTAGAAAAGGATGGATTGTCTCCTCGGGGCTGGGAAGCATTGCTGACCCAAGAGGAGGGGTTTAAGTATCTCAGGGTCTTCTTCACAGGTGAGGGAACAGTGGGGCGGGAGATCGACAGGTGGATCAGGGCAGCATCAGTAGTACTGTAGACACTGTAACGATTTGTGGTGAAGAAGCTGAGCTGAAGGCAAAGATGTCAATTTACCAGTCGATCTACGTTCCTACTCTCACCATTGGTCATGAGCTGTGGGTAGTGACTGAAAGAATAGGACTGTCAATATAAGTGGTAGAAATGAGTTTCCTTCACAGGGTAGTTGGACTCTCCTTTAGAGATAGGGTGAGGGGTTCGGAGTAGAACCACTGCTCCTCCACATTGAGAGGAGCCAGCCTCCTGGACGCCTCCCTGGTGAGGTGTTTCGAGCATGTAACATATAACATAAAAATAGTTAGGTTTATTTTCTCACACTTTTGTTAATTTTATTTAAATGCCAACACTAAAAATATTACAAAGTTAGAGTAGAACTGAAAGATAGAGGATGAAGAGGAGGAGGAAGGACATCACACTGGGATTCCTGAATGTATGTGCATATCCCCCAATTAAATATCCTCAGTAAAAGTGCAGCCAGGTGGTATTTAACATAGACACTGTAAAGACAGTGACAGGTTCTGTCTTAACACAGTCCCTGCAGCTCTTTGTTGGCCCTTAACAGGTTTATCTGACTGTGACTGTGACTGCTGTTCATATAAAACTATTAAGTGCTCTCTTTCAGTGTTACATTATGTAAAAATACAGCAAAAACCTATTGTAATAAGAAAACAGGCAATTTATCAAGCAGTTCCTTTTAATATGATAAGAATATTGATTAGAAAGCTGATCATCTTGTAAGTCAGAGTAAACTGTGACCATTCTGAGACTGAGCAGCATTTAGCTCAACACTGCCACCTGTAGGAGAGAGCACAGAAACTTTAATGTCATATTTCATTTTTATATCTTGTTCTCACAGGCAGACTGTTTTTATTGTCCTCTATCCATCCCACTTATGAGACACATGTGTACATTGTGTCACTTATCATGATGCCTCCCTCTGTCCTTTCGTTCCCATCTCATTCTCAAGTTTTCCCTTTTTCCCTCATCCATCATCACTCTCTCATCTGTCTCTCCTCATCCCACCTCAGTCTTCTTCATCTCTTCCGTACCTCTTCCACCTCAGTTACGCTCTCACTGCATATTAAAAGCTGTTCAGAAAAGACATCTACCAAAACTGGTTTCATTTGTCATTTTCAAGTGCATGTCTGTGATTTCAAAAATGTCTTTTCATGATCCATCCTTCCATCCATCCTTCTTCAGCACAGTTTGATCTGTGTCAAAAATGACCATTTTATTCATATGAAACACAATAAATGGTGTTTTCACATTAATAAAACATTTCCCAAAAGGACACTTACTTAATATTTTTGAGATTTTCAGTGCATGCAGCATTCAACTATTAGCAGTGAGGGTCATCATTTTAAAAGGAATCTAAAAAATTTTTGTGGAAATGCTGTATCTTTAGTTGACTTGATTTGACTTAGATGAATTCAGGAGTGTACAAAAACAATAATTTGGTAGGGTTTTTCTATCTGTTGAAGGAAATTAGATCCATGTTGCTTACCAGTTGCTGTTTTTCTAGTTTTATGCTAAGCTAAGGTAACCAGCTGCTGACTGTTAAAATATTTACAAAACAAATGAAGTGATAAAGTAAAGTAAAATTGTACTACCTATACTTTTTACAGTATTGTTGTACCTTAGGGAAATTCAACTTCTGCACTGCAAAAATCAAAATCTTATCAAGTGTATTTTTCTCATTTCTAGTCAAAATATCTCATCACACTTAAAATAAGACATAATCACCTAAAGAGTAACTTGTAATTGAGATATAAGAACTTGTTTTTAGACATTAGATCTTGAAAATCTTATTTCAAGAAATAAGATAATTTTCACTTGTTCCATTGGCAGATTTTTTTGCTTGAACTAAGCAAAAAAAAATTAAAAAAAAATCTTGAATTAAGCAAAAAAAAAAAAAAAATCTGCCAATGGAACAAGTGAAAATTATTTTATTTCTTGAAATAAGATTTTCAAGATTTATTGTCTAAAAATAAGTTCTTATATCTCAGTTACAAGTTACTCTTTAGGTGATCATGTCTTATTTTAAGTGTGATGAGATATTTTGACTAGAAATTAGAAAAATACACTTGGTAAGATTTAGATTTTTGCAGTGTGTATTTAACTAGTCCTAGTACATACAGAAGGCCCAACTCCAGATCTATACCAGTACCTCGGTCAAGGAGAATTAACCTAGCATACCATACATGTGTGAAATGGGCAAAAGGACCTGGAGGAGACCAACACAGGATGGGAGAACAGGTTCAGTCCAAATAGGAAGAAGAAGAAGACGAAAAAGAAGAAGAATGCATTTCTCAGTGTATATTGTACATGTGGACATGCAACACACACTGATTCTAACCCTCTCCTTTTAACCCATCACTAGCTAAACATTCAGGAACACACCACATACTTCATATTAGCTGTGCAGTGCAGTTAAGTGCCTTGCTCAAGGGCAGATCAGCCAACAGTTTTTGCCCCCTAACTCTGAAGATTCCGGATGTTTGATATTCTTCAACAAAGTAAAAAAAAAAAACAAAACAAAACAAAACATATTTATTGATTTATTATTTGTATTAAGTGGTGCTTGAAAATATAACAAAAAATAAAACAGTCAGACTTCAGCAGTGACATTATCCATGTATCTAATATCTACTGGAACAAGTGTCACAGTGCTGATAAATAACAGAGTAGAAAGCACTTTTTTTTTTTTTTAACATTATCATAAATCAAATTCATTTGAAGATTTTGTAAAACCATTAAAATTCACTAAGAACCCACGATTAGATCTGCTTTTCTCTCTCAGCCTCTTTCCACCTCCTCCTATCTCCTCCATCTTGCTCCTCTTTCCCTCTTCCTCCCCACTGTATGTGGAGCAGAATGACTAATGATCAGTTGCTCTGTCTCACGCCAGAGACTTTCTTTCCCTGCAGCCACATCCAAAATTAGCACTAACACACACAGACACACACATGAACACATGCACCTGCATAGGAGGCCGCTCCAGCAGAACACGCTGACCTCCATAACACTATAAATACATGATCGATGGTATAAAGGCTGTAAATGCTTGGCTCATCATGTGTGAATGTGAGCAGAGACACTGTCCTACAACAGACAGGTCAAAGGTCAAAATGAAGAACTTCCTTTTACAAGAGACTTCTTTTCTAGCACCCTGTGACACAGATATGAAGTTAGATGAACACACCCTCTGCTCTACATCAGTATCTCCAGAAAGCAGCTTCACAATGTTTTTCTCTGAGCTGCAGTGCCCTCTGCTGGTCAAAATTAGTTAATACAGGTTTCTCTCATGCCCCAACTTCATTTCATTTATTGATCCCTGTAGCCATAAAGTAAGCAAAGTTAATGTCCTCTGCCTGGAGGGGTTTCAAAGTTTGCTCAAGGACACTTTGAGCAGTCCAGACAGTTACTGCCATCAGCCTGCGGATGAGAAATGACGTTACAGTTCTTGGCTCATGGTTTTCTTGGCTCAGTGTCTGCAGACTCACAGTAAATATATAGCTGCTACAGAGTAACACCTTAGGGAGTGAAAACCATAGCTCAAACTGTCTTCTGATGTTTCATGTTTTATTTAAGCTCAAAAGTAAAGAGTAAAAACTAATACTTCCGATTCTGTGATCTGAGATTTTGCAGTGCTCACAGCTGTCTCAACAGGAAGAGAAATCACACTGAATGTGCCACATTGTTTTGACAGGCACAAAGAAGCTCTGATCCATACCAAAGAATATATTAAAAAAAAAAAAACAACAAAAAAAAAAACACCTTAATATGAGAGCAGCAGGTAATGATAGAAATGGATTAA
This sequence comes from Apogon hyalosoma, assembly GCA_037367295.1. Taxonomy (NCBI): domain Eukaryota; kingdom Metazoa; phylum Chordata; class Actinopteri; order Kurtiformes; family Apogonidae; genus Apogon; species Apogon hyalosoma. The sequence goes on along the minus strand of JAPQRP010000029.1, from coordinate 8,491,893 downwards.
TCACAGATTTTATTTTCTTCTTGGTTTTTCTTTTTTTTTTTTTTTTTACAGCTAATTTCACAAAGTATCACATTTTTGATTATGATGTCACTGCTCTTTCATAAAAATGTGAAAAGCAAAGAGAGACTTGAGAAAGACATGGATTTTGCATCAGTGGTTGAATATCTTCCCCCACCTTTGTGCAATATCAGCATCGGCATAAAGGCTTGATCACTTTCAGTGTATTCATAGACTGTAAAAAGAAACACGTCCTCACCACTAATTTGGTCTCAGCAAAATATTTTATTTTACAGAAGATAAATATACATGTGTAAAGACTCTGTATGCAATCATTTTCTTTGTATTTCTTACACCTTCCTGTTATTTCACAGTGCGCAGTCACATGAGAGTTCAGTCTAAAATAGTCAGTATCACATGATTTCTGATGAATTTCAGAGCTGTTTGTGGTGAGAAACTTATCATTGTGGAGATGAAAAAACAGAAACAGGAAGTCAAATGGCAGGTTAAGGCTGAGGTAAAATTGAAAAAATATGTCAAATAACTCCAGTTACTTTGCAACAGGAGGTGAAAACCCTGTATAAGCTTATCACTCTCCATTTACTCTGTTTTCTTGATACTAGTCTTTTGCAGGATTGTCCTGCTGTTAATGGGACTTTCATCTGCCCTTTGCACTCCCAAAGCTTAGTTGTCTGTAATCTGTGATGATCTCATTCAGCTGATGCTTGTTCTTCTGTTGAACTCATCTTAAGTCACTCTGACTAAAAGTGTCAGCTGAAGCCAAAAACATGTCAAGAAATGATAAAAGATTCATCAGCATTAAAACAAATCTCCCAACTCCCCATACAATATATGGAGGGGGGGTTATAAAGTGTTATTAAATCCTGATTTGGTGGAACTTCTTTACAGTGCAGATATAAATGCTATTGCACTAATACTAAAATTATGCTGAATTTACACAACTCAAGGTAATTTAACCTCAAGCACTGGCTACGGATACAGTTCTTTGGAACATGGGATCTCTTAACTCTCAGAATAGCCCTGTAGTACCTACAGAAAAAGAGGAAGGAAAGAGACTTTTCATGTCCTTTAATGACACATTTGACCAAAAATAACTTAAAACACCTTCAAACTGAGCAGCTCAAGAGAGAGACACAGAGAGGAGAGAGGCTCCGGGCGATATGGCAGCATCAGCACAGCGGGACATACATACAGTAATGAGGTTAGCTCCCAAACGACACCCTGGCATTCTTCAAACACCACCAATATTAGGCTCTGTTCAAGGCGTCACCTACATAATGTAGTGCACTTCACGGCTTCTAGCACAGAAGCCTGTTTTCTCCATTATGTATAAACTGTGGATGAAGCTGTGGCCCTGCTGTTCCACAAAGTCTTAAAAATTCATCCAATAGGAAACACAGAGCGACTAGGAAGGTACAGAGGCCAACTGATGCTGTATTTGTACAAAAAAATGAAATAATTAAATATCCACATTTACTGCTTTCCTCCTGCCATAGGTTTTATTACATTCATTCTTTTCTCAGATGCTCCAGTATAGACTTTTTGGCACTAACTCTGTTCAGAGGACGTGGGGTAGGTTTTCATCCTGTCACTACACAGACACACATATAAGAAAAAACTACCCTATCGCTGCTGGTGAATTTACAAAATATCACCAGTATTTTTGTTCTTTTTTCAGCCATAAGAGGGAGCAAGTTGTGAAACTTACTGTACAGACAGAAAAACAGCTTATTCTCAGGCAGTGTTGGGGAATAACTACTTCCATGTAATAATAATAACATTGTTATTAAATTGTAAAATAAATAAAGTAATAAGTTACTATGAAAAAATTGTATTCAATTATATTAACTAATCAAAATGTTCTATAATATATATCCAATGCATTTTTTCTATTTAAAAAAAAAAGTTTATATAATGTTTATTCTGGTATTTTTGTTTCATTTGGCATGTTTCAGACATTGTATGTGAGCAAATCTATTGGGAAATTCCATTGCAGCACCACCAAGAATAGGATGGTCCACATGGAACTACTGTCTGTACGTACAGACAGGATCAATTCAGTCACTTGGCAAAATTAACTAAAATGATGAGCATTGATTAAATTGGTTTTGACTGGCACACACCTCAAATCAACTGTCTTTAAAACATCTGTTAGAAAAGTAATCACAAAGTAACCACATGTATATACTGGCATTATTTCATGAAGTATTTAAAGCAGCTACATTACTCATTATATTCTTATTTTTCATTATATTCTTCTGATGCAGTAGCTCCATGATGGTTGTTTAACATTGTTAAATATTCTTTATGACTGGAAAACAAACATCTAGACCACATTGGAAAAGTGCTTCTCTGATCAAATAAGTGAGTCAAATGAAGTCAAAATAACAAAAATTGTTAGTGTAATGCAAATGACTTATTCTCAAACAACTTAAAGGGTCATTGTGTGATATTTAGTGATATCTAGTGGTGAAGTTGCAGAATACAACCAAACTAATACCCCCTCACCTTCACTTGCAGTGACTGGAAAGAAATGTGGGATTTTGTCAAAACTTTCTATACCAGCCTTTGTAGTTAGCATTGTACTCACAATAATGCACCTTAAGTCTGGATGCCACCCATTATTAAACAGAAAAAAAGAAATAGAGCAGGTCCACCCACAGCCACTGTAGATATAAACAGTTCATTCTAATGCAACAAAAATGATGGTGCTCATTTTTATGTGATTATATCCTAATAAAAACATAAGGATTATTATACTCAATCGCTGCAACTAGATCCTCCTAATTGTCACACACTGAACTTTTACAAAAATGAATCATGTTCCTCTCAGCAGTTTACTGGACTTCAGTGCATCAAGATGAAAAGAAAAACCAGAAGACAAAAAGTACAATATTCAGGGGCTACAACTTGTTCATCATCCAAAGATTTCACTCATATTTTCATATTGAGGGCAAGTCCAGGTCAAACTGTCCTCATATCATGTTTTGTCTTGATATCTGTACAATGGTTCTCATGACATCGGTAAAATATGTGACCTATGACACAAGGTCTCTTTTTTTTTCACTCCCTGCCGCTTCTGCATGCAGGCAAAGTGAAATATCACTCAACTTTACACTGTACAAATGTCAGCCGATGTGTTTGCACATGCAGGCAGACAATAATAAGACTGTGAAACACAAAAGGCCACTGAAGACCCTGCTGACAGATGCACAGCTGCTCCACATCTTCAAATCCACCAAAAAAAGTTCATGGAGAAAGGAGAGAGTGGATCATTTTGCTACTTTTTTGACTGTTGCACACAATTTCCACCACAAATAAACCAGTTTACATTTCCACATCTTCTACACACTGAGCCTTTAAAGATGTGTTTGTCATTGTCCTCTGATGGACAGTCTCCGGTTTGACTCCAGTCTGCCTCCCCTTGCTCATAATTTTTGGGTGTAAATGCTGTTTGAGTGTAAATATATGTGTGTTAACCTCCATATATGTGTGTGTCTAATAATGTGTACATTCAATACCCTGTAGCGTTGGCAGATGAGTGTATGCTGAGTGTGGAGAGGCGTGCTCCTGATCCTGGAGCGGTGAAGCTGTACGCTGCGTACGCCACAGCCGACCCCAGCATCAGGCCCGTCATGTAGGAGACCGTCATGGTGTTCCCTGTAAAGACACAAAGAACACTGAGCAAGAACGTAGACAGTCTGGTGTCTGAAGTCGTAAATCCTGGAGGATGGTTAAAACTGGACAGTAGAGAGTGGATTTGACGGTAGGATCATCTATGCTTGTATTTCTGTGAAATGTTTCAGTTCAACCTTTCTGAATTTCAGAAAAATTCTGAAAGATGCAGTAGGCAGGAAAATCCCACAATAACCTTTTAATATACTGGGATTCAAATAGTGTGAAAGGGAAAGATACTTCTGCTGCTTGAATCTGTTTTCAGACTTTAGAAAATCTGACAGAAAATTTTGACCATTCATGGATCTTTTTACCTCCATCAATCACTGGGGTCGGTCGGTCTGTCTGTCTGTTAGCAAGATAACTCAAAAAGTTATGGATGGATTTTGATGAATTTTTCAGTAAATGTTGATACTGGCACAAGGAACAAATGAAAAAATTTTGGTGGGGAGGTGGAATCTGCCTTGTTTAGCAAAGTGGAGCACCATGACACCTTTTACAGAAAGATATGTACAGTAGTCACAGATCAATCAATCAATCAATCAATCAAAAGATGAGAAACAACTAATTTTTTCAACTTGTCTGAGTCATAGCATCAGACATACTTGTCAACTGAAGAGATTATTTTACAGATCAAGAACTATGTAGTTTGATGTCAAACTGCTGAAGTATAAGACTGTAGTGTAAGACTACACACTGCAGAGACGCTGAAGATGTCGCTTTTAATACTTTTCCCTGTTTCTGAAGAATGAGGTGAAATGTGTCAAGGTGATGCCCTACTGGTGCTGCTGATGTGTATCACATGAGATAAAAAATGAACGCAAAAACTAAATGGCATTTTACTATTTTTATAACAAACTGTGACTTTCTAAACTTGCAAAATGATCTTTTAATCTGTTCAGCCCTGAGCTTCTCAGCCTTAGTATAAGTATAATATTATTGATTATGAAATACAAATATATGTCATGTAATTTCACTTAATTTTCCTTAACAACATGAAATAGTGTCACGTCATCAATCTTCTCTTCTTTTCATGCTTTGAATAGTGAGGAGAGAGCTGTGTGTATGTTTTCAAATTGGCAATTTTTCCTGATTTCTGCCAAGTGTAGCTTTATATTACGAGTGGTGTTAAAATGATCATATAACATATGGTGCAATGAAACTAAAAACACAACAACAGACACTGAGTTGACTGTTGATGATTAAAATTTATGTTTTATGTAAATATTTGATTTCTTTCTGAATATGAATAGAAATGTAGGGATATTCGTCTCATATGTAAGCTGTGCTTCTGCAGTTTTTCTTGGACACATTGATAAGGCTTCTTTTGGCCAGGACTGACTGTGCTGTACCATGAGCTGCTTTCTGTCCATCAGCTGACCTCTAGCTTTTATCCTGAGTAGTGTGAGATGTGCCAAGGAAGTTGGATAGATAAAATATAAAAGATTGCCTCAGTGTGAGGGTTTAGTGGGCAGGTTTCTCCTTCTCTCTAATGTGATGAGAAACTTCACACTCAAACGAGCGCTAGAACTCCTGATGTTATAGTTGTGTAAGACAAAATTTAGATTACACAGAGATCTTCCTATAGCAACAGACAAATATGGAGTTTGTTATGATATACAATGGAAAAGAGATGGAAATATTTATTTAGAAGTGGATGAACAGTCAAAGCATGATATTTTTGGGAACCAAATGATAACCAAAATATGGTTGACTGAATGGTCTGACCTGGAATCCCTCTCAAATGGAATTTAGAAAAGACAAACAGATCAACATCACAAACAGCTGGAACACCTCTATGTGTGAAAATGCACAAAATGTGATATACTATCGGTAAACTATACCCTATGTCTCAGGAAAGCAGTGTATTGATTTTACTCATGTCTATCTGTAACTAAATAAATCTTTAAAGACCTAGAACTATTTTCATGGTAACATGCAAATTAATTCTCTCTTCATTAACCTTTCCTAAACACCTTTTTAAAAATAAATGAATAAATAAATCAAATTATCCTCTGCATCTTGCATTTTTTCTGTGAAAATCAGTCATTTTCCTACATTTAACTTTACTGACCATGTAAACACTCACTATAGCTCAAAGTAAATTCAAAGGTTATTATATCAAAGAAGCAAAAAGTGAGGAAAAACAGACTTTTTCAGTAAAATTTAGTATCAACTGAAAGTAAAAACAAGTGTCTTCAACCACTGTCCTTAGCCAAACTTTATTTTACTGGTGAATCAATGATGCAGATAATGGCAGTGTTTCTATGGAGTCTCTAAATGTCCTAATAAGACACATCTGATTCTGCTAAAAAGCTGGGAAATTGCATTTTACCTGAATTATTTCAATGTACTGATAAGACAGTGGATCAAAAGTTATTAAACATTTTAGATCTGTAGATGCTTGTGGTCACTGGCAGCTTTTTAGGTCTTTGAAGGTCAACTCAAACATATGGACAAAGATCAGCTTTTCAGTTTTCTCTCTCTTCAAAAATTCTTGTTTTTTGCAGTTTGATGCTCTCAGGATGTTTTAATTCAGCTGCTGAAAGTGGAAAGTCTGAGCTGAAGGTGTGAACCGAGCACCAGCAGGAAATATTTCGGCATCAATCAAGATCAAATATGCAAAATTACATATTGCAAAAGTGGAATTTGAAAAACTTGAGTATTTCCTAGAAAATACATCTTTTTTTTAATGTGAGGTTAAAAAATGCATTTTGGGAAACCAGCGTTGCCAACATCAGGTGGACAAAACGTTTTGATACCCTATCACACTGCAATTTACTAATACTCATGGGATCGTCTGGAGTGACTGAAGAACATGTTTAAACTATAGGTGAGTGTATATGAGGGGGTTGGTGTGTGTGTGTG
>JAPQRP010000029.1:8466252-8477800 GCA_037367295.1 Apogon hyalosoma | reverse complement strand
TTGGATCAATGACAGTGGATGGACACATTGGGTTTATGTTCAGTTAATGATAGATTTGACTGAAAAAGTCACTTTTTCTGCAGTTTTCTCTGCTTTTGATATAACCTTTAACTTTAATCTGGGCTTTTATGAACATTTACATGATCAGTAAATTAAATACAGGAAAATACCTGATTTATACTGATAAAATACAGAGGATAATACTGTAAACTAGAAAAGCATTCCAAGAGCACCACAAAGTACCGTTTGTACAACATGTAAACAAAGTCAAGAGGAGGTGCAAAAGTTGCATTTCCTTTCTGACCACTTGATTTTCAATATACTGAAATTTGCAATAATTACTGTGTTTTACACACGAAGCAAAGTATTCTTAGTACTCCAGCTCAGTTCTGAAGTATTGGTTATTTGTCTTTATCTCAAATGTCTTTCTCGAGCCACCACAGAGAAACTAATCTATGTTTATATCTCCTGCGGGATCAATTGATATTTAATTTTCCGTGAGCTGGTGTAAAAAAACAAAACACTTAAGTCTGAGGTACAGTCAGTCAGACTCTCTGAGAACAGATATCGATCAATACAAATCATTGATGAATCTAGCTCTGAATAGTGTAAATACATGTATAACCAGGTTGCGCTCAAAACCTAAGGAAAACAAACTGAATGATATAAATATGTATGTTCCTAAAGGTTACAGAGGGACATTATGCTAACCTTGGCTTGGAAGTGTTTTGTATTTTAGGTATAAAGGAGAGAGCACATATGCTCGTCTCAAACCATCTAAGATTGATTATGGCCAAATCCTGTCCACCATCAACTATTGTAAAGCTTTGCTGTCTGGATTCTCTAAAACAGTGGTGACAAACTCGAGGACCCCTATCCTGCATGTTTTAGATATTTCCCTCTTCCAGCACACCTGGTTCAATTAATGATCAGCACTTCATCAAGCTCTGCAGAAGCCTGACAATGAGGGAATGGCTTCCAGGTGTGATGGAAGAGAGAACTATCTAAAACATGCAGGATACTGGCCCTCAAGGACTGGAGTTTGACACCTGTGCTCTAAAAGAACACAACTCATCCTCAAATATTTGCAAATGTGTTGACCAAAAATCACTTAATTCACAATCACCTATTCACCAAAACAGTTTATGATGTCATATATGGCCTCATTGTAATCCTTGAGCAAAACACAGAGACAGACATTGCATTTTATCACATCTAGTTCTGGCAATATGATACAAAATACATAATTTACTGTTGGAAAATGAAATGGCAATCATGGGAAGTAAAAATGTACAAATTAAAAAAAGTGAACATATCAGCTTACTTTTGACACACATCACCTGAATCATGCAAAATGTTATGTATGAATCATTGTGACTCCCAGTTAAAGTGTCACATGTTCACAAACTTACAAATCTTACTTCCTCTGTGGTGACGTCATGATGAACCCTGTATCCAGTCCCGTTGTCCCGGGGGTCATGACCTTTGCCCTGCCCTTTGCCCTGGCCATGGCTGGTGTAGTAGCGGACGAACCGTGAGCGGCGAACGAGCAGGTGAAGCAGGAAGCAGAGCATCTCCATGCTGATCGAGACGAGGAAAAAGATGAGTGTGTTCCTCCTGTCGTCATGGATCAGGAGCTTGGTGAAGATGCGAGACAGGGAGATGATCACACCGGCTGTACCTGAGGGATGGAGAGGAAGTAGGGAGGTGGAAAAACACAAGAAAATCAGTATAGATTATCAGGTTAAGGAGACTGTGGAAAACACAAGTGAGATTGGAAAGATACTGTGAGTATTGGTGTGTGAGTGTACTTACTCTCCCCAGTCATCACCCCCTGTGTGTACCTCTTGGGAAGCATCCCCATGTAACCATAGAAACTAGACTGCTGCACTGGAGAGAGAAGGGGAAGTGGTTATGTGTGCAGACAGTGGGCTAACAGAGTCAACAATGGACCAACACAATTTATTTAGACACACAACTTCCAGAGTTTCCACAGGCCACGAGAGAGAAGACACTGTGACCCCCACTAATTAAAAACTACTGCTGACTGAAAGACTCTGTCTTTGCACTCGGAGTCGACAAGGCTCACTGTAAGGAAGTTATTAGCAGCAGAGGAGGAGACACCTGAAGGACTGAGGGGTCTCGGTTTGTTCTCACACTGTTGCCTCTTCATTATAATGACAGCTATATATTACCACGATGATTATACATAATACACCATAGATAGAAAGATATAATTTGAGTGAAATGTAGTCGTACAACAAACATGACCTTTCAGCTAGTTATATTTCAATCAATCAATCAATCAATCAAATTTTATTTATATACCATCACATCATAACAAAATTTATCTCGTGACACTTTACATTTAGACCTGGTCTAGAGCAGACACTAGGACCAATTTACAGAAACCCAAGAGAATCCTCCAGGAGCAAACACTTGGTGACAGTGGTGAAGAAAAACATGGCCATCTGCCTTGACCAGTTGGGGTTAAAGAGAGAGGGTTAGAGGAAGAGAAAGAGAGATCGGAGGAGGGGGGAATGGGGGGAGACACATGGATGCACAGCAAACTGAACTACAACTGTTAAAAACTAGAACTGCTGTTGCTAGCATAATTACCAATAACTAGAGCAAATATCCAATTTGATTGCAAGAACCTCAGAAATGCTTGAAATTTACTCTTTGGGACTGATGTAATGTTTGTGATGTATATAAATACATGATGATGATGATGATGAGTAACACTACTCATATTATTCAAATAAATCCTGCCGCAATAAAATCAACACTACCTGTTAATTCTGTATTTTTTTTTTTTTTCCAAGTAAAAAGTGGATTGGAAGTTAAAGGAGTTAAAGAAGGGCTGGTTTGTCTCTCAGGATCATGCAAACATTATTATAGCTGCATTGACTTTCATGAAACTTGTGGGCAGACTGGAGGATGAGCCAAGGGCAAAACAGTTACATTTTGGAGCCGATCCACAAAACGGGGCAGACACTCAAATTCCTTTATGACGTCTTCTACAAGACATGACTTTTTGCTCCTTGGCAGGGGTTTGTACTCACGCACTCATGCATTACTTCACCAAGGACATGTAGTCCTGTATTTCAGTCAAATGTTTTAGATATGCAACAAAGACTCTCAAACACAACAAGAATAGTCTGTGTGAATATTGCTCACAGCTAGATATACATTTTTAAGTATTCTCCTAAAATTCAGTTTTCAGTGTGTACTACAGCGGAGGCTTTATATGGGACATAAATGTAAACTGTCTCTGATAGTGATCAAATTCAGAGTGAACCTGATCCTGTTTAAGACCTAGAATTGTGTTTTGTGGTGACTTCCAAATGCATTTTTCTCTACACTTAATCATTCCTAAATGATAACTGTTGCCCAAAAAGTTGGAATAATTTTTTTCACCTCTTCTCATGTAATGATTGTCATATTATTTGTTCTTGAGAAATAAAGTGTAACTGGGACTGAGTATGTTATCACTGCATCTGGTTAAAGATATGTGTATAAATAGATGTGTATGATAGGATTGATTGATGTGTATAAATAGGAATAAAATGAGGAATGTTTCTGAAAACAAAATTATTCCAACTTTATGGGCAACAGTGTATATCACTATTTATTATGATGCTATCCTCTTTTCCTATGTTTAATGTACAGATCATCTAGATGTTCATAAAAGCTCAGAGTAAATTTAAAGGTTATTTTATCAAAACAGAGAAAACTGAGGGAAGGTTGACCTTTCAGCAAAATATATCATTAACTGAATATAAAAACAAGTGCCTACAGCCACTGTCATTTGTTAAACTACATATGTTTTATTGGTTAATCTATTTTGTAGAAGACGATGGTGTTTCCACATTCACTTTGAAAGTCCAAAAAAGACACATTTGATGGCACTGAAAAACTGAGAAACTACATTTCACCTCATTTCTTTAAATGTAATGATCGGATTAGTGGCTCAAAACATATTAAATGTTTTAGATCTGTGAATGGATTTGGTTGCCGGTAGTTGTTTAGGTCTGTGAGGGTTAACTACACTGGAAACATCAGATACAACATCTGTACTGGCTTCAACACACCAGCAATATCTTTCCTGTAGTCTGTACTGCTAAAAAATTTATTTTGACTTTCTGATAGAAGAATGAAGATAAGGGAAAACTTCAAATTGAAATGTAAGCCTCTAAAGAACAAACAGATACAATTCAATAAGATCTAGTCACGCCTCATCTGTTTCCCACTAAACAACCCTTAGTGGACACTCATTGTGTTCACCTTTAGTCTTGTTTGCATTATTTTCCATTACAGCTACCTTTATTGTCTACAGAGCAGAAGGGGAGGGAGGGTGAATGTGTTAAGAGCCCTTTATATGTGTGTGTATTTGTTGGTTAGTATGTACACTGTCTCATTTTGCATAGAAGGGGGATTTTATCAATGCAGCAATTAAAACATTGGCAGTACAACAAGCTACAAACATTAACATAATTAGCTTATTAAGATAATGTGGCAGATGAGTTAGAGAGCAGCTACAAACAGCGTACACAATGCAACCTCAGCCTTTTAGCTTTGTATTGTTCTCCACAATAGGCAGTGTGTTGTGATTCTTTTAACACTTACTGTCTAAAAGAAGGTATTCAGTGAAAGCGTGTATTTTGCAAAACAGTTCAGGAGCATCAATAAAGCAAAAGAGTGTGTTGATGGAAGTTAAATGGAAGTTAAAGTAGCTCTGTCTGATAGTGTACAGGAAAGTGTTTTAGTAGTACCTGTACATCCGAAAGCCACCACCCCCACCGACACAAGATTGACGATGTAAGCCTGACTGGTGGTGAACTTTGCCAGCCAGACATCGAACACGCTGACAAAGACCAGCGGCCCCAGTGCTAAGATGTAACCTGTAGAGGATGAGACAGACAGACCGATAGACGGTGAGGAGATGCCGCCAAACCAGGTTACGTTGTGACTACCGCTCGGCAGAATACCAATGTGACACAGCTGACATGGGAGCAGCATCACTTTAATCTGGAGCCCACTCTCAAAATCCTGGGTTTATTATCTCCAGAGACAAGCTCTCGAGCAGACAACACACTTCAAAAGGCATCTCCTCAAGGATGCAAGTGGAGCTATTTTAAGGGTGCTGTGGTGAAACACTGATCGTACAAGAGTAGAGATATCAAACATTTCCATGCCTCAAAAATTTTTCTTTTGACTAGGTTGATCATCTTTAATATTTATGTATTGCAGAGAGATTTTTGTAACTTGTAGATAGTTCAACTTATAAATTAATGATTTTTTTACAGAAGCATTAAAATATGTAAAGCTTTAAAAAACAAACCGAAGATTTGTAAAAGTAAAAAAATAGAAAAATACCTGAAATCTTAAAAGACAGCCTCTGGTGAATTCAGTCTTTGAAACATTGAACAAATAAACAAACACACCAGAGCAGAGTAGATTTTTCTTTTTCTCTTCGCACTGTCTTCCCATGTTTGCTCTGTGCATTCTGCTCTGATAAGCCCTCAGGTTCTCAGAGGCACCGTAATAAATGAGCAACAGTAGACTTGTAGACAAACGGGGAAATTTTTCTCAATTTAGCGGTCTGTCTGTGTGCAGGTTCCCATGTGACATACCCACAGTGATTCTGGTGTGCATGCTGAGTCTCTCCACGAGGACGTTGTTGAGGATGACGGCCAAAAGAGCCACCAGGATGTACGTCAGACTCATGTCAAACACAATGGACGTCCCTGAAACACATACAAGAATCATGACGTCTGGGAGTTGGATCGAAATAATGTGTTTTCTCTTTGTGCATATACGTACTGAGTATGAATGCACCGGTTCTGTACAACTCATGAATCCTCTATAGGTACCTGTTGTGTAAGCACCTGCTCATGGATATTTATACCTTCAAACTTGTGGTGCAGGTAGTCCACATCAGTGATGAAACTATTGTAGGGCAGCAGGAAACCCACTCCAGCCAATAGCATTGCAAAGTAAATGCCATGGTAACGGTCGTCAGGGATCGGCTCCTCAAAGTCTGAGCGGGAAGGGAAGGAGTCAGGGGTTAGAGAATTAAACGGGTATGAAATCAGACTGGAACAGTGGGAAAAATGACTTTAAAACATCTTAATTAGGTGTGAACTCAGAGCATTGGGTTGTCATTAATGCTAACCAGGATGAATGAAGCAGCATTAGCAGCAGCAGCAGCCCTGTGCAGCGGAGGATCTCGATGCTTGTTTCTCTAAAGATTGATCCACAGAATTGGTGATTGTCGACAAACTGACAAACCGAGTAGTTGAAAGCTTGTGTAAAAGCTGGATGCTTGAGTTTTACACCTGACTCAGTTTCACAGCTAAAGTCTGATGTGCAGGTGTTTTATATAACTGTTCATAATCCTTCCTTAATCCTCTGAGTCTGCTATTAATGGCTTTAAACGATTTATTCAGATTTTTTTCGAGCTTCAGTCATTAAAGTCTTTACTAGATAAACCAAGATTGGTTACAACAGTGTCTTCTTTTAAAAGCAGACTTAAACCATCTTTTTGCAGGCTTTTGGTTGGGTTCAAAGTGTGCAATTAGCAGGTAAAAAAACTGCTTTATTGAGTATATTATTGCCATTTTCTGCATTTTTAAAGTAACTTTCATATCTTAAATATTATTTTATCTTATTTGCTTTGATATATGCAGTTTTATTTATCTTGTATGTTTGTTTTTTCATATTTATTGTGTTTTTGTTGTTAGTTTTTGGGGTTTTTTTACACTGGTGGAATCTACACTTACATGAAATATTAAAATAAATAAACTTGACTTTAACTCTCCTTTTGTTCTGAGGTTTTTATCTAACTGGTGATCCAGTTCTGTACTCTATAACATAAATGATTCCTTACATTGAATTATATGTATATTATTTAAATGAATGAATGGGTCCACTTGTTGATTTGAGTGTTTACAAAGCACAAAAACTATCAGTTATCCCATGCTTTGGTATTTTACCTTTGTACACAACTCTATTCCAACTCAGTACTGTTACTGCAACATTTCTTTAGGTTATGGTCAGTACTGCCTCATTTATAATAAATTATAACATTAGATTTAAACTTGAGGGAAAAAAGGCAGAAATGATTCTTTATTAAAACAGTCATATCAGAAATGTAGGCCAGTTCAGCTTATGGAGACAACAGTATTCTGACTCATCTTTGACATATGCCACTCTGTGATAATCCAGCAATTATACAACCCTCTAAAACAACTGGTATAATTTCATTTTAATGAGGTCAGCCGAGCATGAATTCCAAATGAAGTGTCAAAATTCTGGTGAGTATAAGTTGGGATGAAGTTGACCAAAAGATGTAACACAAATGGGTGAAAATTTACATTTGATGTATTCAACTACATTTAGTTCACTTTAACCCACAAAGACATAAGTTGCACAGGCTTTGCATAGTTTTATGAGCATTTATACTTCTTCACTTGTAAATATTGGTAGTAATTTGTTATTATGCAAACTTGCAGACCTAAAGCATACATTTTGATGGAAAATTTGCACTCTTATTCTGAAAAATCTCTAACTACACAACATCATGTAACCATTTTTTTTCTACTTCTGTTGCCTATATCTTTGGGTTAAAAACACAGGCAGTGATGAACACACTCCAAAGCAGTGTAGGTTTACAACAGTACAGTGTCTAGTTAACACTAGCAGAAAGAGTCATCGTGGCTGCACAGATGAAAACCTCACTGCCTGCAGAAACTCAAACTAATTAGCAGAAAATCCAATAAAGAAGACACCGCCGCACCTCCCACTCCGTGTGACTGACATTTTGGTGACATTGTAGCACCGTTTTAGGGCAGATTTTCCCTTTTTCACACTCATGTTTAGTAGCTTCTCAAACTGTGCTGAAGGTACAAGATCGCATAACAAGAAAATACTAATTTTGCTTTTTGAGTCTGCCTTCCCTTATGTGTTTCTTTAAGAGAAAAGGCCATCTCTGTGGAAATTGCACAGTCTTTCTATTTTGTTGCCTGTATACTGAGGTATGGAGACTGACAGCTACAGAAAAAGAGGGGGAGGAGAAAAAGAGACAGAGGCAGAAAGCAGATGATGAGACATGGGTTTCTTGCTGTGAGTTGTGGGTCAATTCTGATCTGATTAACATGGCCTTTGTGTAGTAACCAGGCAACAAAGCAATTTTCTCTTAACAGGGCTGCCTCCTGTGTTTTACATATACTTCCTTTTCTCCTCTCACTCTCACTGTTTCAATTCTGTCCTGCCTCCAACAACAATTTTACTTGCAAAGGTATCTATCTATATCCCGTGCACAGGTAGTCAAAAAGTCCCTCACCCGGCTCGGACAGAGCTAACACTCCTCGCTCCGGGGCGTCCTTACTGATCTCCTCCTCCTCCAGCTGGTACGAGTCGAAGCTGTAGCTCTGCACCACGCCACTCTCCCTTCCCTCTCTCCAGCCTTCCCTGCCTACATCCCTCCATCCGACTCTTCCTCCATCCCTCCACACGTCCCTCTCCTCAGGCGTCTGGACCGGAGTGGGCCTGCGGCGCTCCGCTCCCACAGAACCCATTTCTGCACTGAGGTATATACACACTACACAAAACAGAAGGACAGATACTCACTCAAACCTGGTCTTGACTCTAACAGGCTGTTTTAAGAGCCTGCATGTTAAACACAAATCCCCAAGACACGCCCTATTGAGGCAGCAGGCGAGGAAAAGGAGGCAGGAGACCTTCAGATGATGGAGAATCTGCAGGGGGGAAACAACGGGAAACAGAAGCAGAAATGGAATTAAAATGTAAAGTAAGTAGGGGCGAAAAAAGAAATCTGTCAGTGACTTACTGAAAGCAAGCGTGACAAGAGTCAAGGTTAGACACCTTAAAGAAACTGTGTGGCTGTGTGTGAGAGGCATACTGGATGAGAGCAACTGAGTGACAAAGGATGCATGACTGGGTGTCAGACAAGGTGAGGGAGACGTGAGCGGAAACACGGCTCTGCACTCAATAAACAGACAGCAAAAATATACCACTGTAGAAGGGAGGCGCAAAGAGGAGACGTAAAGCAAAAAACATCCAACATCTACTGGTTTAAGAATCTTAAATATGAGGATCTGCTATTTTTATCTGTTTTCTACCTTTGCATGTGGAGCACTCTCACATTTTGGACAATCAGCCAGAGAAAACAAGCTCCCTACAGACATAATGGTGGGCTTTGAAGAAACTGAGCTGTTTATTCTACAGAATGAACGATCTCTACATAATACTGTGGACTACTACTGTAACTTTTAGCACATTTTAATTGCAACAGGATAAAAAATGAACTTGTACATAATATGGTGGGTAATGAAATGAAAAATATAACTAAGATAAGATTTTATTCATCACATGCAGTTATGCATAATACAGTACTCAGTGAAATGTATTTTTGTACCTGCAGCCAATAGTAAAACAGAAATTACACATGCAATTATTCTGATATAATATTTTATTTTAATAATTATCATTATGATGATTTTTCTTTATATCATCAGCTAAAGTTCATACAAACTATTTAAACATTCCTTTTTTTTACTCCATTTATCTTTTAGCATTATAACTGTTTTCAACAATGCTCTGACCATAAAGAATAGTTTAAATCCACAAAAAACCCACCATCTAATTTCCTCACCTCTCACTGAGTACCAAAAATCAACATTTATGCTACAAAGAAATAAGGATTTTACATTTATTGATTATTATTGATAATACATGAACAAATATATACATTTTAGCCATATGACCCAGCCCCATATTTGACACAATAAACCTTGTGAGGGCAAATTTATGTCAACAAGTAGATATTTGGAAATTCTTTTGCCTTACAAAGAACTGGTTAAGTTAAGCATGCTAAAACCAATAAAAGATGAAAATATTGGTTTCATTTGTACTGAAGTTAGATACAAACAAGACCATTGTGTTTTTATTCCAAAGGTTCACTAATTGTATGAAAAGTACACATAAAACAAGCACATAATACTGAAAAATAAGCATGTTATGGTCACCACCATCATACTGAAAACCGACAAATTTAATGAAATGAGAGGGGTTCTGCTATTTATTATATTCACCATCTTGCATCATGTTCACCTGGTAGTAAACACGAAGCTGCCTTCCGCCCCTTCATGTTTAAATTTAGACCCTCCTCATCTCCTCTTTGTCATTACAGCAGCTGAAAAGTGGCTCCACAACCAGCTTTCAGTCACCAAAGTAGTAATTACAAGGTAGATCAGTATATGTCAACCTATGAATGGATATTGACTTTGCTTCCTATGTAAACACACTTACAAAATGAACAGAAGCTCATCTGTTGTAGCCTACACACCTGCTGTGTAGCAACGCAAACACAATCCAGCCACGCAGATCTTGCTCTGTCATCATCACAGTTAATCTAGACCCTGAACACATCTACACAGTGTGGCCTGAGTGCCTCATGTTCACCTCTGGTGCCCCTTTGGTGCCTTGCAGACATTCAATGTCTGGCCTATGAATTTAATTACTTGTTTAGGTGAATGATTGGTTTTGTCAATGCTATTTTCAGGTATGATTCTATATTGTGGTTTGTGGAAACTGGTTGGATCAGATGATGTAAGAAGGTTATCATTGGTGTAATTTAGGCTCTTCCTGACCTTCAGGATGCCGAGAGGAAGAGGAAGAAGGTGATTAAATTGTGGCTCCCTACCAAGATCATTAATCAGAGAAAGGAAGTGACTGTGTAAAGACTAATGATTGTTTTAAATCAAATTTTTTTCTTTTTACAGTTGGGTGGCTTTCCCTTTCCATACTTAAGGCGGCGCTCTCAACCTCCATCCTTTAAGCGAAACGGCTCCAGCCAACGACCATAATTGACTTGCGGTCTAATATCACGCTGCAGCTTCTATTGTTTAAATGCACAGCATTAAAATGGGAGAAAACGTTCGCAAAATAGCAAAAGCGCCTGATCCATCTTCACTTCCAGCAGATACCTGATGGAGAAACACATCCTTGGCACATTATGTGCTGTGCGTAAAGTCCCAAATCAATTAACCTCATGTGTTTTCATGTTGTACAAACGTGTGTGAATATTTTATATTACAAAATGATCAAACGCAAAAGAAAGAGGAGGAGCTGGAGGATGCGCGGAACCCCCTTTTCAGTTATTCCGCTTCTTCTTTTCTAAATCATGATTAAAAGTCCAAATCCCGCCAGATTTAGGTGCCATTATTATTATTTTTTTTTTTTTTTTTGCATTTGTCGCTGCATCCGTGTGGACAAAAGCGACCACCGCCGCTTTTCACTTGGATCAAAAAAATAAAAACACACAAACAACAGGTTATTAATGGCCCCCATACCTCCGCGTCTTCCCCCTGGTCTCCAGCTCTCCCTGTCTCGTGTCTTTTCCCTCTAACAGCCGAGGTGTCCTTCCTCCCGGGATATTCAAGGTGGTCACTGTCCCTGCTGCTGGACCTGGACTGGACCCTCCTCAGCCGGTCTCCATCAGAAAGGGGGGGAAAGTCCCGGT
>JAPQRP010000029.1:8426621-8452826 GCA_037367295.1 Apogon hyalosoma | reverse complement strand
TCATACCTCATGCCTCATAGAGCATACTACTACCACTACTACACACACACACACACACATACACACACACACACACATACACACATACATAAATAATTAATTGTTTTATTCGAAATAACGGTTGATCCAGAATTTTCGTCGTGTTGTTCAGAATAGTATTATGTTCATGAGGTTTCATTTATTCTGCTGCCCTCCACCGGGCATATTTGAAGCCTACATGTTTCTTTTTCCCATAATGCACTTCCTCGTTTTATTCCCATCATCCCATGCAGCGAGCCCTTCGCACCAGTCAAGATGGCGGACAGACCAGGTAATACAGCATGTCCTCTGCTAGAATAATCACAATTTTTTGCCCTTTCAGTGGTTTATCGTCAGTATATGTGTCTGTCTTCGCAGACTGTGTGTTTTTCTGTCGGTCAGGCCGTTCATGTATCACCTAAAGGTCTGTGAATGAATGAAGGCCGCACTGAATCCTCACAGACACGTCAAGGACTTTGCGTGTCATTGCCGGTGTTTTGTAGGTTTAACTAAACTGTCAGTCGGTTTTAGACATTTAATTTTCATGCTCTGGGGTCGTTAATAATTAATTTTCTCTGCATTTGGATGAAATTACTTTATGTGTTTTGTTGTCGCTCATTTTTAAAATTATGTAGCCTAACCGTTTGTAGCTTGCGTTATAGTCTGTGTTCAGCGTCTACACAGGATAGTCTTTGGTTGAAATTGATCCCAAAACACGAACAACCGAAAATGTACGAAAAGAAACCATTCAGTGTTTTATAGTGGTTATTCAGGGTGGAGCAACAGTGTCATTGATGGTTGCCGTCTACCATACATGTCAGTTGTGGTCAGTATTAGCTCCAGAGTAAAGTCTGTCAACCCTGCGATGAACTGGCGACATGTCCAGGGTGAACCCCGCCTTCGCCCTTAAGTAGCGGGGATAGGCTCCAGCGACCCCCGCAACCCTAGTGAGGATCAAGCGAGTTCAGATAATGAATGAATGAACAAAGCCAATCGAGGAGTTGCTGAGTTAAACCAGTGCAGTTTTGTTGTCGGGGCTGGAACGGTACTATCGCACCACAATCTAAAAAAAAAAAAAAGTCTGGAATTTTGTGTGAAAAGTCGTAATAAAGAATGGAAAAAGGTTCTCTCATAGTCGAATATTAGAGTCTACTCAAAGGCACTTAATCTTGTAAGATAAGAAACACTTGAGCATAATAAAAAAACTTTATAATTTCACTAACCGGTCGGTACTAGAATTATTCTAGTGAAACTTGTGTGTGTGATATCCATGCACTTCTGTGATTTTTATGTATGAAAACATTTCTGTGAGTAAAACATGATTTACTGCGAATTATACATTCGTATATTTATTAAAATGAACTTTTTTTATTACACACAACAGGTACAATCTCAACCTAAAAAGTAGGCACAGAATTATAAAACTACATGAAGTCAAGGTAATGGGGGTGGGGGGGCTTTGAAAAAGTATGGAATTTATTTTTTATTTACTCATTATTTGGAATAATAGCAAGCACCCTGCTGCAAGAGTAATATAGTATCTGCCATCGTAGATGTAAATTAGTATTTTAGAAAACTGTAACAGTTAACTAACATGGAATTTGCCAACTTGCACTCTGTGTATAGATTGCAGAAAGAAAACACCAATAGCTCAGCAATGAAATCTGTAAATGCAGATGTTTCAGAGGTTAGAGACCTGTTTAAGTTCACTGATGTCTGTACTGGTTACATATGGAGGGGGGTGAGGTATTATTCAAATTCAGATTAGCTGCAACATGCTTACAGCTTGTGCACGTCATGGTAGCTTTACATATTCCTAAGGATCAGAATCTGACTAAATCCAGTCAAATTCAGTGAAAATGACCACTATTCACAACGTGTAGTAAGGCTGGGCAATATATCAGATTTGATTGAGGCTTTCGAAAAATGCTTAAATCGCAAATTAAATTTTATCCCTCCATTTCTTTCCCAACAGAAAGTTCAAAACGCAACCTGTTTGTATTGTTGTATTTTAGTGTGAATGCATTTCTCCAGTCAGATATGGCATATCATCTTAGTAAAAGTGTATTTTTAAATAATTTTTTCTTCTTTGTTCATGTTGCCAGAAATAAACACATTTAAATTGTTAAAATCGCTTTAATGTTTGGCCATATCAGCCAGCTCTGTGTTCTTATACTGTTTCTTCCTCCATCTGTGAATAGTTCCCATAGCTGAGAAGCGACTCATGGATGTGAAACTGGGCGAACTGGGAAGCTGGCTCGGAGGTCGAGACTTCACTCCCAATGGAATCATTGCATCCATCCGCAGGGGTGAGGAAACCTGTTGAATAAAGTCTTGACAATTCAGACAAAAGACAAACCCCATCTGGTCTTCATTCAGGATATTTGGGGGGGGGGCATCATTTTGATGTATTAATCCATGTAGTCCCGTTTTGATTAGTTAAGTTTGATTTTTACTTTCAGCCAAGGCTCATGCCACTTCTTTTTTTTTTTCAGGTCACGACCGATATTACAACAAGTACATTAATGTAAAGAAGGGTGGAATCGGTGGTGTGGCTATGCTTCTGGCTGGCTACGTGGCCCTAAGCTACCTGTGGGAGTATGACCACATCAGTAAGACTCCTCAAAGAACTTTTAGCCCCATTTATCAATATGAAAAAGACAACTTTTAAATTTTATTTTTTTTTGTCCCTCTTTTCATCCAGAACATGACCGCTGGAGGAAGTACCACTGATCCTCTTCAGCTGCCATCAGGGGTTGAACATGAATCTCTTCACACCCCCTGCTCTTTGTATTTTCAGCTCTGTGTTGAATATGTGACTGTTGTGACCAATAAAAAAATATTAAGATTTATTGAGGAATGTTTTTGTTTAGTACTAAACCTGGGAGGATCATTGGGTGTTTTCACTGACTGTTCTTTCTACAGTTGACTTATATAACATTATACAAATTTGGTCCTGTTAGTTTTGTTTAGACAATTTTTATCGTTGAATGTCTGCTGGGTCTGGCGTTGGCATATTAATTCACCTAATTTTTAACTTGACTTTGTCATGATGGCTTTGCCATGATTGACCTGAAAGGTTGAAACAAAGTGTATATGCACCAAGCATGAAGTGAACCATGGTTCGGTTTGATCCAGACTAAAATTTCATATCCTTAAATATATTTTGAATCAAATTAGAAAATCTACAAAATAGATGTGAAAGCACCGTTTGTTACTCCATCTAAATTTCACCTGTGTTCATTGTTACAGTACCTCACATCACCATGAAAACAAATACTAGTTAAATCTATAACAGAACATGTTTATTTGTATACTGTACAGACTGTTCATACTGTATCCACAAGTTTTTCCTTCCAGATTCACTTTGAGCTGACCACACTGCTTCAGATCCTATTCGTCTAGTTAAATTAACAGTCTGTATTCAAAGCATAACAGATGATAAACCATTTCTAGCATTTAAAATCAGACATGTATGTGGTGGGATCATCTGAAATTCAAAATTGTGTAATGCTGTGTGTGGCTGAACAAGATCCCACCCTTGGGCTAAAATTAAGCACAAGCCACTAAAGGGTTGTGTTTGGGCTGATTATTGTAGTCTGAACATAAATGACATAAATTTTAGGTTTCTACTTCAGTTTCTATAAATGTTTGGATTTAACTTAAACTGTCAGACAATAAGCAATGGTTTGGTATTATTAATACAGCAATGTGACCCAGGAATACATGTTGAAGCACAACATTTCTCCACAGATGCTTGTGGCAGTTTGGACCCTGTGTGGGTGATGTCAGTTGACAGGTTTTCCAACCATGGCCAGAGATAATGACTTCAGTGCCCTTTCTGATTCTTCTTATTTCCATGAATCCAGTTTTTAAGAAGCAAAAATTTAACTATCATCCTTTATATTTCCTGTTGCTTGTGTTTGTACAAAAGCACCCAGAGCTGACAAACACGAGAGCGGCACTTAAAAGTCTTTCAACCTGTGGAGCAGAGCGGCCACCTCTGTTCAGCTGCTTCACGTCTCCTCTGTTCTTATCAGTCAGTGAAGGCAGCGCTGCAATATTTGGATCCTGAGGCTGAAGTTTACTGTCCACTCAGGAAGGCAAGATGTCCTTTAGTGCATTTGTTAGCATAATGGCCCTTCTCACCACACTACAGACATGGGAAAGACAACAAAAAAAGATAAGATAAATACACATTAGATGCTTAAGTGTGTCTTTGGTGATCAATGTGGAACAACAGATTTTAAAGCAAACTACATGTTTAGTAAAGGCTCATCACTGATGACTGATCTTGCATCATTACTTCATAGTAACTTAAATTTAGCCAATATCAGCTATACTCAAAACTACAGTGACAGACCGGGCTTCTAATAGGTGCATATTAACAGACAGTAACTGACCTTGTAGCAGGTGACCTGGTCCAGTGGTCGAGGGCCTCTGTTGGTAGTCATGTTGTTTTGATGAGAAACAGGAGTCACCATGTGGTTCTGTGGCCGCTGGCCTATACTGGAGTTGGTCAGCTGAATGAGAGAGAGGGACGAGCGGCCAATAGTAGGTACAGGCTGCAAAATGAAAATGGAACAAATATAAAGTCACAATCATTCATCAACAAAGCAGCAGGTGTGTAACAAAGCATTAAGCCTATCTGAAAATATGTGTTTTAGGTGCATGTGCAACAGAGTTTTACCTTTGTCTGATTCTGAGTTTGCTGTGGCAGAGGAGGTTGTTCAGAAGCTCCCATAGGTAACTCAAAACGAGGGCTGTGGAGGAAACATCAGGCATAAATGTCAAACCTTCAGCTTTGGAGAAGAACATGTTTACTCAGTGAAAAAAAAAAAACAACTAAACCAGCACATTTAACATGATCATCCCTGAACTAACGAGTTCAATCATTTTATTTAAACCATCATTCATTTTGTTAAAAGAAGTTACTATATTATAGTATAATATTTATTTTGCAATACTCTATTGACATGGTATGAACAGAAGCTACAAGCCATAGTTTCATATAGTACAATTTGATATGCTTTCTTAAGTTTTGGGCTCAAGTGTTGCACTTCACATCAAGAAATTCTAATACAAGAGAACATCAGATGAGCCATTTCTAACAATTATCATATAAATATTGACAACAGTGTACGGTAGATCCCACTGTGTAGTATAATTTAAACAAAATACATTTTAATGCCCATCCAAAGGAGGACAGACTTTGATTTTTTTTATGTGAGCTTTGGTGAGACTGAAAATATTGGTCATTTCCTTGTGGTACTCTCCTACCTACAAGGATGCAAAGGGTGTACTTATGGGTAAAAATATCCTCCATTTACATAAATTTCTTTCATATGAATGATAATGAGATCGTGTATTTTTATTTATTAAGTGTAGTGGCATTTTTTTTTCATACTTCAGAATATAACTTATTCCACACGAGCAAAAAACTAAGCTATGTCAAGTAATTTAGAAAAGTTATATGTAAAAGTCTTGTATATAAAAATGTAAAACCAAATCTCAACTGATGCAATATCTGCAGAAGAATTGTCTTTCAACTGATGAGCAATTCAGGCTTACATCCATTATCTAATAATAAAATAAAAAGAATTACGTACTGCATAAATTTACAGGATTTTCCTTCTGGGCAGAATCCCACAAGGTAGTTTACACAGATCACCCTTCTTGTGTGCCTGTGTCTGCAGTCAGGACCTGAGATAAAAAGATATTAAGACATTTAGGGGCATAATAAGAAACTATATTTAATAGTGTTAATATCAATGATGATGAGCAGAACATACCGTGTTTACAGAAGCCTCGGTCATACCAGGGACAGTCTTTGATCTTGGACTCTGGATCAATGTGCAGGAATGGGCATTCTTTGTTGCTACATTCACCTGAAAGGATAAACAATTAAAACAGAAACATAACATTAACAAGGCAACAGGAATGCTCATACCATCTCAATGTATCTGCGATTTTGTGAAATACTGTAGTACATCAACTAACCAAACTTGGAGTAGAAGTAGCATTCAGGCATCTTGGTCATGTCGTACTCATGAAGAAACTCGCACTGGTCTCCTTTCTTACACAGTCCTCTGAGCCAGTGCTTACACACCACAGTCTTCTCTCCACTGATGTGACGGAATGGACACATTCCACCTGGGGGTGAAAACACGGACATACAGCAGAGGCTACAGTCAGAAAATTCAGTCTGTTTATTTAGTTACTAATGCTGTGCTGCTACGAAAACATATCTTTACCTTTCATACAAGCTGCCCTCATGAAGAATTCACACACAGCAGACCCGGACTCTACAGGGACAAACATTAGTACAACATTAATAAACAAACTTGATTTGGAACACAAAAGTATCTTGAAAACAGGCGTTAGTTAGGTGTCACTAGCTGGCGTCAATATGTGCCGTTATCTTTTCATTTAGGCAGTTTACCTAAAGCGGTTATGAACCAGCTAGCAAACACTTACTGTCCATGCCGGGGAAAGGCAGCGGCTGGGCGCCTAGCTGCTGCTCCACGGCGATCTCCAGGTCAAACTTGATGTGATCCACGTTAGCTAGTAACTCCTGCATTTTTGCTTCGGTATTCCCTGACAAAAGCCAATCAGAGAAATATATATACTTCTGTTAGCTCGTACTTAAACCACTCAGTAAATACTTCATTAGCCAGCTAAAGTGGCTAACAATGTTAGCCAGGCTAATCGATAAGCTAACGATAGTCCGCGAGCTACTTGACGTAGAACCACAGTGAACTTCTACTGTGTTTTGTAGCTTTATTTGACAGACGTAATCAAAATCCCTTAAGCCTAGTAGTTTTAGTTTTTGGTAACTTTTGTTTCTGACGGAACTGTTCCTTCTTCAATACAGTGACTGTATCGAGGCGCGCACACTCACCTCTGACCCGACTGAAGGAGTCACGACCAAACGATCCCCGAGTGGCTCGATCAATGCACGTGAAAACCTGTGAAATTAGTATGATACTAAACTCAACGTCTAATCGATATCTTAATGAAAAATAATAAACATAATTGGCGAAAAACATTTTCTTACGTTATTTCACTCATGCAATGTCAGCTTTGATCCAGTTTGAGAGGATTCCCTCTGCCTCAAATCAACGTGATTTCCCTACGTTGTGTAAATAAATGCATTTCTTTTAAATATAGGTATATTATACAACCATTAGAAATACAAATTTGATCCCAATTACGTTTGCTTTGGAAAGTTGGTAGAGCACTTATATTGAAGTAAAAAAATACTTCTGAACACACTAATACACAATACTAGCTGACACAAGATATTAAAATGTCTGATTTCATTAATGTTGTCTTGTCAGTCTTAGAAAACTACACACACAGAACAGATATGATTTCAGCTTTACACTGCAAGTAGCTGTTGTGAATGTTAAAGATGAGCAGTGACTGACAGAACTATGTATTTAAATGTAGTATATGCTTTTTTTTTTTACTTTCTCCACATAAATACACATACATTTTATTTCAATTGTGTTTATTTTGCACATTTCAAAACACAATGTGTAATGTAATATAATGCCAGTCAAAGACTTTGGTATTACAAAATTAATACAAAAGAATTTTGGGTTCATCTCGACATAAAAGCTTGGACAGATTTACAAGTTGGCAGTGAATACAAATATACACACAAAAACACACCACCATATTTATCATCTTGATCTAAGGTGCCATCTTCTACAGCTCAGGTAGGCCGGGCATGGGAAACTGACTAGCGAAGGCCTCCACCTCGGCCTTGATTTCTGCCACTCGCTGCTGGAACTTCTCCCCTTGTGCCAGATTCTGAATGAACTCCTTCAGAGTTGCCTTTGGTTCCATGCTTCTCTGCACCTCCAATGTCAGCTCAATACCTGGAGGAAGAAAAAATTAAAACATTGGTGGGGCTCTCAAATTTCAGTCCAATTCTTCAATATATACCCGACAAACAGTAACTGCCTTAAGTCGATTACCTCTGTGAATGAACGCAGCCACTTTCTTGAAGTCATCTTCAACCAGACCTCTGGACGTCAAAGCTGGAGAACCAAACCTCAGGCCACTGGGGCGTAAAGCACTCTTATCTCCTACAGAACAAGATGTAGATGAAAATTTAAGTATGATGTTCTTGAGGACAATTGCATTGTGAAGTTTATACACCCTTAATGATATAGGACTAGACTTGCATGTATCAAGGCTTTTACAGATTTCATCAAGTCTTTTTACAATCACAAATGCAATTTAAGACCCATTTCATGTCAACATTGGATTCTATTGGATATAAAGTTCCTTGTTTTTAATGTTTTATGCACAAGGCACAGTAGACTTCACATTCAATCAAGCACTAGATGGACCGTTCAGCCAGATCTTATTAAATTCACACTACCATTTTCAAAGAAAAACTTTGAGGAAAGATGAAGAGATACAGAATGAACCCGCACATCACATCAAGACATGCTACTTTGGTGTTATCTGATATATTTGGTTTATGTAGGTTTCTTCCCTCCCTTTATTACAGTGTCATCAATACAACATATTGCTCAAAACACATTTAGAAGCGAAAACTGAAGTTAATGCAACTCTATAAATTAATTTAAATACAAATTCTCCTTTAAAAACAGACCCCATTTATGCCATATTTTTACATGTCAGTACTAACAAATGCAGTACCTGGACAGGTGTTCTTGTTACAAGCAATGGCACAGGCCTCCAGAACTTTCTCAGCTCGTCCTCCATCAGATCCTTTATTGCGCAGGTCGAGCAGGATCAAATGATTGTCAGAGCCACCTAGGGAAGACAAGACCATGACTATATAAACCACTAAAAAAAAATAATCACCCATTAGAGCCCCCTCTTAACTCCACCAACAGCAAATCAAGTCTATCATCTCCCTTACTAAAAAATTAATTTATGAATGTGTAAGGTTAAAGAATTACAGTCGTCAGTAACTGAGTGATGATTAATATAAATACATCTGGAGAAATAATACTCAATATATACATAATAACACATGTTCTGGTCTCAGTCATTTACCAGTCACAATCTTGTAGCCGTGGTCAACGAGGGCTCTGGAAAGAGCTCTGCAATTAGCCAGAACCTGCATCTGATAGGCCTTGAACTCTGGTGTCATGGCTTGTTTTAGAGCGACAGCAACACCTGAGGACAAGCAGCCAGAGACCATGATCTAAAGAAGACTGAACAAGAAGATAACACTGATAGTGATGTCAAAAGGAGAACCATAACAAGATGATACCGGCGATTGCATGGTTGTGTGGCCCTCCCTGCAGCCCTGGAAATACAGCCTGATTGATGAGCGATTCCAGGTTGTACAGGATTTCTTTTCCCTTAGCATCTACACTCCGCACACCTGTTAGTATTGAAAGATAAAGACAAGGAGGGAGAAAAAGGAGAACGCCAAAGGTTAAGCTGGAAGCACTAATACACATTACAAGTATTAATGAGAAAATTATAGCATTGGTGTGTTTTTGACAGAAGCATCATGATGGCTCCTACCTTTCCTGTAGAAGATAAGTCCAGCACGGCATCCACGCAGCGTCTTATGTGTTGTTGTGGAAACAATGTCACAGTACTCAAAGGGTGAGGGCACCACTCCAGCAGCAACTAATCCACTGATATGAGCCATGTCCGCCATGAGATATGCTCCGTTTTCATTGGCAATCTGTCTCATGCGGGCATAGTCAAGGTTACGGGAATAGCAACTTGTACCTGAAATAAATAAATAAAAAAAAAAAAAACATTTAAAACAAGAAAGAGATGAGTATGAGACTTTTTTTTTTTTTTTAAATATACAACTCTTCTTGTCTGTTCCTGTAATTATTTCTAAGTGAATGCAATTTTTAAAATAAAACCTTGTTCCCATGCTGAAACATAAAAGTTTTTTTTTCTTTTTTTTTGGGGGGGGGCTCTGCAGGCACAGAAAAAGCTGATCTCACCAGCTTCATCTTTATTGAATTATAGCAACCTGCTCTGTATGAGTTATTGAAAACATATTTTAGAGGAAATCATGGAGTATTTTCAGTGCCACTTTAAAAGCAATTACAATGGCCAAGAGTACCATATTCACTCTATTATAATACATTTTAATTCCTTCCCAGTGACCATCTCAGATGAGTGCACAACAATACAATATTTACTTGCTTATTAGAATGAAACGTCACTGCTTGTATTCACTGTTGTAACAATGTCTCCTGGACAAGTAACTCTTAAAAAAAGACATTTTAATCTCAATTACTTTTACTAAGCTAAAAAACAAACAAAAGATATAACTTTGAAAACAGCAAAAAGTAATTATGGTGTGCGCTTATGTATAAACCTGCGATGATGAGTTTGGGATGGAACAGCCGAGCGTTTTCTTGCAGCCTGTCATAGTCAATGTAGCCCGTCTCTGGATTCACCTGGAGACAGGAAGACCAAGTCATTAGAAATATTTTCAAATAGATATATTGAATATGTAAAACATAATCAGAGCAACTCAAGTTTAAACACTTACTATTTAAATAAAATTCAGTTAAAAAACAAACAAACAAAAAAAACAATGTAGTGGCAACTCAACAGATTCCTGGGTGTAATTTTTTTTTTTTTACCTTATATGGCATAGACTCAAAAAATATAGATGTTGCAGAGATTTTCTTCTTCTCAGTCATAAAGCCATGGGTCAGGTGACCTCCATCAGGAAGGTCCAATCCCATGATCCTTCCATGGGGCTCCACAACAGCCGTGTAGACAGCAAAATTAGCTGGTGAACCTTAAAAAGAAACACAAAAGCATGACAAAATGATAGGAACAATTAACATGCATCAGTTAGCCACTAAATCAAGCATTAATCTTGTTCTCATTTGATGAGACACAGTGTCTTTAATAGTGTTGTATGAACCATTTCTTTTGTATAATACAATATGTTTCTCTTTTTTTGGTTTGTTTTCTGCGGATTATTTGCTTCAGGTATTTGTTGTTGGTGGTGTTTGTACTGTGCTTTTTTATCCTCCTGAGACCCAGCAATGCATTTTTGTCCTCTGTAGGAGACAAACGTTTGACAGTTTTTCTTAAAAAAATGCTGTCCATTGCAAAGGACATTCCATTAAAAAATAAATTAATAAAAATAATTTTAAAATATATCTGAAAAACTGTTGCATTATGCAGTTTCCAATCAAGACAAGTGTTTAATGTAAAAAAGCTAAACTTTTCACTTTTGAGGGTCTCAGGAGGATATATCCAAAATAAGACCTGTATTTCATACCTGAGTATGGCTGCACATTGATGCCCCATTTATCTGAGTCCAGATTGTAGGCCTCCAGCGCCCTCTTCTGACAGAGCCTCTCCAGCTCATCAACATGTTCTGTTCCACCATAATACCTGAAAATATGAAGCAATGGATGAGAGATAAAGCAAGAAGCACTGGAATTTAATCACCTCTTAGAAAAAAAAATAATCCATCTGAGGAACTGTTGTACCTCTGACCAGGATATCCTTCAGAATACTTGTTGTTCATACAGGAACCTAGGGCTTCCAAAACAGCTCTGCTTGCAAAGTTCTCTGAAGCAATCAGCTCTAGACCATACGTCTGCCTGTGTTTCTCCTTTTTTATGATGGAGAACACCTGTAACAAAACATACAAAAGTTATACAGAAGCAACAACATTATTGCCACAGGAGTTTTGTAGGAAATAATTGTGAACGGTACTTTGTGGCTCCAGCACTCTGACTTGACTAAAACACTTACACAGTGGGCTGCTTTATCTGTTTTGTGGCATTAAGTAGGTTATGGCTGTCTGAAATACCTCAGGCTGTGGAAAACTGAAAACACAAACCTCAGAGTCACTGACAGACAGAGGCTCCAACATCATCTTGTTGTGCGAGTCCCATGTTTCTTTGCTCACACAGTGTCCATTTGTGAAAGACATGATTGCAGTTTTTCCGCTCACACAAAGTGGAAATCTAAGAGAGAAGACAAATTTTAGACAATCTTGACTCAAAAACAAGACAGAAATCACAATAAAATTACAGTGTTGCTGTTTAGATGAGTATACAATGAGTAGTGACAGGCTGTTGTTACAGTCCAGAGCCTCAGACAAAGGACTCCACATGCACAAATCTCTGCTGACCTGCTGTCGATGTGTTATGGCGTGATGTGGCCTCACACTTAAACTTTGGACTATTACACACAAACACAAACTAAACAACTGATCTGAAAAGTGGGTCATAACAACTCAGCTCCGATAAGATAACATGCTCGAAAGAGCTGCCAAATCTTTGCTGTGTATAGTTTCCAAATCTTTATCTGAATATGCTCATTTTATTGGATTAAAGTCACTGCAGGACAATCACACAGCCGAGCATATGACTTTTATTACCAACTGACCCAGAAGTCAGCAACGAATGAATATAAAGAGTGAGGTAGTTAACGGTGTAGTAGCTAACACTGAGGACAAAATATAACTAGATTAAAAACATAACTACAAAGAACAAAAAAGCTGAAAGCCAGACTTTGACGGGAAGCGCGCCTTAAATTATTAGCTGCTAGCTATTCACTTCTATTAAGTGTCCCAGGGTGGGGGCAATTATGTCAAATGTGACCAAAGAAGGGGTTAAAATGCTAAATGCTGTTGCTGCTAAAATTACCTCTAATAGCTAAGACAAATGTTATTTTTGAACTGTAGTATTCTCATTTTCCTGTTGAACTTTAGCAGACTCACCAGCAAAGAACAGACTCCCGCCGCTGACAGCTGCAAACCAGAATGAAGCCCCACAGACCCGCCCTCCTCTGACAGGAACAAGTCACACAGGGTGTAGAAAAAAACAAAACCGCGGCTTCAGTCCTCGGGACAAAGTCCGCGAAACTTTCCACCAATCGGCGCACTCCTCTTTCTTCCTCTGTTGGATAATAGCTGCGAATCGGTGATAAAGTAAAACAGCGCCACCTCGTGTGCTGGAGGGAGGACTATGTTTGTACTGAAGCGCATGTATCCAATTACATTCAGGCTGGTTGTTATAAATAAGAATGTTTCTCCCAAATAGTGAACATTTAAAAAAAAAACAAAAAAAAAAAAAACAGATGTTACCCAGTTGAATACAATAAACAAACTATCGGTCAGCTGTGTTATTGTGCTTTTATCACGTCTTTATGTCTATTTTCTTTCTATGTTGCATAAACCAGTCCCTTTACACATTCTGTTGCCAGTGCTGCCAAGACTCAGACCAGTTTTTGACCTATGCTGTTTTATTCCGTTTTTCTAAAGTATTTCTATACCCAAGCATCAACAAACAGCTGTCAAACATCATTTGATTCAGGAGACTCTTAACTTGGTTGATGTAAAGTTAATTTTTTACATTTTCTTTGTCTGAGAATACTGTCCAAATATGATTCTTTTGTGTGTATATCATGTAGGACTTTTTTTTTTTTTATTATTTAAAAAGTAGAACATAAAACAGTAAATGTTTCGGACGCCCAGCTTAATTATTGTCTAATCTTTCCTTGGCAAATTATAGCCATTTACTGGCTCAACTTAAGATATTATGATGAAATGAATCAATGCTGCACAGTGTCACAGTCTAACCACATTCACCGAAGGGCACCTCAACACCTGAGTAAGACCTATGTAATATTTCTGAAAAGCTGAGAAACTCTACCTGACTTTTTTAAACATAGGGGTAGAATTCCTGGTTCAATGACTGGCTTTGATTCATTCACATTAAATCCTTTCTACCTAGTCAGATTAAATAAAGTCATTTTCTTATTTATTCACCTTGACTATTAGTCTGATTTGTACAAGCCTCAACCTTATGTCTCCATATCTTTCATCTGTTGATCCTCATGTTTGTTCTGTATTGCATTTTGAAGACAGTTTATTCTGTAATGCTTTCTTATTCAAATGTTTAAATAATAGCATCCTGCACTGAACATAATAATTAAACAAAATCCTGCCTTTCTACTGTTAGGTTCATAAAATAAAAATGAAGAAAACTCCTTTTATACTACCTGGTAACTTTATTTTCTTCAATATTTTAAAAACTTGTAAACCTACACTATTTTGTTAAGGAAAAAAAAAAACTTGTCATTACAGACTATCAAATCTCACCTCTACCACCAACACCTGATGATTTTTTGTGAAGCTACAAAAATTGTTTTATTTTCATTTCCATATACTATACTGACTGATCCCTTTTCATAGCAAAGCACCCCAAGATGGGCTCTAGTATGTAAGGCTGGGAAGACTTTGTGAGTATTTTTTCCCTCAGTGGGCTATAAATAAGTTAATAAATAAACACACATTTGACCAGTTTCATCATATTAATCTGAAATATTTTCATGACTGTTATATACAATGTAAGATCCCAAAAAACGTAGTGGCAAAGCTCAGTTAGCAAGGTTGGTACAATTGTACAGTGATAAGTATACCATTATTAATATCATGTACAAGCTCATCGGTTATTCCAGGTGTATGTGAAGACCGATGTATTCTCAACTGTAGCTTTACTTCCTGGCAGGATCAACAAGGCAATTATTCCATGCCATAATATACATGATCCGTCTTCCACGGGGTCTCCTCAGCCATTTCCCAAATGGTCATATGATACAGTTATGTGAAATACTCTTCATAGCTCTTCCTTTAAAAATAGTCAAATATATATTGCGCAAGTCCATGACTATGTGAAAATGCCTCTGATAAATACTCTGCATCATTTCAGGGAGAGAGAGTTCATTCCTCTAGCTGCTGCCGCTGCTGCTTCTTTTGCTGGAAGTTAAAATAAAACAATTAATAAAAAAATATTATATTTAGTATATAAGTAAATGTGACAGAATTTTCTAGAAGGTGCTTTAAGTCTTATTCTAAAAATTGCACCATTCACAAATGTTCTGCTGGTGGTGCAGTATTTATGACCACTGATTAATACAGTAATTACTGTACTGTTACCTTTCTTCTCTTCTTCTTTCTTTTTTGCTGCCTCCTCTCTCTGTTTCCTGATTATGGCGAGGCGAGCGAGGTCAGCTTTGGCCTGGTCTGTCTTCCCTGCCAAATGCATCTTCATGTAGCGTTCTTTCGCTTTTTGCTTTTCAATCTCTTCTCTGTAGAAACACAGTGAAATTAAAATAGACACATTTAGTCAGGACAGGTGAAAGTGACATTGCAGTTACTTCAATGCAAGAGCAACCAAACTCTACCAGTAACAGGGATGGGGACCACCAATATAAAAGATACATGTCAAATGCATCTGCTTTGGAACAGACTTGTGAAGATGTCTGAGCAGAGATTTACTGAAAAGATGTTTCACTGTGACATTAACAATGGGGATCCCTGGGTTAAA
This sequence comes from Apogon hyalosoma, assembly GCA_037367295.1. Taxonomy (NCBI): domain Eukaryota; kingdom Metazoa; phylum Chordata; class Actinopteri; order Kurtiformes; family Apogonidae; genus Apogon; species Apogon hyalosoma. Next base: position 8,437,476 of record JAPQRP010000029.1, on the reverse strand, counting down.
AGGTTTCAATCCTTATTTTACTTGAACAATTTGCCGTTCCTTTTCTACAACAGTATGCTTGATGATATTCAAGATAAAAATGGCAAAATGTTTGTTGATGTGGTATAAACAGAAATTACAAACTTGTCTCATATAGAATACCTAATCCACAACATAAACATTAGAATTATTGGAAGGATTTCTATCATACTTTGTTATATGGGCTAGTTGCAGGTAGGTGAAAGGGAGATCTATTTTACAGCCCTGTCAGTGAGGATGACAGAAGATGACAAAACCCCTGAGCTGTGCGTCAAGAAGGGACAGTTACAGATTTTATTTGTAATGCTTGGGGAATGATTAGAAACCTTATGTGCTATCATGTTAAGTGACAGACAAATTTTAACACACCTTTCTCTCCTTGATAATTGCTTGGGCTCATCCAACTCAATCTGCGTCACCTTCTTAGATTTCTGAGCCACTCTGTTGGGGTTTTCGATTTGTATTAACCCCTCCACACCAGTTCTCTTCCTCTACAAACACATCACAATAGTTCACAACATTTTTACAAACTGAAATTAAAAAAATGAGAGTGTCACTAAGAGGATGACTAATAAACTCTGGTGTTACTACGTACACTGCTGTGGCATAGGGTGTCATTAACCCATTTATAAACACTTTACTAAAAATTAAGTTTTAATTTTCGACTTGAATTTAAGTCAAATGCGTGTGGTGGTACCTCTGACGCTTCATCATCACTGTCATCTGATCCTGATGCTGGAAGCTTGTCCTCTGCCGTGTCAGTGTGAGCTGCACCTGCATCATTGTCATCTTGTTCTTGCTCTTGCTGAAACACACAAAAAAGTGTTGTTTGGAACATCTGGCAGTTTACCAGGCTGAATTGGTAACCTGTATTAAGATGCCACTAAAATGCATTATGGGAAGTGTAGGATTCGTTATTTGACAAGCTTACGTCTTAAAGTATAAATATGTCATCCCAGTCTGTTTATTGGGACTTTTGGGTTAGCCAGTTTACCAACTTTACAGACATGCACCATCAACTCAGCAGAGGACCATTTTTGAGCATCTGTGATGCATAGTTGCTGATTCATAATTCACCGACCTTTTTTCTCTCCTTTTCTGCCTTCATCTGGGCGTCGATCTCCTCTGGGCTGGTGTACGTCCGCATACGGCCCTTATGGCCACCTTTTTTACCTGTAGCAATGACATAATGTAAGAAAAAGAGACAACGCAAGAACAACTTGTTACAGGTTTGACAGCAGGGATGACAGCGAGAGAGCACAAAAGTGTCAAAAGAAGCAAAGCGGTGTGTAAACAAGCTGTCAATCCTATTTTACTGCCATCTAAACTCAGACATGTTGTTTAGTTAGAAAACCATCTGTGTTCGCCTAGATCGCTGTTAGCTGACAGGGAGCTAACATAAGTGCAAAAAACAATTTCAAAGCAGTGTCATGGGTTTAAAGATTGTCCTTACCTCCTTTCGGCATTTTGACAAACGACACCTTCTTTGTAAATTCCCTAATTAGTAATACTGATAAAAAACATAGATGTTAAGGCAGCGACTCAAACTGACAGCTGGCTAAACTCACAGCAGAAATTAGCACGGGAACACTCTGAGTGGGTGAAGGATTTGCCCGACAAGAAAATACTAATACAAGGAATGATCAATCATTTAATAATTACAGCTTGTTTTAATGTCAAGATATTTCACATGTTCATGTTAACTACCAATTCTCTGTACTAAAAGATACGAATTATGAGATAAAAATGGCCAAAATTATGTTGTTTATTTTAAGGCATTTTGTTAGAATGCTAAAGTGATGCAATATGCCAGGAACGACAGAAAACGTCATAGTTTAATTTTAGCAGAGTAAAAATATATGTACTGACTTATATAAATATTTCTACACACATATGTAGTTTATGAGCCTTAAATTAGGTTTCAGTATTGATTCAGCTCTCATAAATACGGTTTTTAATTCTTAGTGATGGCGTCATTCGAGCGACGAGAGGGGGGCATGGACCCCTACGTGACGTCTAACTATAGCGCCCCTATAGGCTTCGTGATAACAAGACAAAAACACCAGGAACTTTTATTCTATTTTTTAACAAAAAAATAGAAAAATGCCCAAAGTAAAGAGGAGTCGGAAGCCGCCTCCAGATGGCTGGGAGCTCATTGAGCCCACTTTGGATGAGCTGGATCAGAAAATGAGAGAAGGTAAGCCAGTACAGGGTTATTGTCGACCGAACCCGATCTGCAACACTTACGCGAGGAGCTGATGGTTGTGAAGAAGTTTTAGGCTTTATTTGAAACGTTTCAGTTTGTAGTACGCCACCATTTGTCTAAACCTTTCCATGTATTTACACATAGATTTTGGTTCCTACCTTTGTCAGACGTAAAATGAAATGATACTTTGTTTAACTACAAATACATTTTAGAATAACTAGGGCCTAATACTTTATATATTTTAGTGTCTCCATGTACGAATCTAGCTGATTTTTTTTTTTTTTTAGTTCGGAAGAATATGTCCAGGCTGCCCCCACTTTATACTTTTGGAAAGCTAAATACGATTCATCCATTACGTCAATGTGACTTCACTAAAATAACTGTCCTTGAAATCACTACCAGCGAGTTAAAAAATGTAAAGGGAAGTCTTCTAAAAGGACGGTAGGAAATTGGTGCCAATGGTTCAGTTTCTTGTGATGTATTGGAATCATAGCTATCCAGACAGATGATGTAAAGGCCTTAGTGGAGTCTCCTCCAGGATTACATCAACCTCATCAACAGGGCACAAGAATGTGGGTGTTAGTCAACTAATCTCAACTCAATTGACCAGATTTGGAACGTTTTGGACTGAGCTCTGACCACTTCCATCAGAACAATGGAATGAAGGAACATCTTTTTGTAAAATTGCTTTTGTCCTTCCATCAAAGCTCACCCAAATGTAGAGACTTGTAGGCATACTTAAGCACGTGTTGGCCCAACACCTTTGTTAAATTGCTAGTTCAAGTCAGATGTGATGCTGACAGTTTCAGTTCTATTTATACCATACATGTATATTAAAAGGATGTTGTACTATTGTTAGGAAACTCTTGACTTTCCTTTGTGTGTTCCAGCTGAAACAGAGCCTCATGAGGGGAAGCGAAAGGTGGAGTCCCTTTGGCCGATTTTCAGGCTGCATCATCAGCGGAGTCGATACATCTACGATCTCTTCTACAAAAGGAAAGCCATCAGCAGAGGTTTGTGGCTTTATCTTGTTATTGCTGCCAGATGTATAAAGCCCACATATGGCTCTGTTATTTGTAGTGGATGTTTACCTGGTGATATCTGTCTTTGTTGGCAGAACTGTATGAGTACTGTATAAAAGAAGGCTATGCAGACAAGAACTTGATTGCAAAGTGGAAAAAACAGGGCTATGAAAACCTGTGCTGCCTGCGCTGCATCCAGACACGAGATACCAATTTTGGAACCAACTGCATCTGCAGAGTCCCTAAGAGCAAGCTGGAAGTTGTAAGTCTGACCCAGTTTAAGATGCCTGCTGCATATCCCTCACATTACACTACATTACATTGCATGTAACAGACAAAAGCGTCTGCTTCCGTCCATAGTAACTTACAAAAGAGAGGATCAAATCAAGCATCAGTGCTAAAGTACAATAAGCAAAACATTATCAAGTGCAAGAAAAACTGGGTGTAATGCAATTGTACCATACTGGAGGACAGAACAAAAAAAAGGGATTTGTTTAAAGAGAGAAGTCAAGTCAGCTTTATTTATAAAGCACTTTAAAAACAACACAGTAGGCCAAAGTGCTGTACACTGACATAAAAACTATTAAAACCCATAAAAGAATGAATAAAAACAATATAAGTAGTTATACATTGAGACAATAAAAGCCCACCCCTCACACTGAGTTAAAAGCCAAAGAGAAAAATATGTTTCAAGAGAGGATTTAAGAATAGAAATTGAGTTGACCTGCCTGATGTGCAAAGGTAGTTCATTCCACAGTTTGGGGGCAGTGACTGAAAAGAAAAACAACAGTGTGATAGTTGGTTAGTAGGTTAAGAGAGAAGGTGGACCTAGAAGAGTTGAGTCTTCAAGAGCTTCTTGAAGCCAGAGAGGGATGCCCCTCCTCTGGTTATGGCTGGTAAGTTGTTCCACCAGTTTGGAACTACCTGTGCGAATTGTCTAGTCTGAGCGTGCCTTGTGTGTAGAGATGGCACTGTTAGACAGTGTTCCTGTAAGGAGCACAGAGATTGGCCAGGTGTGTAAGTCTGTATGATGGAGTTGAGGTAGGAGGGAGGAGACCCAGATATCACTCTGTAGGACAGCAGAAGTAATTTGTATTTGATTTGAGCCACAAAAGGGAGCCAGTGGAGGCTGTTGAGTAATGCAGTGACATGAACCCTTCTGGGTTCATTGAATACCAGACACGCCGCTGCATTCTGGACCATCTGTACAGGCTGTGTAACACAGGCCGGCAGGCCAGCCAGGAGAGCATTGCAGTAGTCTAACTGAGAGATGACCATTGCTTGGACCAGGATTTGTGTGGCATAGTTTGTTAGGTATGGCCTGGTTGTCTTCATGTTGTATAAAGCGAAATGGCACGATTGGGTAACCGAGGCAACATGAGTTGAGAAGGAGAGCTAGTTATCAATCATGACACCCAGATTCCTTACTACTGTGGACAGAGTGATTTCACTTGAGGCAATATTGATTTTGAGATTGTGATGGATAGATGACTGGGCAGGAATGACCAAGAGCTCTGTCTTGAATAGGTTCAGCTGGAGGTGCTTTTCCTTCATCCATACAGAAATATCCGAGAGGCAGGCAGATATTCTTGCCAAGATGATAGGGTCCTCTGGCTGGAATGCCACCATGACCTGTGTATCATCTGCATAGCAGTGATATGAAAATTCGTGTGAACGGATGACTTGGCCCAATTATGTTGTGTACATGACAAAGAGCAGGGGTCCCAGCAACAAGCCTTGGGGGACCCCTGTGGATAAGAATTGTGATGGGGATGTTTGCCCTTGCCATGACACAGAAAACAGACTCCCAGTGAGGTATGCCCTCACATGCCCTTGAGGCTTCATTCTCATCCTGTTTGATTCTTTCACTTGCCTTCCTTTTGCATAAGATAATTGTGATGCTCTTTGGGAAGATATAACACTATCCTGCTATGATTTACTAACTTGTGTTCTTTATGCAACTTAATAGATTACAAGTAAATCTGTAGTAGGTCTATTTTTATAGAAATTTTAAAATAAATTAAAAAGTTGAACAGTACATCCAGAATTCTTCCATCAGCAGCATCTCAATTAAAACAACTTACTTGGATGAGTAACTGGATAAACCTACTTATGTGTGGATGATTTAAAGGATTGGGGAAAATAAACATTTATCACTTAAAATTACAAATCAATTACAAAAAATTACATTTGTTAAATTACATTCAAATGTTAATATTCATACTGTTTACACAAGATATACTTTTAGATACAACTCTAAAATCTAAGATGGACAAAAGATTTTACAAATATGTGAATGCAAAGAACAAGTACAGCTCTTCCTGATGAAGGGTTAACTGAATAGTATGATGACATGTAAATCCTTTGTATCTGCTTGATATACTAACTCTAACCCTGACCTTTATTTCCTCTCTGCAGGGAAGGATCATTGAGTGCACCCACTGTGGATGCAGAGGATGTTCTGGCTAATTGCAGTGTTTGGACATCTGCGTGTTTTCTGTTGCTCATCCAGGCTTAATGCAGCCTCCACCCGTGCGCTCACACACCAAACCAGTATTTGTTTATAAATCAGTCACCTGCATCAGAAATGATTCACTGATATCTCCATCCCTAGCTGTCATGACAAGGTGACTTTAGCTGGTTCTCTCAAACTTGATGACCACGGAGGAGCAAAGGGGAAAACACTGAATGAGGGGCCACAATGTAGTGATGACCTGTGTTTTTCTGTATGTTTTAATTTTTTTTCTACCTAACTAAAGCCCATGGATGAAGTTGATGTCAGTAGTTTCTGGATCAGGCCTGTCATTCCAGCTAGTCAAACTCACTGTGAATGTCATTTTCCATTCTTATGTTTTATTTCATTTTAATAGGGCTGGATGGGAGGGTTTGTTTGGAAATGTCATTATTGAAAAGCTGATGAGTTTTTCTTCATCATTGTTGTGGTGGTAAATTTTAAATAAAAGCCGTTTTGTTTTGTCTTACCAGCGGTGCTTCTTTTTGTATTTTATATTATTAGGAAATTATAGGCTCCATTTAGCTTTGACTCAATGTAAACTGAGTTTTCTGTCAAGGATTAGGTAGAAGCTTATTTTACAGTTATTTTAACAGTAGTTATAATACATGATATAACTCTGCAACTAAAGTACCATTAAAACACCTAAGATTCAAGGTTATTGCACTCAATAAATAACTAAAACTAAGAGAAAACATTTTGGCTAATTAAGTAATAGTTTTTGAAAATATAAAACCTTGGCATATGATCAATGGAACAGGCTAAAACAAAAATGCAAGTAAAGCTAGCTTTTTACATTTGTTTCGTTCAGTGTTTGCTGCTGGTAAACATTTTGCAAATCATATTTCCATGTATATTTAACCCTTTCATCCAACTGCTTCTATCAATCAAAACTCCTCCTAGTACCCAAAAAATGCAAAGTAAATACAACTAAACTACAATATCATCTAAAACTTCAAACTAAATTTCTCAAAACTACTAAAGTATGTTAGGACAATCCCAAGACTAAATAAGAGACAAAACCACTTGATTACAGCAGAGCAGTCACAATCTTCCCAAGAAGTAACTGAAATTCACTGCATATTTACTATGTATCTGATCTAAGACATAAACATCTCTATCATACATGTAAATTATTAAGGATAAGTTAGCAGTATTTTCAGGAATGTTTTCTGATAACATTTTTTTATTGCAACATTTTCTTCAGTCAGCAGTCATCTAATTCTCCTGCACCAGCAGGCCAATTAGATGTTTTCACAGATGAGATTGATTATTCATGACACCTCACATACTCGCACATCCGTCATCGCCAAAGCAAGTCACACAGACACAAGCCTGTTGGAATATTTAATGTTTAATGATGATCTGTAGGTTGCATTGGTGTCTTCTCATCAGGATCTCACAGTGAGATTTAGGATAATCAACATGACATATTCTCATCGCTCCTACTTTAACCTGGCACCAACACTCATTGGAAATGGTTTCAAATAATTTAGTGGATTAAAGGAATATCAAACATTACATAAAAGCATTAAGATATTCACAACGTGCTTTATTAAAACCACTGACAATGAAGCCCCTTGTGATGAGATAGAAAAGGGACATAAACAAACATGATATGGCAACAGAAGGACACTAAGTGACAACATGTTAAGCACACTGTGGTATGGCTTGTTCATATTACATTCAGCTTTTTGCATTAGAGGAGTGGCTGAAAAAATGATCAAAGCTGGAGCAATGTTAATCAAGCACTGAAAATGAAGATAAACACTGCACTAAACTGAAAATACAGCAGGTGGAATGTACAACGTGAGGTTAAAATTTAAAAGCAGAGGCAAGTTGGTGCAGTGACACAATTTACAACATAAGAACTAAAAGAAGCTTTTGTTCAAAGCTGCCATGATCCAACATGGCTTGACCTTTCACATTGAAACTGACCATGCAGTCACAAGCACAGAAATACCGTCCTAGATACAGATTCATAGCTCCATCACAGAGTTAAGACAGCAAAATCTAAACACTAACAGACATACTTCTTCAGTGGTTCACTGGCCAAATGCAGCAGGACTTTAAAGATTTCTTACATCTACAGTTCTCCAGCAACAGAGTTAACAGAGTAGTCAGCATAAATATCCAAATCTAGTCCTAACAGCAAGGGCAGAAACATTTTGTCCACTGAGGAAAAGAAAATTACACTGAAAGGCAGCTCTTATAAATCAAAATATTTGATTAAGTTTTGTTTTCACTGGCAAGTGAGAGGATTTTTTTTTTTCTCCATGATAAAATCTATACATACAACTGTCATGGCAACATCTCCCCAACTGTCCAGCATCTTCTCAGAGTCAGCTGATCAAAATATAACTCAACAGTAAAATTATCAATACGGTGATTCACCCTGGCACAACACAATCTCATGCTGACAGCACAACACTCTCACACAACTTTAAGACAACAGAGTATTTAATACATTTAGGTTAAGTGGCTTTCAAACTTTCCTGACCGAGTGAGTAATATCAATGAAAATGCTCGGCAGCATTAAGTAACTTTTGACCGCTGTTGGCCCTACATGGGTATTACCATTATTTTTCTGGACATGCAATATGGCGCAGAGCTGACCGGGTCTAATTTAGGCTGCAAATACACTTCCTCATGCACGACAACCTGACGTAGCCTCTGGGAATGTTTCCTCCATTCCCTCAGAAGTCAAATAAATTAAAAATCCAACATCTCAAAACATTCATCATTTATAGCAGGAATGTGTGTTGAGAAATCAGCAAGAGTGAGCTTGACAGACAGAGAGAGAAGGGGGAAAAAAGTGCAAAAAAACATTTAAAAGTTTTGGCTTTTAAAATGAATGCCTTGTAGTTCACAAAAGAGAGCGACTTGTCACAAAACCAGCTGTGACAAGAGGCTTCCATGAAAAACTGATAATTTTTCATGGATGTCTGTTCTCTAAAATCAGCATATGGGAGGTTTTTACAGTTATCCTGAAAAACATGTTTACATACAGTTGAGATTATGTCATATAGAGCAGCCTGTTCAGTGATTGGAGGGTGTGATAGTAATGCAGAGCTGTGTTTGGCAAGCTGACTGAGACATAGACACAGGCAGCCTCGCTCTTGTAAGATGACGTTTTTACTGTGTGTGTGTGTGTGTGTGTGTTTGTGGTGAGAGAGGACTGGCTGTAAACAAAGCCAGCCAAGTAACATTTATTTGTATGAAAGCAAAAAACACACCAATGACTCAGAGGACAGTAAGTACAATGGATGTTTGTCTGCTCTGACAATATTATGTGTGCATTTGTTGCATGTCAATATCCTCAAATACACATCGCTCACTGACATTCACCACTCACTCCTGTTTCCTACACAGAGAGGAAACAGAGAAGAAGAAAGTCACAGGTAAAACAATAACCAGTGCAGGATGTCCAAAAACTAAAAAGACCTTATTGTTAAGATCACCTTTGTTCCATTAAAACCAAAGGCTTAGAGAAGATTCCTGCTAAAATGTATGAGGGAATCCACCTCCCAGTACAGTCTAGATCTTGTATAAAACGCTGGTAGTGTAGTTAAAAGCAAAAAAAGGTGCTGCTGCGCTGCTCCCGGTGGCAGGCTGCAGGTACTGCTGGGTGATGAGCTGGCTCAGGTAGAGCAGTATCTGGCTGTCCTCCTCGCCCAAACCCAGCTGCTCCTGAAGGAAGCAGCGCCGTCGACCATCCACGACCTCAGGTCCCTCCGTGGAGCTGACGGGCAGGTGGAGGTGGTGGGTGAAAGTAAACAGGAAGGCCTTGGCTGCCAGGCGACACAGCGTGCTCTGGATATGAAGGAAATACGTTGAACCGCGGCGGATATAGGTTCGGTGGTCAGCTATGTTGGTGAGGAGCAGGCCTCGGTAGGGCGGGCAGCGCAGAGTCTTCTGGTCGGTGTCCAGGATAGAGATGTAGCGGCTGTAGCGGGAAAGTGAATAAAGCATGCTGGAACCCACAGGAGATGCCACTCTGCGTGAAAAAAAGAAAAAAGGTTTCAGTTCATTTTTAATTGCTCATTGTATTCTGTAAATAATCCCATCTGTTATGATTCAGAGGACACATTTTTTCTCAAGTATACATTTACACTTTTAAAGGTTCAGTGTGTGTGATTTTCAGTGATATTTAGTGGTGAAGTTACAGTTTTACAACCAACTGAATACCTCATCATCCTTTACTAGAGTGACCACAAACAATGTGAAGTTTCTCATTAGAACCTGTGTTTAATGTGACTGTCCTGGGCTTTTTTGTTAAAAGGATATTATCAACTTTGGACCACACTGAAACATACACTATATATACATAGTATTAGGACACAATGAATTCAGTTGTTTTATCACTGACAGGAGCCGGGCGACAAAACCATAATGTCATCATGTTATTTTATGTTGTGATATATTATTACAATAAACATTTAATTTTGTCTTCAGGGTTTATTTTGTTTTCATTTAAAATGTTTACAAAACATTTCTGAGCATTTTTACTTAATTTTCTTAATTTAAAAAAAAAATCATATAATTTTTTTTATGTTGTACCTGTAGCTCTCTGAAATATATGTCACATTCTGACCGTAAATAATCATTTTAAAGCACGAATAACCATTGGGTTTCTCTACCTCTCACACAGGAAGAAAACCAGCCTTTCAACCTAAAGGAAATATTAATTTGACTTTATCATAATTACTGAAGTTCTACAAGCTGTAGTATGTGTCCCATTATTTTTGTCCATGTAATGTAACTCTGCCACCTGCTATAAAATGGAAAAAAAGAAAAAATGCAAGTTTCTTCTGTAGGTATTATGAGCCTATTATTCTAAAATAATAGACATAATTTTTATTTTCCAGTAATTACAGAGTAACAAGGTAACAAATGTAATACTATATAAAATTTCTGCAATTAGATCCTCATGACATCCATTAAATTTGACTCACTAGACCTTTAAATAGTTTCTCTTTATCCTCTAATGCCCATGATTATATTAAAAAGTGTAATGCTGTAGTACATCACTTATTTCAGTGGTTTCTGTTCACTTAACACTGCAGCTAATAACTACAACAGTGGTTCTCAACCTGG
>JAPQRP010000029.1:8401061-8419129 GCA_037367295.1 Apogon hyalosoma | reverse complement strand
AAATGTCTGGATATTACATAATGTATCTATACAGGCGTAAATGAGTAGGTTTAACTAGTGATTTAAAGACTGACTGAATTTCACACTGTTGCTTAATTTGGCCATGCTGTTGAAGCTTTTTGACAGGTTACTTTGGTTGTTATCTATTTTATAAACATGATTTGACAAATGAATATGTGGTGTGGAGTGCAGGATTTGTTGAAGTTCTTACTCCAGGTCCTGGAGTTTCCTCTGGAGCTCCTTGGCAAAGGCCCTCCTGTTTCCTGCCTTCAGACACTCAGAAGCCTGTGAGAAGCGAAGGGAAAGCTCCTCAAACTGCAACATTATTTTCCTTTCATCTGCTGAAACATACGCCATGCAGAATGGTCGCACAAAGCCCCTTGCCTCCAGGTCATAAAGCGTAAGGTGATGGACATAGGCAAAAGCCCCCTCCTTTGAGTCACCCAACACTACTCTCGAGTCCTCCACAAAGCTGAGCCTTGGGTACCCACTGCCAGGCGGATGCCCCACAAAGGAAGCCTGGTAGTCAACTGACATGATGCGTAGGGAGAAGTAGTTGAGATCAAAGGTGCCGCAGACTTTGGGGTCATCTGGGATGGTGAGGAGAGGCTGGGGACCCACCTGCTCTGAAAACTCAGAGATGAGGATGAAGTCTTTGGTGAACTTGGCGTAGGAGGTTTTGGCCCACGGATTGGAGTCAGCAAGAGGATGAAGAGGGACAGAAAACTCCTCTGGGATGGAGGTCCAGGGGTCGGGAGTTGTCTGCCCATATTCATCCTCTTTAGTAAAAGCCACCAAGTCAGGTGAGCCTATCATAGTGGTATTATTGAGCAAGGCATTACAAACACAACATTAAGTGCAGCACAAAAGTCATAAAGCAGCTGATACTGAGTAGTGCTGTGGCTCAGCCACAGAGAGTGCTTTCAGACTGATCATTCTGCTCTCACATTGCCCAGACAACAATGTTCTGGTGAGGTGTCAATTCTAAGGTCCAAGACATGGACAAGGTCCAAAAATCAATACAGATTATAAAATATGAAAAGGGAGTATTGAAGCAGATGTGGCCGAAAAATTAGTAACAGTCATTCCAGAGATTATCAATGTTGATATTTGCCACGGAAAATAAAAGTACGCTTCAAAATAGTAATATTAACCAGACTCTCTGTTAACAAAAGCAATTATCTTGCGCCAATCACAGTGTCCGGGAAGGCAGCAGACCATTCATGCTGTGCTGAAAGAAAAAAAATGATATAACTGCATCAGTGAGGCGCTTCTCTTCTCCTCCTCTTCGTGTCTCTACGCGTCGCGTCCGCCATGTCAGTCTGATCTGGGACAAAATATCGGTTATTAGGTGCAACCGAACCGCAGCCAACAAATAGAAACGCTACACATAAATTTTACATCCTGAGACAGACGCCATGTTTACCCAGCTGGTTGTAGTCCTGTCAGGTGACCAACCCATCCCGCCTCCCATCTGGAGGAAATCCACCCTGAAAATAAAATTTCACATATTTTATTTACGATGACAGCTGACCTGCCATTTCAGTCACGTCAGATATACGTTAAATGAATGATGATGCCCTTCAACTTCTAAGATTGTAAATAATGTCTGAATATATTTGGTTGATGTTGCGTTTTTGAAACAAGAGGGTAATACAAAGTAACCTCAGAGACACACGGAGGTAATTTTTCCACTCCCTCACTACTAAACCTCTGAACAATTTAGATTGTGTTTTCTATAGTTTAGCCTCATAAGCATTATTACAGTGGTAGCATTGATCTTTTCTTTAATAAATCATCTTAAAAGTCAAAATAGAATCTAAACTGGCTGTAGCGACTAGAAGTAAGGATGTAAAGTCTTTCCATGTTGTTAAGGGTTAGGGTTAGGATTAGGGTTGGGGTTAGGGTTAGGCAAAAATATCGAAGATATTGCTGTGACTAGCAGATTAATTATATAACCTGTCGTCTATAGTAAAAACCCAAATTTTGTTTTAGGATGGACTATCTGTTAATCGGGGTTATAATTTCTGATATTAATATATGTATTTGTAATGCAGTTATTAAGATGTATAATTAGGACCAAAATTGTTTATTTGTATTATTGTCGATTTATATAATAATGTGATATTATTAAAAAGGTTTTTAAGATTTTTTTTTTAAATTTATTTTTTTTTTTTTACTGTTACTACGACTGTCGATTCACGACACTATTACAACTTTTACGGCAGATATTTGACAGGCTGGCGCGGAATTTGTAAACAAATCTGAAGTCCCACAATTAAAGGTAGAATTTTCTCTTCGTCATTTTTTTCATCTCTAAGTCTGGCGAGTTAGCCTTTTATCTGCCCCGTGTCTTTTGTTGGAGGTGAAATAAGTTAAAAGATGAACACTTTTTGGTTTCCTGAGCTGATACCACGTTTGGCTAGCTACCTCAGCTAACATGCTAACACAGCGGGTAGATGGTAGTGGGGCTGCTTCATGTGAGTGTGGCCAGGCATGCTAATAGTGCGCCTCCTTGGGAGATATTTCCTACGATCTGGTATACAGCGGTCGGGTGTCCCGCAGAGGTGGCTGTGTGCGGTACAAAGCGTACAGTGTGCAGAGGCAGACATGATCCGGAGCCGGACTCCGCTCAAACGGGTCTTGTGTGTAGCCGAGAAGAATGACGCAGCCAAAGGCATCGCAGAGATCATGTCCAACGGCAGGTCCAGAAGGGTAAAGACATGTCTCATAAGGCTCTAAATGCAACTTTACTAGCAAGAATAATCTTTAAGCATCGACAGAAAGTTATCGCTGTAATGGAACTACTTCTTGTCCCCGTGTCAGTGTTAAAGTTCAGTAAACAAACAAATTTTGCTTGAAACAATCACTGCATTCACTTTTATTTAAATTCTGCTCCTGTACTAATTGGTTTCCTTTCCGTTTTAGAGAGAAGGACTGTCAAAGTTTAACAAAATCTATGAGTATGAGTATCATCTCCTCGGTCAGGTAAGTGAATATGGACACATGTATTTTCTCTGTCTCTCCTTAAGTGTCTTAAGTTGCATCTGATTTTTTTTTTTTTTGTCCTTGTTTTTTGGACCAGAATGTGACTGTAACAATGACCTCAGTGTCAGGTCATTTACTGGGTCTGGAGTTTAAAGCACCCTTTCAGAAATGGTAAGTGTAAAAATTATAGGCCTCAGTTTCCCAGACATGGATTAATCCTAGACCCATACTAAAATGTTTATTGGATCGCCAGCTGTCAGTAAAATACATAATAACTGGACACATGGTAAGTGTATTCATTTTCATAATTGATACAGAAGAGGAGTGTTCTTGACCTCAACAAAACCACAAGAAATGAAAAGGAAAGCAGTTAGTCATAAGACCTATCAAGACAAAAAATGTAAAGGATTCAACAAACAAAAATGTCCAACAAAATGACAAATGAAACAATGTAATCGTAACAAGTTCAAAACAACAAAAAGACATAAGACAATAAAAATGTAACAAGATGGAAAAAGTGAACAATATAAACACTATGGGGTTTGGTTCCCAGTGAGTCATTTATTTTTTGAATCACAAGCCGAAACATTTGGAAACCATTGGTCTAGGACTAGGCTTAATCCAGATTTGAGAAACTCTAAGAGTTGTATTTAGTTCAAATGGTTTACTGCATACAAATCATAAAACCTAACTGTTTTGACTCCTTTTATTTCCACAGGCACAGCTGCAATCCTGTGCTGTTATTTGATGCTGAGGTAGAGAAGTATTGTCCAGATAACATGACACAAATCAAGGTAGGCTTTATTTCTCTCATCCCAGACATCACATAAATATGCTACATACAGCTTAAAGGTGCTGTACAGAGAATTTGTTTAAAGTGGATTGCAGTGACACCTTCAGCTGGAATCGGTAGTGTTTTTAAGGGATAAAGACTCCGTTTCCTATGACCACTAGCTCTACTGTCATAAGGACATAACTCTGGTAAAGGTGTACATTTGTTCTGAAGCTAATGATTGAAGAGCAGATCCTCTTTTACAACTCTGCATTTCTTTTTTAAACACAGCAACTTGCAGGGTACAAAGTGACGTTTGAAACGAGACAACAAGTAAACTTCATAAAGTCCGTTTGTAGTAGTTTAGTAACTGGTGTGAAAATGCAAGTGAAACCTAACTTTGGGTCCTACTGCTGCTTCTATGTCTCTTTTTCTCCAGAGTTCCTGAGCGTTATTCACAGACCAGTGCTATAAGATGTATCCCAATAATATATATTTGCACTAGCTTTTCCACAAAGTATTCAAACATTTTCAGAAATGACTTCATTCAACACCTTCATCATTCTGCATTAGCAGTTCAGTGCTAGCTGCTTCAGCCTTCTGCATTCTCTCTATTCTACTTTTATAATTGTCTTGTTCCTGAAGGGCAATTTAGTATCCAGGCCCTGGCATGAACATTAAACTCCATACAGAACCCTTTCAGTCTCACCTTACAAAGCCCTAAGTTTGGACTAAACAATGCTCTAAATAAAACAGATTACCGACTCCACAGAGCTAGTGCAGCTAATGCAGAAGCGTTTACTAAGTGTTTGACTGAGCCACTATAGTCACATACAATGTTCCAATACATATGAATAAAGAAAAGAAGCACTCTGTACCTGTGTAGAAGGAAAAGGGACAACTCCAGCTCTGTTTTCATTCCTTTTAACTCCATTAGTTCTGTCCATTGGTTCAATGCAGAGGTTTACCGGTGTTTTAGTGTTTTGTGTGTATATGTTTCTTTGTGTTTATAATTATAGCCTTGGTAACTGTGGATACTTTTAAGGGCTGGCAACTAGGAGGTCTGCACACAGTTGATTCACGGCTGGTGTACCATGTTTAGATCCAATATGTGTGGCAGCTGTCAGGGCTGCAGCAGTAAAAGGGTACAAGCTGATCTTAGTGTTTTCCTTCTTTACTGAGTTAAACAGTTATCACTGTTTGTTGTGACTTCTGTGACAGTGCTGTGATAACAACATCCTCTGTTACATCTTCCAACATGTGAACATCAAGGAATTCAAAGCTTGGCACTTTCTCTACCATGTTTCCATTAATGAAGAGAGGTGGATGTTGATCATTACTTTTCCTTAATTCCATGATAAACTCTTTGGTATGTTTGATGTTGAGGGATTAACTGTTTGTCACCACTTTTCTAAATGCTGGATTTCTCTACTTTTCTTTAGGCAGATTCATTGTTATCTATCTTAGACCAATCCTATCACCATCATATTGTGCACATGTTTATCAATTGTATTTACACCTTAGCTATCAGGAGTGTTAATAACACTGTAATTTGGAATTGTATCTGGGTTTATTGTTGCTGGATGACTGATGTAGGTTGCATTTGCTTGTTTGTATATTTATTTACTTCTGGCTGTACATCAAATTGCTCCTCTGGGATTAGAGCTGCACTATATATCATTTTGAGCATCATCATCACAATGTACGTGTGTGCAATAGTCACATCGCAAAGTCCTGCGATGTAGGAGGCAAATGAACTCGTGTGTTCTCATCTAAGTTCAACCTGGGTACCTGACACACTCTGTGCACAGAGATCTACCAATCACAATTGTTTTTTATCAGTTTACCAAAGCAGACCACTACAAACTCTGGGCCAGAAAGGGACTTGTCTATACTCATCAACTAGCTCAGTCAGACAACATCAAGTCATTTTCTCAGATAAACGAAGAATTCGATCTCACCAATACAGAAATCTTATATATTTTATATATATATTTTAGATTTACAAATCAGACATTTTCTTGATAAACAGGACACCAAGAAAGTTCTCTCACCATCGTCAATAGAGCTTTACTTCGTTGGTGTTCAACAGTGTGTGTAGGAGACAAAGATTATTTCTCATCTTTACAGTAGTCTTCAGAATATGGAAACACACAACACTTTTTATATTAAATCAAAATGGGAAATTTAATTTCAGCACGACATTTCTCCAGAAACCTGGGAGGAGATCTGTCCTGAAGCTCACAAAGTGACTTGTTCCAATAGCTGGAGGGAATATTGATGGAAAATGATTGTCAGATATTTCAGGACCCCACACATAATAGGAAAATATGGCGTATCAGCTACCAGTAGTTGTTGGTGGGACTGTGGAGAGACTGAATCAAATTTTATACACACCTTTTGGTCATGTAATAAACTTAAAAAATACTGGGATGACATCTATACAGTACTATTTGACATATTCAGAATACACATACCGGTACCTAAGAAGCCCCTGCATGCCCTACTAGGAGCCATCCCTGAGGGCTTTGAAAGTAGAGATCATATATATCCATGGCAAATTCTCCTGGCAGCAGCAATTAAGGATATCACTATCAGTTGATGGACACCAAATGTTCCAACACTCCAATCATGGAAAAACCGCGTAGGGGGACTCTATAAAATGGAGGATATAATTTATAATCTAAGACTACAGTGGGAAAAAGTCCTAAAGAAGTGGGCCCCTGTGCTCCCCATAATGTTCTGAACCAAAAGCACATATATATATATATATATATATATATATTGCTTGTTGTTTTTGTATTTAGCGGACACTAGAGAAAGAGGTGAGGGCGTGCCAGGCCTTAATCATCTGGACTGATTGTGACAGAGAGGGAGAGAACATTGGCTTCGAAATTATAGACGTCTGCAAAGCAGGTACAGTATGATGACAGTGTGTTTGTTATTTTTGTGTGTGAGCGTTAAGTCAATTCATTTTTTCCTATGCCCATCTTATGATCAGATCTTATTAAGGGTCAGGAACTAACTCCTCTTCCTATGATTTTGCAAAGTCAGAAGATAACATTTTTTATATGTTTATTCACACATAGCTCCTGATGTTGTTATTATTATTATTGTTTTTTTTTAGTGAAGTCCAATGTACAAGTCTTTCGTGCCAAATTCTCTGAGATTACCCCCAACTCCATTCAGAGAGCTTGTGAGACTTTAACTGAGCCAGATGTAAACATCAGTGACGCTGTTGATGTGCGTCAGGAGCTGGACCTGCGGATTGGTAAGTTCTGAAGCACTGAGTATCTGAAAATATATCCCATTTGAAACTCTTTGTGGGTGTATTTATGTAGTTGGAACACCCCTGAAAAAGATAAGATTGTTTAAGATATGATCCTATCCTCTTCCATGTGCTCATCGCATGCAGGTGCATCCTTTACTCGTTTCCAGACCCTTCGACTTCAGAAGATCTTCCCAGCGTCGCTGGCAAATCAGCTGATCTCATACGGCAGCTGTCAGTTTCCCACTCTGGGCTTTGTGGTGGAGCGGTTCAAAGCTATTCAGGCTTTCATCCCTGAGACTTTCTACAAAATCAAAGGTACAATCTCATCCACACACTTACATTCATGTTAACAATCCAGGATTTTAACTGACTCTGTCTGTTCTATCTCTTTTCATGTCAGTGCTCCATGAGGTTGAGGAGGACACTGTAGAGTTCAGCTGGAAAAGAAACCGTCTCTTTAACCACACAGCTTGTCTAGTGCTCTACCAGATCTGCATGGAGGTATGTGTCTCCACAATATATATAGATACAGTATATGGGTACATAAAGTATGGTAGTATCATGGATTTACTCATTAACTATAATGGACTTCTAGCACCACACTCAGTCTTTGTTTTTACAATCATCCTTCCATTTTGATTTTGTTATAATCGAATTATGTCAGTATATTTTATTGTTCTCTGATCTTTTGTTTGTTGATTTCCAGCATCTTTTAGTTTCAAACTCTGTTTGCTGCCAGAATGGAGGTGTTGTCTGAGTGCTTAAGTGTCATAGAAAAACACTTACACTTATTGTTTACCAAGATGCAAGCAGCTGACGAGCATGTAATTATCACTAGGCTAGTTTTCACTTTTTCGCAAGATATGACTGTTAGGAGCCAAACTGAGGTCAGACAAATGTAAGCATTGTATGTTCCTGAGCACCAGCCCACAACTGCTCCTGAAGATGTACCTGCTGTTTTCCTACACAAACAATGAAGTGTAATGAGGCACAAACACATTAATATCAAACACTTAATATGATATTAAGTGTTCTGTACATACAGCACTCTATTTCATAGATAATCTCTAAAACTCCCACATGCTTCATGCAAATTTCTACGAAATATTCCTTTTCCAATTTTTAGTTCAACGACCTGAAATGTCTGATGGACAATTGGTATCAGTTATCATCCGTCCGTCGTGCGTCCATCTGTCGTCCGTAAACAATTTTTCAAGAATCTTCTCCGAAACCGTCAGAATGACTTCATATTTGTTGTAGAATATCTTTGGGAAAAGGTCTACTGAGTTTGTTCAAAGAATTGGGAAATGCTGATTTTTTTTAAATTTGTTATGAATTTTTGAGATTTAAAAAATCCCCATTGTTTTATAAAGGGACAAATTTCACAGTGCTATAACTTGAAAACAGTTGAAGATATTGATATAATTATTATTGGCAATGGATAGGAAGCCACATATTGGCTTTGAGTGACCTTGAAAGGTCAAACCTAAGGTCATCTATGTCCATATTTCTAGAAACTTCTTCTTCAAAGCCGTCAGCTAGAATCAATTGAAATTCATAGCAGAGGTTCCTTGGGTCTTGGTCTACCAAGTTTGTTCAAAGAATTGAGACATTGATTTTTTTATTTTTTATGAATTTTTGAAATTTTAAAAATCCCCAACTATATTATAAAAGCCAAGTGGCTCCTGTGTACATGTATGTGTGTCTGGGGACTCACACAAAATCCAGAAAGAGCTGACAGCTGCTGTTTGTCATACTTATGTATTTTTGGTCAAGGAACAGGCTAGCAAAAATGGCAAGTTGATAGGACCAACATTTTGGAAGATATTAGTAATTTTGGAATACAGTAGTCTTACTGTCACTTTGCTATATCCAGAACGCTTTGGCAGTGACTGCTGGACAAACGCAATACAGCATGCACAAATACGCAACAGCATAAAAACTACCACATCTAGAACCTGTGGATCCCCACTAGTCAAGAAGCTAGTTGGTTTATAATGGGACAAATTTCAAAGTGCTACAACTTCAAAACAGTTGAAGATATTGATACAATTACTGTTGGCAATAGATAGGAAGTCTCATATGAGCTTCCATTCGGTGCCATGACCTCTGACTTTGAGTGACCTTGAAAGGTCAAACAAATGTCAATTAATGTATTTAAATATGCGTTGGACTACAGGACCCTTGGTCCTATGTCTTTTTATTCTGGTGGAAATAATGAGTGTCTTTTACTGATTTTACTGGTGAAAACATGGTCTAAATCTTGTTTAGATGGTGGCAGATAAGGTGCTGAGGTCTATTTATGCCTTGTGTGACTATTCGAAGGGCTTCAAGTTGATTGATTTTTAAATGATGTCACATGCTGTAAATCTTCTTTTTCTTCATGTTTTATACAACTGAATTATTTCTGAAAAATGCCAAAAAAATATGAATGGCCTAACTTTTGCAAATACATAACTTGTGCAGATTTCATTTTACTGTCTGAAACGGCAGAGGAAAGTGGACTTCATGCTGCCTATGCCATACTAAAGAATATTTTATGCAAAATACACAGATGTTGCCCACCTAGCAGTGCTTTGTGGATTTGTTCCAACTGTGTGTGTGTTCTAATCCCTGCTTTAAGGACATTTACATTCATAACCTCGTCTCCTCCCTGCAGCTGTTACCTCAGGAAGACGCAGCAGTTGATTTTCATGTTTTGACAACTTGCAGAATATAAATATCAAAATAAACTTGACTGAAAATCACATATATAAATGAACACAATAGTAGCATTTTATTCATTTCCAGGATCCCATAGCAACAGTCACCTCAGTAACCAGCAAACCCAAGAGCAAATGGAGACCACTGCCTTTGGACACTGTGGTAAGAATATAAAGAGAACAAACAGCAACACATTTGCATAAGAAGTATCTCAAAACACATCTGGAATGTCTATGGAGCTGGTTTCTAGCATATCAGGAAGTGAAATATTAGTCAGCTGTACTGTTTTTGTTCCTTCTCTCTAACATCATCCTTTTCTGAACTTTGTCCCTTACCTCTGTCTCCACAGGAACTGGAGAAACTTGCTTCACGGAAGCTGAGAATAAATGCCAAAGAGACCATGAAAATTGCAGAGAAACTATATACCCAAGGGTGAGTGTGAGTCTTTGAACAAGCAGCATTTTAGGTGATGTTAAGACAAACTGCTGTCCACCTTTATTTGTGCACAATATGTGGAAGACACACTCTGAAAAGTTGTTTGGTCCAACCATATGCTAAATGTGTGTGTCATTTTGTCATCCTGCAGTGTGTCTGATGTTTCATTTGAACTTGTTTCAGTCGCATGGTTGGCTTGGCCACCTTATTAAAAGGCTTTATGGTGTCAAATGCAGTTTTTGTTTACCAGGTTGTTACATCACCTCAAAGCCATACCTATTTTTGTACATGAAAAGGTGCCATCTGGCAGTGTTGTGTCTTTTAGAAGTTTCATGGATATGATTACCAGCACTGTCACATTTCCAAAGAAGCGTCCCTTTTTTAGATTGTCGTGTAGTGATAGATTGTAAATGTGTATTCAACTCAGGTTTATCAGCTACCCCCGTACAGAGACAAACATTTTCCCTGCTACCCTGGCTCTTGGCCCCCTGGTGGAGCAACAGACGAACAGCCCAGCCTGGGGAACGTTCGCCCAGAGGGTGCTTGACCAGCCTGGGGGTCCCAACCCACGGCAGGGCAAAAACTCTGACCAAGCCCACCCTCCTATACACCCCACAAAGTACACTGACACTCTGCAGGTGAGTTCACAAGAACTGGAGTTTAGTTTGTATATATCTGTTCATTCATATATTGTAGAGCTTTTAATCTGTGTCTTTGGTCAAAATTTGCATCTATTATCTCTTCTGTCAGATAATTTGTGTAATGATCTTTTTCTGTCTCTACTCTGTGCAGGGCAATGAAGCTCGTGTGTATGAGTTCATTGTCCGGCACTTCCTGGCTTGTGTGTCCCAGGATGCTTTGGGGCAGGAGACAGTTGTGGATGTAGACATTGCCCGGGAGAAGTTCTCTACCTCTGGACTCATGATCATTGCAAGGAACTACCTGGATGTTTACCCATATGACAGATGGACTGCCAAGGTAGGGCATATAAATGTACTCTGGGACTTTGTATACTGCTGTAATAGTTTGTCATATTTATTATAAATTAATATAATTTAGAGCAGGGGTGGCCAACCCTGGTCATGGAGAGCCGCTATCCTGCATGTTTTAGACGTATCCCTCTTCCAACACAACTGATTCAAATGATAAGCCTATCAGCAAGTTCTGCAGAAGCTTGATGATGACTGTCAGGTGTGCTGGAAGAGGGAAGCATCTAAAACATGCAGGATAATGGCTCCCCAGGACCAGGGTTGGCCACCCCTGCTTTAGAGGACGCTTGTCTCATCAAGACACAAGACTTTACATCATATGTAGTGTATTAAACAGTCTTAAATTCAATATTCAGAATTTTAGACTTTAAAATGGTCCTGAATATGATTTTGACAGGACATACAAACAAGCATTAATGTTTGTGTTAACATTACGTTAATTCAGTATTGGTGAGACCTCGAGAACAGCTGTTGAAAATAACATTTTGATTTGATGCTGAGCAACGTACACCTAAAACCCTCCAAATAATTTTGGAACATGTTGTCCTTTGCACTTTTTTTTGCCTGTTTTATCGGTGTTAAATTCATAATTGTCTTAAGTTCTTGATTTATCTTGTTGAAATGCAGATTCATGTGCAGAACCATTGCCAAAATACTCACATTTTTACTCTATTTATACAAAATTCCTAATAGTTGTTTACATTACCAATGAATATGAATATTTAGTAAATATTCCTGTTTTCATGCAGCCAAGAATACCTAGAATAAAAGAGGGTTGTTCTTTCAAAGTTTTTCACTTGTGGCAGACGTATCACTTCAAAAGGTCAGCTGTTCAATATTTCCTCACCTCCAAAATCCTTTTGATATCCTCTGTCATAGTTTTTAGAAGTACCTGTGTTTCTGGTTTTCACTGGTGTATCCTCTCTCTACCAGAGAGGATCTTTGTCTCTATCCTAGCTGACCATTAATAGTGGCCAGGTGTCAAGACCAGTGGTAAAACCTGCATATTCCAAATGTCCAGAAAATCCTCATAAAACTGGAATAATATCAGCATATCCCACAGGTTAATTAAAGAATACTCCATTTAGAAAATGGCTTAATTCAGAAAATCCAAAAGAAATATGTGGTTTACATGACAAATTCAGAGCATGATCCTAGTGTAGTGGAATATTGGTAGGGCTTGATGATAAAACCATCACAAAACAAGATCACAATGAAATTTATGCTGAAAATGTTATAGGCTTTGTATATTTTTACTCAACATGACTAGATTAGATAGCACAGAATAAATAAATGCAACACCCACAATTTAACAAATTATTTTCCTTTGGTGAGGAAATCTCAAAGGCTATTCTGAGACAGGTAAATGTTTGTACTAAAGTAGTCTTTCAGTCACATTCCAGCTGCTTGACACAGGATCTGGGACTTCATGAAGCATTCAGTGTATCTTGTAAATTCTGAAATCTCCATTATGCACTGATAGGTGTTACGATTAATTCATACATCTTTAAATCTATATTGATATGGCCAGAAATATCGGGCAGTAGCGTCCTTTTCTTACTTTCATTTGTCTACATGCATAGGGATATATCTTTATTGCACTAAGAGGATGAAAATTATTATCCATGAAATCTTCAAAGTGACAGCAGCACCAAATTCCAAATATTTTGTTGCCAATAAAGTAGAAATAAAATATTTTTAAATCCTCTCATGAAATGATTGTGAGATTGTGATTTATTCTTGATAAAGTGGAAGTGGGACTCAATATGTAAATGACACACCCGGTAAAGGTGATTTCTGATGTGTATAAATAGGAAGAAAAAGAGAATGTGTCTGAAAACAAAATTATTCTAACTTTATGGGTAACAGTGTTGGTCTAAATAGTGTTTTTTAGCTTACCAGCTGATTGGACATGAGCTATTGTGAAGGGGCTGTGTTTGTTGTCATCGTCTTTGTCTTCGTTAGCAATTTCTATAGACATCTTCTCCAATGAAACTACTGGTCAGATTCATTTCAAATTTTATATGTAATGGAAATGGTTTGATATATTCATATCTCCACCGTTGAGCACTGATAGGAAGTCATATATGGACTTAAAGGGTCAATGACCTTGAAGGGTCAAACTCAAGGTCACCCACGTCTAGATTTCAGAAATCTTCTTCTCCGAAACTACTAATCGGATTAATTTAAATTTTTTACATGGCTTTCTTGGGACAATTTCTACAAAGTTTGTTTACAGTTTTGAAAATTTTAGATTTTTAAAAAATTTTTGTCAAATTTTTGAACTGTTAAAAATTTGCCTTCACTTATAATGGGCCATGTTTTGATGGCTTATAACATGGAAATGGTTATAGATATCAGTATGGTTACTTTGAGCACTAATAGGAAGTCATATATGGACTTTCATTTAATTAGTTAAGTTCTCCTCCAGTGAAAGAACCACCCACTTGTATTGGGAGATTGATCTCCTGCATCAAGACCACAGGACTCTAACAAAGCGCCAGAACCTGATAACCTCACAAATTCAAGATGTTATTGATTCCTGATAAACCATGCCAGTGAGCTACAGGGCCATTGGTTCTATTTTTATCAGTAATATAGAAAAAAAGTGTTCTCATATTTCTCACCCTATTGCACAACCCTAAATAATAGTTTGCATGCAAATGTGGTCACTGATTAAACCTGCTTTATATGTGTCAGGTGATTCCAGTATATGAGCAAGGCTCCCAGTTTCAGCCTTCGGCTATCGAGATGGTCGATGGACAGACAAGTCCTCCACAGTTGCTCACCGAAGCCGACCTCATATCGCTGATGGAGAAACATGGCATTGGTACCACAACACACAAGGACAATCTATATTTTCTAATATGTCTATGCACCCAAAGAAATACCGACCTGACAACATGTAAGAAACAAGGGCATGTCAATGAGGTCTTCATTTGTGTGTGTTCATGATAAATGGTCTGTTTCTCTTCCAGGCACAGATGCAACCCATGCAGATCACATAGAGACAATAAAGAGCCGCATGTATGTAGGCCTGACTCCAGACCAGAGATTTCTTCCTGGAGAGCTTGGCATGGGACTTGTGGAAGGTTTGTACAAAGGCACGTTTTGCTATATCTCTATGCACTTTTCTGTCATTCAACTATGCTACAAATTGCTCATACAAATACATCTGTATGTGCTTTTAGGTTATAACTCCATGGGCTATGAGATGTCCAAACCAACCCTGCGTAGTGAATTAGAGGCTGATCTTAAGCTGGTGTCTGAGGGAACAAAGGACAAACAGAGTGTGCTGCAGCACCACATCCAAAAATATAAAGCTGTTTTTATTGAGTCTGTCAGGAAGGCTAAGAAGTTAGTACTTCTGTGAAATTATATTTCATGTGTTGATGTATTATGTGCAATTGTCTGATTGCTGCATGCTATTTGTTTTATATAATTCAGATAATAAATGTTTCGCTCTTACATCAGATTAGATGAAGCCCTGTCACCATATCTTGGTGCAGCTCAGGAGATCACTGAAGCAGAGCAGCAGGACATGGAGATCCCCCTGCCAGTTCGAAAGTGTCCTAACTGTGGGCGGGACATGGTGCTGAAGAAGAGGAGGGAAGGAAACAGGTAAAAAGAGACCAGACATGCTTGAATGGGCTTGAATATGCACACTGTAATTGCACAAACTCATAATGTTATTTTGTCTCTGTTCTATATGCTCCCCCTACCTCCTTTCTGTCTCCGTTACCTTGCAGTAAGTACTTGTCCTGTGTGGGATTCCCAGCCTGTAAGACAGCTGTGTGGTTCCCTGACATGGTGCTGGAGGTCAACAGAGATGACAGTGTTTGTCCTACATGTCAGCCACGCCCTGTTCACATGTCAGTATCTGTTTTACAGTGAACTTTTCATCAGGTAGATTACACCATTAGCAGCCACTGCAGAGGAGGAGCAGTGTATTGAGCTATTTACAATCTGCAACACTCACTACTAGATTGCACTGTTATTACAGACTGAACCTTTAAGATCAGTTTAGATTGTAATTTGATTTAATTAATTTGCACACGTCTGTTGCCAAAACAGTAAAGTGTCATTATTTATAGAAATAGTACAGTATTAAGAACTCAGAGGGGCTCCAGGTTCTGTCAGCAGCACATGGTGAACTATACTGACAAACACAGATGAATCTCTCAGTTCACCAGTGCAAGAATCTTGTCAGAAATCTTGTTTACACAAGTGGGCGTTAACCCCTTGAGCACGTGCCTCAGCTCAGTCCAAATATAGGGCACACTTGCTCACAGCGAACCAAAGTGCTCCACACCAGCATCTGTTACCATGGCAACCAACCTGGTACAGAGCTCTAAGAGTTGAACTACAGTACTTACTCGAAAACAATATCAGTGTTTTTTGTTTTTTTAAAATCACATTTCACTCAAAAGTTTCATCTTGTTGGATAACTTCTGATGCTGATAATAGCAGATGTCCGCAGTGGTAAGCTGATTCTTGTTGCTGCTGCTGCTGCCTTGGTGGTCGCCACAGCAACTTGGTGAATTATCCTAATTGTAATCTTTGAAGCATTTTGAAAAGAATGTTTCGTCTTTCACTTCTTGAGGGCCTTTTTTTATTAGAACACCTAGACCTGCCCCTCATAGTGGTTTATCAACAGCATCTTTAAATTTCAGATACATTCATAAATTATTTTGCTTTCATCATGCTTGCTATCATGGGTGATAATGCTTGGTAGTGCTTAATTCTACAGGTAATGATTTGGGTGACTTAAGTTAGAATTTTTGCTAGTTGTTTTTTTTTTTCTTTATCAACTGTAGTTCATATTTTTGGTAGTGACTGTAACTCAGTCACCTTATGTGGGAAAAATGTTGAATTTTACATTTAATTGCAGCAACATTAACTTTATATACCTCCGACATGTTATGTTGCATATTGAACTTGTTACTCTAAAGAGTTGACACAACCATCAGATCTGATGTTTTCTGTCATTTTAGAAGCTGTTTATTATTTTTTTGGAACATGGACTATTACTGGTTTGAAATGATCTCCCGTTTGGTTGACTTAAGTGACGTATATCTTTTCTTTGTTATTTCAGGTTGAAGTTTAAGTTCCGCAGAGGCACCCTCCCTCCCATGATGCCTTTAGAATTTGTTGGCTGCATTGGAGGATGTGATGAGACTCTCAGAGAGGTGTTAGATCTGAAATACCTAAGACCAGGTGGAGGTGGAGGTCAAGGAGAGCCTCGGCCTCCATCTCTCAGATCTCCCAGACCAGAACCATCCCAAATTACAAATTCTCGACCTTCTCTTCCTGCTCCTGTCTCTTCCTGGACCCCCCCACAGCCTCGACCCCCATCAGGTGGTAGTGCTAGTGGTATAAACACCAGCAGTGATGCCATTGTGTGTAATTGTGGTCAGGATGCAGTCCTCTTGACTGTGCGCAAAGACGGTCCTAACCAAGGTCGCCAGTTCTACAAATGCAACTCTGGTAGCTGTAATTTCTTTCTGTGGGCGGATCAACCTGACCAACAGGGAGAGCCACAAGGTAGAGGGCCTCCACCAAGGACCTCCCAGCCATCCAGACCCTCTCTGGGCTTCAGGAATACAGCTGGAGAGGGCAGGAGGCCAGAACGAAGGACAGGAGGAGGAGGAAACGAAGGACAGACTGTGTGCAACTGCAATGAGGCAGTGGTAACACGTACCGTGCAGAAAGATGGTCCCAACAAAGGGCGCATGTTCCACGTATGTGGGAAACCAAGAGAACAGCAATGTAATTTCTTCCAGTGGGCTGATGAAAATGTACCTCCACCAGGTAAGACGCAACTCTCTGTGTCACACTCAAAAAATGTTAATTGTTTTATTTTTATCCTGAGGCCTAATTAATGAGCTGACTTAGAAATTTGTTGTTGTTGTCATGTTGCACTCTAAAGGCCTTTACACACCAGCAGCATGACTGCAAGAAAGTGCAAAATACTTGCCCCAATGGTTTCTTATCAAAACTATTCATACTGATGGTGATACAAATGTTGTGACAGTTGCAACTACAGTTTGATAAAAGATCTGAATATATTTGCACCAGCTTGTTCGATATAAATAGCAATGGGTTCATCATCACCTGGAGTCTCATCTGTGCCCAGGGTCTGATGTGTCCAGGTGAAAAGATATATACAGCAAACTCGGTCTGATTCATGACATAATAACATAATATTACAGGTTCATCACCATCGATAAGGCAATGTGTCATCCTTAAGTTCAGAGTTTATGGTGGAAAGCTTGGAATCGATTTTATTCCCAAAAAAATTACTATATTTTGCCATAACAGCATTGGTGGTGGTGTGAGTGGGGACTGCAGACAGAGATGCAGATGTATCACAGCCAAGTTTTACAATTATTTTATCATATCATACAAACAAATTACAGACCCTGTTCATCTAAAAATGCTGAATAAGGCAAAACAAGTTTATTTGTATAGTACCATTCATTGCAATGCAATTCGACATGCTTTACAAAGACATGGAAATATGACCAGACACCCGTGAAACTAATCCTCCCATGAGCCTCTGCTGTTAGAAATGTCACTTTGAGCATCTTCATATTCTGATGTAGCTCAAACCAGAGCACTGTACAAAGCACAGTCACACTGTAGTCTTAGTATTATCGGGTTTTGATTAGTAATATTTTTACACAAACAGGCTACATTGAGTTAAAAGGGGCTACTTATTGTGGCTGCATTAAAAATAGATCAGTGAGCAGCTTAAAGGCGTATAGTCACTTTTTCTAAATTTGTTGCAGGGTTTGAAGTTGACTTTAAGAAAATCAAATCTTCAGATGTTTAAAAAAATACACTCAGGATTTTGTTGTGGCCTGAACTTCCAAATGTTAGATTGCATCTTTAGTGTGCTGTACTTCAG
>JAPQRP010000029.1:8372938-8400980 GCA_037367295.1 Apogon hyalosoma | reverse complement strand
CATACATATACTGTGCATTTCTCATGTTTCACTGTCTGCAACGATCAACAAGCTTTTCTCATGGAGCCAAATGTACAGATCCAGCGTCAGAGAGTGAAATCTTTTGCACTTGCATGTTTAATAAGACAAGTTGTCATGACTCATAAACACTCCCAGCGAGACCTTGAGGATTCTAGTTACAGGAGGTGCAAAATCTTCACGCAAATAGAAACATCAGTTGTGTCTTTTATGTTTATTTGACGTCTGTTCCCTTATGTTAGGTGGTTTTGGTGGTGGATTTAATGGCAATGGAAACAGACGGATGAACGGAAAGAAGAAAATGGGAGACAACACTGTTAACAAACCTCCTGCTGCTAAGAAACCACGGAACTGCGGCATCTGCCACATGCCTGGACACACCAGAGTCACCTGTCCACAGCGGTGACAGACACTGTGGAGTCAATGGACACTGTGATTCAAGAGTGTAGTATAGTCAGAGCTTTTAATAATATGCATCTCAGATTGTAAGTGCCTTTTTACATCTCTTGAGAAATCCCAGACATTTTATCTGAGCTTTGCATGAAGTATTGTTAACATTTTTATAAAACAATACATTTTAGACATTTTGTTTCCATATAAAAGCTCTTTCTGTCTCGTCAGATCTGCCATGCGAATGTTTATTATGGCTTTGTGGCTCCTGCGAGGAAAGTCAGGGGCCTCTTGGAGTCATGTTAAATTTTTGTGACTGTTAGTTTTGTCAGTTTGTATCCGTAAAGTGTTGTTGCACCCTTCATGAATAATAGTTCGCTGTTGAACTGTTCACAGAAAAGCTCCGACTGTAAGAATAGACGCAGCGATGCAGCACTGATTGAGGAGCTGAACCACTTTTAAAACTTGTAGGTGTTTGTAACCGCGGTAACCTGAAAGTGCTTAATAGTTAATGGGAAATTTTCTCATTTGGCCTTGGAGCGAATTAATTCCTTCTACTGTATTTTTTTGTGTTCACAAGCTTCACAGCATGACTGAGAGCAGCTGGAAGACGGTGACTATGAAGCAGGAACAGTGGTCTCCAAGGAGTAAATGTATATTTTAAAACATTTTTGTTCATAATTAATAACGTAGTTAATGTGTTATATGTGAAATTTTATCACTTTCACATCACTAACAATCAGCAGCCAGTTCTTGAATTGCCAGACTGTTAATTGCTGTTGAAAGAACAGCAAAGCATGTTCACACATTGCAAATATAAATACAGAAAAAGAGCTGTCGGTACCAAAGACTTCTATTTTAATATTGATTAATGCTAATAAACTCTAGTGTATTATCCCTCTGTGGTTATTAATGACCTTACTGTCATGGGGGCTCAGCATTTACAATACCTTGTTAGTTTTGGTTTCACTGAAATCTTAGGGTCATTTTTTCTTTCCAGCTTGTTTCTCTTTTGGTTTTATTTTAAGTCATGTTTTGTTTTGTTTTTTTTTACCTGCTCTACTTTTGGTTTTGTCCTGTGTAGTACTTATGGACCAGTTTCAACTGAACTTTGAAACGTTTTTGCTGAAGACACTTAAAAATAAGGGTTTAATGATATGGCAGAGCTGGTGGTTATTTATGGTTCTAATTACACTGGTTAAGAATGATTTTGCTATTGCAAGAAAATACCCAATTATACCCAAACCAGCAACACTGATTCCAAATCTGGAATCAGAATTTCTGTAACAGGTCAGGATTTTGATTGCTTTCATAGTCAAGTAGTAGCATCATACCAGTATTCTAGTTCTATAACTTGTTAGTGATCAAAATTCAGATGCTTCCAATACCAGAACCATAGCAGAAAAATGTGGTCACTCCAACGTGACTGAAAGCTGGAATTTTCACTGGAACCCAGATTGAAGAACTCGGTGGCAATCCTGTATTCCCCTCAAAGCTCAGTTCCCTACAATTAAGAGCTGGGATTAATTTGTTCAAGTGGTGCGGGATTATCTGGTCAACCAAAGGGCATGAAATGGTGATCAACTAGTTGGGGACATGGAAAAAGCATAAGAATTTGCCAGCAGTAAATATCTTTCAAAATCCCTTTTATCCATTCCCACCTTGTTCTTTTTTTTTCACTCAGTTTTAGTGACGTAAATATCAAGCATGGTCAACAATATAAAGATGGCTCTGAAAGTGGAAAAACAAGTACCAAGGGGCAACAATAAAATAAAATAAGAATCTGAGTGACAGCATGGCGGACTCCAAAATATCACCAAAACACAAATGTTTATTATGATGTAATAAGTTTATGCATATTTTGTGCTGTTTTTATAATTGCATCTTCCTAAATCACCCTGAGTTTTATATGCTGGACCTTTATGTAAACAACAAATAATTTAGCCCTTTTAATATACTACCCTTCGAGGACCTTCAAGCCAAATATGTATGTGCAAAATAACTGCTATAAAATCATCATATAAACAGTATTCTGCATAAATCTCTTAAGCCATTTCAGCTCTGCTCAAAACTATAAAATATTCAATAATTTTCAAGATTTTAATCCTTTAAATGCCACTTTGAATATATTATGTCAGTTTTTTTTATTTTTTTTAAAGATATTTTCTTATATAATAGACAGTGGGGGGTGACACGGTGGATAGCACTCGTGCCTCACAGTAAGAAGGTCCTGGGTTCGATTCCAACACCAGTCGGTGGGACCTTTCTGTGTGGAGTTTGCATGTTCTTCCTGTGTTTGCGTGGGTTCTCTCCGGGTACTCCAGCTCGCTCCCACCATCCAAAGATATGCACTGATAGGTTAACTGGTTAATCTAAATTGCCCACAGGTGTGAATGTGAGAGTGTGTTTGTCTCTATATGTCAGCCCTGCGATGAACTGGCGACACGTCCAGGGTGTACCCTGCCTTCGCCCGTAAGTCGCTGGGATAGGCTCCAGCGACCCCCGTGACCCTAGTGAGGATAAAGCAGGTTCAGAAAATGGATGGATGGATGGAATAGATAGTGGGGTGGGACATTACTGTGTTTGGTTCATTTTAAGTTAATGAGGCATTTTTTGCTATGAAGGTCCTGCATTGAACAAAAACTACTAAACTAATAAAATCAGTGTTATTACTGATCTTTAACATGTCCAGGACTCCATGTATTATTATTATTACTTTTTTTTTTTTAAAATAAAACAAGTGGCATCACATAGTCAGACTGCTATTTAAGGGGTTAAAATCCTGAAAATTAAACATTTGGTAGTTTCAAGCAGAGCTGAAGTGGTTTAAGAGATTTATGTAGAAAAAAGTATAAATATGTGATTTTTATAGCAGTTTTTGAAGGTCCTCAGTGTGCAAAAAGTTTGTGTATAATAGACCTGTAAGAGTAACTGACATTAAAAATATGTCAAAAAGAAAACTAAAACTTTCTTGCTGAAAACTGTAACAGCCATAATGGTCTACAAAAATGACCTGAGGGGTGCCTAAGGGTGAAACATTTTTGTAAGTTTTTAAGCGAATATTAAGTGTGAATTAAGAGTTAGCAATACTGTTAGCTCATGCTAAAGAAGCTAGTATTTTAATTCAAATCTTAGAAATTGTATTTATCCTTAGTGGAAACAGGGCAATAGTTAAGTTTGCTGGGAAAACTTACAAAATGGCCTGAGAGGTCCCTAAAGGTTAGACATTTCTGTAAATTTTTAAGCTAACATTGTTAAGAGTTAGCATTACTGTTAGCTAATGATAAAGATAAATATTTAAATTAGTATCTCACATATTTATTGCAATAGAAAACAGTGTAACTATGCAAAACAGTGTAAAGTAAAGCTAACCTTTAAAAGTGTTTCAGCTGACAATTCCTATCTCTCTCTCTGTGTGTGTATATATATATATATATATATATATATATATATATATATATAACAGCATAAATATAATGATGTAGCGAACTTACATTGCACTCATCCTCATTAAAAATATAAACCTTTAGGCCTTCTGTATTTCACCAAAATAAAAATAAAAAATAACGGCACATTGTTTTATAATGACCTTAGTTTGACCACAACTGAACAAATGTTTTATATGTTTTAAATATATTTTAAATATATTTATATTTCCTGCACACATTTGCTGAATGTAGATATCTCTGAAATGATGTTCGGTCATTTCACCAGAAAAGAAGCTTAGACAAAGTTTGCGTCGTGTTTCAGATCACATCAGCATTTTAAAACACTGCAGCCTTGAGCCAAGATTTTATGTTCCCAGAAGTGCAGCCTCTGCTCACTGGCGAGATAAATGAAGTACAAGCCCCCGGGGTGAGGAGGAGGAGGAGGAAGAGGAAAGGGGCATGTGTGTTTAGAACAAGGGATAAAAATGAGAAACGCATGGATTCCCGGTATTAGGCTCTAAGTAACCCTATGGTTTTTTTCCCCTCTCTTTCTGTTGATATTCCAGGGAAGTAGCAACGATCTTGTTACTGGCACGTTTGGTGAGTCATCCGTGAGTCATAACATGTGGGTGGGAGTGTGCGCTGTGGATCCGTCCTGCCGTGTTGTTTTGCCGCTCCATCCTCAGCTCTCCCAACTCCGCTACAGTAGTATCCGGGCAGATAACAAGTCATGTGACGGCCGTGTCTCTTTTCTGAATTCCCTTCTTACGGGAAAAGCGCTGTATTACATTTTAAACCGTGTACCGTAACGCGGGTCCCTGCAGGATTATTATAAGGCCAATAAAGCACGAAAACACCATAAAACACACAACTGGAGCTATAACAGCAACACGATGGAGGAACACTGCAATAAATAAACTTTATAGTGGGATCTAAGGAATGCAAACAGTGTAGAGGTAAATAAACCATTACAGTCCTACAAAGACAGAAAGAAAAAGAAAGAAATATTATATTATCATATACAGAAGAAATGCAGAGTGAAAATGAACTGACTGCATGTTCTTACTAGTTCTCATAACAGGAACTGAGAGACCTATGGAATTGTGCATTACTTTGAATTAACTTTTTATACTTATTTTCTAGTGCCTAATAATATTTAACGAGCTAAGCGCCCACAGGGATACATGAGAACAGCTGCAACAATGAACTAATTAATGTACAACGATTTTTTTTTTTTTTTAAGAAAAAAAAAGTTGATCCATTTTCTCTATTTTTCCAGATTTTTTTCCCTCTTGTTTTACAGTAAACGGAACATAGATTTGAGGACATCATCTTGAGCTTCAGGAAACATTTACCTCTTTTCTGACATTTTATAGACTGAGCAATTAATTGATTCGTTGATAGAAAAATTATGAAAATAGTATTACTTTAATGGCCAATCACTACAAGTGATTTGCTGTATGTACTACCCACCTGGGGAAGAAAAAAAAAAAAAACGATCCACGTCCACGTTTTATTGGACCACCTTTAGCTTTGATAATGGGATGCGTTTAATGTGGCATTGTCTTGCCATGTAATGTTCATGCAGTGTCATAGTTATTTAATTCCATCCAGAGGTCCATTTGTTTTTCATCAAGATCTTGTATTAAAGATGGGAGAATCAAACAGCTGCATAAAGTCTTCTCCATCACATCCTAAACATTTTCAATGGGCTTCAGCTCTGGACTCTGTAGTGGCCAATCCATTTGTGAAAATAACCACTTTCACAATTTTAGCCTGATGAATCTTGGTATTGTCATCTTGGAATATATCAGTTCCATCAGGGAAGAAAAATCCACTGATGTTCAATCCTGGTCATTCAGTATATTCAGGTTCAACTAAACATGACATTACTAAACCTAGACCTGACCAGGTGAATCAATCCCAGATCATATCATTGTCCCCACAGGGTTGTACTGTAGACAGTAGGGATGATGTGTAATAACTTCATACATCTCTCTTAGCCTGATGCACCCATTACTCTGGAACAGGGTCAGTCTGGTCTCATCAGACCACACGACCTCTTCCCAATGAAACACAGTCCAATATTTAGGCTCTATAGGGACTTGTTGCAGCTAAAACATGTTAATCACTGTAGTAATTATCCAATTTAAGGATCTGAACTATTTGATGAGTTAAATCTAGGTGGCAACTTTTTTTGTCCAGGCTCTGTCTATGCAAAATATTCTAAAATGTTCTCACTATAGCATTCAAATGACAACAGTGCATTGTTAGCTCACCAGCCGATAGGCCATGAGCTATTGTGAAGGTGCTGTGTCTGGCGTCGTCTTCATCATCGTCTTTGTTAGCAATTTCTTCAAACATCTTCTTTGACAAAACAGTTGGTCATATTCATTTACATTTTTATATGTATCTTCCTTTTGACAATTTCTAAAAAGTTTTTTTTCAGAGTTTTGATGAATTTTGATTTTTGCCTTTTTTTTTTTTTTTTTTTTTTTTACATATTTTTTGCAATGTTAAAAATTTTACTTTATTTATAATGGGCCATATTTTGGTGGCTTATAACGTGGAAATGGTTAAAGATATCAATATAGTAAATACTGAGCACTGATAGAAAGTCATATTTGGATTTTCATTTAATTTGTTGAGTTATCCTCAAGTGAAAGTACCACCCACTTCTATTGGGAGATTTATTTTCTGCATCAAGGCCACAGGACTCTCACATCATGGCAGAACCTGACAACCTTACAAATTTAACTTGTTACTGATTCTTGTTAAAACTTGCTAGTGAGATACAAGGGCATTGGTCCTATTTTTTTCTGTTGGTGCTGGTTATTTGTCTTCAGATTTCAGAGGTCAAAGGTCACTGCGGGTGGATCACTGTTCATTTAACAAGTGATCAATGCTCTTGCTGTCTCATCATCACCATCAACAACATTCCTCTTTTCAGTGGTCGTCGTAGAAACAGTTGCCATGACACCCAGTGCCCGTAAGTGATGCAAGAGTTCCAGGTGCAGAGAGACAGTGGACCATAGATCGTGTGTGTGTGTGTAGAGGTACAGAGAGTTAGACTGTAAACTGATCCACACCACACTCATTGAAAGATAAAAGGAATCTGGCTCTGGGCCTTTTTTCCATAGAAGTCCCTTACCTTTATGTTACCCCCCTGGGGCTAGATACTCAGGTATAAAGTGTGAGAGATGTTTGTATCATCAGTATCTGTGATCACACCAACACTAATAGTAAAAGCTGGCTGCTATATAACAGCAGTTATCATCATCACAATCTGTATTTTTAAACATAGTCAACCTTTCCTCCAGATCTGTTCTCTGCAGATACGTTGCTTAGCATTCAGAATGTCAAATTAAGACTTTTAGTTTGGCTGTTTAATTCCATGTTTGGATCAAACACAGCTAGAGGGTGGACATTTCCACCATGCGGAGAGTGAAGCAAGGCTTTCATTTCCATTGCAGATTCTGATCTTTTTTGGCTTTACAACTGTTACATAAAAATACATGATCTCATACTCTTGTTAAATGCTGAGGCTGGAGTTCACCGCACAGCATCCTTTTATTAAATTTTACCTGTGAAAGAGCAGAAAAGCTCAGTAAGTCATAGTTTCATACTATATTTGGACTGGTGTGTTGTTTATTGGACAACTAACATTTAGAATAAAATAATAGGACCTATGAACCTCATAAATAAACATTTAACAAAAGTTTAGCCTCAAAATAAAAGTACACATGAACGTGAAGTGGCTTCATTTCTGAATAGAATATCTTATGAACGACAGTATTTTTAATGTAAATATTCTTTAAAACAGTCCAGATGCAACAGTATCTGCACATCACCCACTAACTTACTTTTTAACCTTGTCGTTCTGACCCTCCTCCTCCTGTCCCCCTCCTGCACTCTGCTCTAATTTGCGTGCGCGCCACCGCGGGCACAGGCACGTTCACTGGGGGCTTGGCCCTACGCAATGGAAAGGGGGCGCGCCCGACTTAAAGCAACGCGTTGTCCAGTGTTGATGTGTCGCAGATTTTAAAAAGTGAGCGAGACAGACAGCTGGAGTTTGGTGTGCAGAGCCTCAGCGCATCAAACAAGTGTAGAGTCCCGGAGCGGACATACTTTGAGCCTCTTCTCGCTGCTCTTTAGCTGTTTTGGATTTCAGCTCCTCAAGAAAAACAACATAGTCCCAGTTTGCGTCCTGTTCGGTGCGTGCTGAGCTGCGCGCGGCGATGGAGCTGTCATCAATAGGAGACCAAGTGTTTGCAGTTGAATCAATAACTAAGAAGAGAGTCCGGAAGGTAAGAGGGAGCACTGAGTTACACACTTCATATAACTTACATAACTTATTTTTATCCTAATGGAGCGGCGTGCTCAGTCTACTACCGCTTGTCCTCCTGCACAACAAAACTAGGCTACGCAGTTTACGTAAAATGTATTTACACTCATCCATTTTTCTCCACGGCGACAAACTTAAATGTTGTTTCACATTTCGAGTCGCATCCTGTGTAACCTTCCTGTGCAGTGGTTGAGCTGCTGCAGCATGAACGTGTTTTGGAGGAGCCTACGCAGCTGTAGTAAAATGTGGAAGGGGGTGTGTATCCTGAAAACGGCTGTACGGTCAGCGTGCGGGAGCTGCGCACTTTATTTAGGTTACGCCAGCGATGAACCGAAAGTTCCTGAAAGTGCTGCGTAATGTCACTAACTGCTGCGTGATGGTGACCCATTGATTTCCCGTGGAGGGGATGTTGTGAACTGAACTGCTAACACATTGACCCCGTAGTGGTGTGGATGCGATGCCACTGAACACAGTGTCCCGTTATTGTACACACGCGCATGGGCTTTAATGTCATGTGATTTTTGTTATTTTATTTCACTAAATTACAAAATGAATAGTACAGGACGACATCACTTTGCGGAGCAGAATGTTAAAGTTGAGAGAGATTGATTGATTAATTGATTGATTTATTATTAAAACTATTCCAGTTTTCCTGTGTAGTCGCGCTGTGACCTATCAGAGGAGTACTACTGTTATTTTTCTCAGGCTCTCCATGATAATTGACGGGAGCGGAGACTTAAACGTTGCGCAACACACGTTGTTTACATGTTCGCGTGGCCCCACCTATTCCAGCCACCGGTGTAATGTTCTAGAAAAGAGTCCGTGCATTGTTGGGACCGGCTCGTGCAACCATGTGCGGTCAC
Organism: Apogon hyalosoma; assembly: GCA_037367295.1. NCBI lineage: Eukaryota > Metazoa > Chordata > Actinopteri > Kurtiformes > Apogonidae > Apogon > Apogon hyalosoma. The sequence continues at coordinate 8,391,936 of JAPQRP010000029.1, read as the reverse complement.
GTCACCGCGATGGGAGAGAAAAGCTGGTGTTTGGAGGCCACCCAGCCCCGCTGTCATTGACGTCATCCCCCAGAAAAACACCGTTTGAAAGAGAGAAAAATGTCCATGACCCTCCCTCCCTCCCTCCACACTTTAAAGTGACAGTCATCCCTTTTCTGCCTCACACTCACTTATACAGCAGCTTACTTCTGCATCAGACTGGACCAGATGTGAGGGGCAGATCGTGTGTCCGATTTTCAGTATCTCCTCTAAACACCCTCCACTCCTCTGTTTCTCCTCAGGGTAATGTGGAGTACTTACTGAAATGGCAAGGTTGGCCCCAAAAGTGAGTAAGCCTTGAGTCATCACTCAGTGACCTCATCCCTTTAATATATACTCAGTATCCTGTTCAATATGTCTTTATATGCAGCACCACCATCCCGTGTGGATACATGCACAGATGGATAAGTAGATAATTGATTGTGATAGATTTATGTGGATGTTTGTACAGGTACAGTACTTGGGAGCCAGAAGACAATATTTTGGACCCGCGTCTGGTCCTGGCCTATGAAGAGAAGTGAGTCATGATAAAAGTTTTTTTCTTAATATCTTTAATCCAGTTCTGTCAGTTCTGTTTTGTTGTCCCTCACATCTTGTTTCATTTCTCATTGTCTTTGTTTTCTTCCCAGTCAGGAGAAGCTCAGAGCTCTGGCCTATCGCAGGAAAGGTCTCCGACCGAGGAGGCTCGTGCTACGGGTAGGGACCCCCCCCCATCTAATTTCACAAGCCTTTGTTATATTTTCATTCTTTAATCCTGACTATTCAACCAGGGGACATTTTGCCTTTACCACGTAAAGTTTTGTAAAACCTGCTGGAGGGAGATGCATTTATCACCAAAATAAAAAGTGAAAACATGCAAGTATCAGAGTAAAACACATTCAGAACTGCCCAAATGTACTCAGTAAGGTGTCAGGTATAAATAATTGTTTAAGATGCTGTGATACTCGGCAGTCAACACACGCACTGTAACAGAAGCAGTGATACTGTACAGGTTTTAGTACTAACACTCTATAGACTTGTCGAGCTGAAAGCTGTGTGTTTTTCAGAGTAAAGGTTGTGTAAATTGCGTGTTACTATCACTTTCACTTTGATTAAAAGAAAGGGTTCACTGAAAGGAATTCTGGGAAATTGCTCAGTGGGTGGCTGTAAGTTGAAAATGAAAGCAATCCAGGGACTAGTATTTCTGCTAAATTATAAAAGGTTAGTGAAGGTCAAATTTTACAGGAAAAACATAACTATACTTACATTAAAATGGCTAAATATCTTATCAAAACAGCTCCGTTTCGGATTCAAAAAAACAACATAGTATTTTGCAGGACTCAAAGTGTCTTTTTTGGTACAGAGGTGTTCAGGAAATTAGTTTTGTGCTGGCAACTCTTGTAAACCTGACCAATTCAGATGACAGAATTATACCTTTAAACTTGTAACTATGGTCTCAAAAAAAAAAAAAAAAAATGCTGTTTCATATCATGTGTTCACCTGTCTCTTTGGAACAGAATATTTTTGCGATGGACCTCCGCAGCGCCAATAAGATCTCGGAGAAACCCCCTCCTCGGCTGCGCCTCTCCCTTACCCGCTCCATGAGCACTGACGTGGACCACGGTGAGAGGGGGAGTGTGTACCACCGCCAGGTCAGGAGGAAGGCTAAGCAGAGGGTGTCCAAACGGAGGCCTGAGGGGACCTCCAACAAAATAATACGTCCTGTGAGGAAGAAGGAGGAGGTGATGGAGGAGGACTGGGAAGGCATCAGTGAAGAGGAGAAGCAGGAGTCTGAATGCACCACTGAGGACAGATGTGAAGGCAGTTTATATGGTCAGTTTGATGAGTTAAACTCTGCTGTTCAGTCAGTTTTTCCACAACTGTGTTATTTTTATTTAGTCTTTCAGTGGAGTTGTAGTTCGTTTCAGAAATCCTTATTTCAGTGGCAGCTTGTCAATAGAGGGTGCTAGGGCACCACCCCACCTGTTTCACATGAAGAGGAAGACAATAGGAATCACCTAAAATAATTTTACAAGAACATTAATATTTAAATAAATGAGATATACTTGATACAGCCTGTTGAGTGCTGTGTATAATCTGCATTCATGGGTAGTTTAAAAATGTTTTTGGTCATTTAATGAACAGTCATGTGTTTCTTGTTTGGGGTGCAAAAATCTGTGCCCAATGCCCGTTTACCGTAATACATTCTCGGTATAAATTGCACATCTGCAGTAGACCGCTCCGATACAAGAGACTGGAGATTCTCGGGGTGCAAAAAACTGCACCCAAGCACCGCCCACAGGAGTATTAATCAATCAATCAATCACCAAATCATAGCACAAGTTATCTCATGACACTTTACATATAGAACTGGTCAAAACCAGACTCTCAAGCCAATTTACAGAAACCCAACAGAATCCTCCAGGAGCAAACACTTGGTGACAGTGGCGAGGGAATCTTCCTTTTAACAGGCAGAAACCTTGAGCAGACCCCCACTCCTGGAGGATGGTCATCTGTCTTGAGTAAATGTCACGTGTCAAAGAATCAAGACCTTCCACAGCAATGGAATCAGCAAATAGGACAGTAACTAATACTACTAAGCTGTACTAAGTGACTGGATAGCTCAGTGATTAACACAACTAACAACATTGCGGGAGGTGGGGGATCAATTCCCGGCATGAGTGGTATTGTTGATATGCTTTAGCCCTTACGATGATTTTCTATTTTTTTTAATGCCATGCAATCTACTCGCACTACCTTCACCACTGGTCTAAATGCATTGTCCATAATATCAATGGAAAAGACATTTATCAGGAACATGCCTGACTTTAACAATAGAGTCATGAAATTTACTTATAAAAAAAAATATGTGACTGAGAACACATACTGTTGTTTTTATTTTTATTTAAATTGATATTTTAAAAATAGTGGCGCATGTACTTTGGTGTATCCTAGTGGTGACGTGGTTTTAGTGCAGCTGAAAACAGACTTGGATACTGCACCCCACCAGTAAATTCTTTCACTAGCCGCTACTGCCTTATTTTCATTTTCAGGAATCAACTAGTTTTAGTGGAGTTTTTAAGTTGTTTAGTGTTATTTTATGAAGCGGGTAAGTATTATAATAAGATCTATTGTACATTGTGTAAAGGCATTTTATTTTTCTAGGCTATTTGAGGAAAGTGACAAAAATACGTTCCCTGAAGTTATGTTAAGTTTAGTAAGTGTTCATTGTAGTTTTTATTTAGTTTTCATGTTTGGTTTTGAGTCATTGGTGCCACTCAGTTTAGGTATGTTACCATGTGTCACTAGATGCCTGTGTTTTTTTGAGTAATTTGACTTTTCAGTTTAACCCCTCACCTAAAAGTTTTTTTTTGTTTTTTTTAATTATTATTATTATCTCAGTCTCTTTACTGAACAGAAAAATGTCTTGTAAGGTCAAGTAATTGTCTAAAAACTCGCTCTACCAAACTGTTCAGTTGTCCTGAGCTGCACTTTAAAAAACACAAAATTTTTATCTTTGCATCTTTCAGGTCAGTCAGAATGCAGTTCCCCTCCCTTACTGGAACGACAAGACTTGGAGATGGAGCTAGAGGAGAAGGTGGATGTCAAACTGACAGCGGCTAGCACAGACACATGGGCCACACCTGACAGACAAGGTGGAGGGACATCTGAAACGACAAATAACAAAACTCTTGCGAGCGACCAATCAAAGGACAGCTCTTCTGCTGCACCTGAGGCTGTAACAGGAGATGCGGTTCCCGTGGACGACAGCTCAGGCATGGGCAGAGGTGAGGAGAGTGTGGAGCTAGGGCCGGAGTGTCTCAGCGAATGTCAGAGCAACAAGACGACCTCAGTCATAGTGAGCGTTCAGGGGAGCAGTGAGGCAGAGGATGATGACGATGCTGCTGCAGAGGCGAGGGGAGAGAAAGTGAACGGTGACAATCAACCTGTTCCCTCAACGACACAACACCCTGGCAGTCAGACTGCTGCCGGTGCAACACCGAATCCCAGGAAGGTGATTGTGACAGAAGTGACCATCAACTCCCTGACAGTGACGTTTAAAGAAGCCACAGTGGCTGAAGGCTTCTTTAAGGGTTATTGAATGAAGAAACCGAGAGAAAGGAGATGAGAATAACCATAATAAGACTTACCACTCATTTTTACTGTAAATAGTTGTGTATGTAAGATAATTCCACATGTTTACAAAGCTACACTCATTTCCTACTGGGTTCAATGAAGACATTATTGCCTTTGAATAAAAAATGAGTGGTAATTTTATCATTGTGGCTCATTTATTAGGTGTGATAGGACGCCCAGGGCCCCAGAAATGTGCTAAAACAGTCTCCATTCTTGGGGCTGCAGGGTTTTACTGAGAGCATGAGGCAGATGGTGAGACAGCAATTGAAACATTATTACTTCCATGCAGCTATTTTTTCCAGCCGTCCTCGGTGCTTTCCAGCAAGACATTGGTCTCACTCAGATCTGTACCGGGGCCTGTTTCAGTCGCTCCTCTTTCTTACAAATAATGTTTTGTAAAAGTATTGCTTTTTTTTGTTTTGTGTTTTGTTTTTTTTTTCTTTCAGTATTCGCACAGAGCTAACCGCATGCCCTGTCAGTCTGTGCCACATAATGCACAAAGCCCTGTCCTGTGCTTTATTGAGGAAGTTTATTTCTGTCACAAAAGAAATGAAACAAAAGAAAGAATTAATGCCTGATGCTTAGATGAAGTTCTGCATTTCAAGGAGGATGGATGCACTAAAAGAAGTACACAGTTGTGTTTGCTGTCCGTCTGTCGCTTTACTTTTCAAGTATGAAATGCTACCTGGTTCTATTTTTGTATTACCAATTGATAGTCCACTCTTTTCTCTAGCCTTTGTGCATTTCAAAAGAGCAGATATCAGCTTACACCGCCGCTGTTGATGCTGTGTAGGGTAATGTACAAATGGAAGCATACTGTGTGTACGTTAGGCCAGACAGTAGTGAGCTATTATTTATTGCATGTCATATGATAAGCTATGAGCTTAACTAACTTATGTCACTTCTGCGTCTGAAGCTGTCTTTCTGACAAACATGAATTGTCAAAAATGTCTTCTCTTGGAAAACAAATTTTTATTTTGACTGCATTTCCATTAAATATGTAGTAAAACTGCTGCCTCGTGTGGGTTTACTCCAAATTAAAGTTGTTTGTTGCACGATAAATACACATCAGAGAGAGGGAGAGGGGGGTGCAGATGACAACACACCAGATGTGTATTTTGGGGGTGTTTTTGTTCGTTGGTGGTGTTTTTTTTTGTTTTGTTTTTAATCTTCCAACTTTTGTTTTGTGGCCAACAGCGCCCCCAAATTTCCAAAGTTTTCATCTGCAACACTGCAGCTTACATTTTATTTTTTAATGTGAACAGGCATGAAGAGACATGAATGCAGACACGCAGAAACTATTGGTTTATCTATTCCTTAGGATTTTAGGTGTTTTCTTGACAAAAAGGGGAAAAGACCTTTAAAAAATAAAATAAGCTTTTAAAAAGTAGTAGTAGTAGTAGTAATAAGAATAATGATGATGATGTTCCCTCAGAAATTTAAATCCAGAAAACTGTTTCCTTGTCGTTTTTCTTCTAAGTTTTTTAACCTTTTATCTCACTACTATGATATATAACATATATATGATGTAATACGTTAAATACAGTTGTCATATCACGTGCCAATGCTTTCTACCAGTAAACAGTGTTGCGACCTCAGATCACCACTAGAGGGCGTGTTATTCTCAACAAAGACAATTTACGGTAAGTGACGCCATCCAACGCAATTTAACAGCGGGTGAATCAGAGCCTCAGTATGTCAGAAGTGGGGGGATTAGAATGCGTGGGATAGACTCTAAGAAGATATAATTTACACCACATTAGGCTCCAAGTCCTTTTATTTATTCAGCAAGTGCTACACCTCTGCAGCAGTTTAACAAGTACTTAGGGACTTTATTTAGGTAAAAGTACTGTGAAAACTCTCTCTATATATATCTACATCTATCTATAAATAAAGGTTCTATTTCCAGAACCTCACATAAATAAAGGGACATAAGTGCATTTATGATCCCTGGTAATACTTTACCATTATATATGATATTTTGCTTGCCTTTTACTGCTACAGATGTTTGGGTTGAGCTCATTTGAACTGTATCATATACTGGTGAGTTTCTACATCAGCGCATCATATTCTATTAAATCATCACATTTGCAGCATCGGTGTTCTGTGAGAAGTTTCTATAAAAAGTCATCTTTTAACAAGTTCAGGAAAAAAAAAAAAAGACCTGTTTTCAGCTTCTGAACATTGCACTTTCTGGGTAATCCACAAGGTTTTATTCGGTTTAAGAAGCAGAACTTTAAACTCAACCCATAGAAGAACACTTAATCCTTCAGTTTATGACAAACAAAATCAGCACATTTGGAGATCTGTGGTTTTCGCTGGACAAGAGAGAAAAGCTGTAATGTGAAGAGGAACTAAAACTGTCAGACAAGTGTAATGGAGAAAGTGCAGCACTTGCCTCTGTAGTAGTAATAGCAGTACAGTATAAAGTAGAAATACTCAGGCAAAGGGGTAGCACCTCAAATTTGTGCTTGGATAACAGAGCTAGTTACATTCCACCGGTGCACCTCTGTGAAGTTCAGTGTGATTCAACTGAAAGAGGAAAAATTCTGCATTTAACCCTTTAAGAATTACATGGCAAGTGGACGTAGAGGTAACCATGTTGTAATTTATCCCTTATTCCTATTCATTTTTAGGGTGTAAATGTACTTTACACTTACTTGTTAACACCAAGTCTTTTTAACAAACATGCAGGGCACATCACTATTGGTAATTTTCATTTTATTATAAAAAAAAAAAAACAAACAGTATTTGAGTCCACAGTTTGCGTTTCCTTTGTACAGTAAAAAATATTAAATTAAACTCCCAAAGTTCTTAGCAGAAAGATAATGGGGGTGGAGTTTAGGGAGAGGGAGAGCAATTTCCCCCAGTGGTGGAGGAAGAGGAGTTAGGTGGGGGGGTGGGGTGGGGGTGGGGGGGTTAAAGTCCACGGGAAGCAGCAAAGGGGACGAGGCAGAAAGAGGCAGAGACTGACTGCTCATATCTCCCCCTCCTTTCCCCTCAATTCTGTGCAACACAGTTCATTTGGATCAAAATCCTGTTTACTCCAAACAGTAGAATCCTAAAAACACTAAAAGGATGACCTCAAATCCCACCCTACCCAGTATTTTTTTTTCCCACATCCCAGCCCATGTTCTCAAAATGTTACAGGCACACAGGTATGCACCCCCCCCTCCCCAAGCCTCCACTGCTTCATGTTTAAGTGTCTTTAAAGGAGTGCGCACACATTCGAGGGAGAGGGCTTGCACATTTGCGAGGGGAAGAGTCTCTTCCAGCATGACAGATGTCCGATATAGAAACTGGCTGGGACGTCTCAGTATGTCTGCTGAACATCTCAAACTCACAGCAGACCCTCACCACTGCAGAAAAACACTGACATTTAATTATTCCCACCTGGACAGACCCAACTAAAGATATCTAAAGTAAAATGTAATATTAACTACACCCCCCACTCCCCTTCTTAACAGTCAGTAACAAAAATATATTTCTATATGAATTGTAGCAGTCTCAAGGTACATAACACCCCATCCCGCAAAATAAGACAATAAATAAAGCAAACCCAAACATTTAAAAAGGAAGATATGCATCATGTTTGGATTTACATTTATAATAATCCACATCACTCTGCAAAACAGAAATAGACAGACTGAATGATGGGAAACAAAACCGATAAAAAAAAGTTCTTTGCATTAAATCATTTCCTCTTTAATTCTTGTCCACTTTTAAAATCTTAAAAACACTTCTTAAAAAAGGCAAGTACTCCTATTTATCCCCCAAACCCCGAAAATATCTCCTTTCTTGTATTCTGCAAGGGGTGGAGGTGAAGGGGCGCTAGAGAAACCACCCTCCTCTTTGTCCACAATTGGCAAAAAAATATATTAACAGCAATAACTTACAATTCATTTATTCTAATTTATTTAACGACTGCTTGATTTATTGTTCATCTCCCATAGGAAGTTCAGTTCAATGATCTTTATTGAAAACATCTTAAATAACATTTAATAATAGTATAAAAAGAAAGGCTAAGTAATAACAATAACACTGTCCTGGGTGAGTGCAGTTTGTGCGAAGAACCACAGAGCATTTCAGCTCAGCTTGACACATTAAGTAGAGTTCCTACATGATGTCTAAAGGGTTGTGATTCATATTCTGGCCCAGTGGATCCTGACTGTTGGCCCCCGGGCCATGTAGACCAGCCATGCCGCTCAGCTGAGACAGCATGGCACTCTGGTCCGACCCAAACTGCTCCATTGAATTCTGTTGCTGGGTCGTCTGTTGTTGCTGTTGTTGTGGAGGGACCACCATACCTGGGTGGTGCTGGTTCAGGTGGCCAGGGTGTGGGGAACCTGTTTGCATCTGTGGGGAGATGTGATGTGGGGAGGGCTGGGGCTGCATGCGTGGGGACGGGCTTGAGTGCGGTGGCTGAGACTGGGGTCTGGGTGAAGGCTGAGGGGACCGCACTTGGTTTGCCAAGGATGTTGGCAGCGCCTGCCCCTGCAAATGTGGGTGTGGAGACTGAGCCATCTGCTGTGGCTGCTGAGGGCTCATGGGATTGCTGTGCTGTGCTGGTGACCCCCCAGGGCCAAGATGCTGCTGCTGTTGGAGCAACCTCTGGTGAATGGCCTGCTGGAGCAAGGCCTGAGAGGATGGTGGTGGAGGGCCACTCTGAGGTGGCTGAGGGCCCTGAGGTGGCTGCTGAGGACCTCCCACCCCTCCTCCTCCACCAGGTCCTGTGTCACCACCAGGCAAGCCAGCCATCGCATTCTGCTGCTGCATCTGGAGGTGATGCTGGTGCTGGAGCCTCTGTTGGAGTGCAGCTGTGGCCTGTTGCTGAGCTGAACCAGGGTAACCTTGGCCCTGCTGGCCTGGGGGACCACTGGGCTGCTGAGGGCCAAGATTAGGACCACCTGATGGGCCCTGTCCCACTGGCGGAGGCTGCATTCCAGGCTGACCCATGTAGCCCTGGGCTTGGGGTGGCTGTGGTTGCTGGAACTGACCGTGGTTTACTCCCATTTGCTGCTGCTGTTGTTGTTGCTGTTGCTGGATATGTCGTCTCATGAGCAGCTCTCTGAATTGAGGATTGTTGAGATTTGCCATCTGTGCCCCCTGGCCCTGCATCCCTCTTGTTCCACCCTGTTGTTGCTGCTGCTGCAGAGCTGCCACTTGCTGCTGTGGTAATCCAGTGAGCATTGGCCTCTGTTGCTGCTGTAGCTGCTGCTGCTGCTGCTGCATCTGTTGCTGCTGCTGTACTTGCTGTAATTGCGCCATGGCAGCCATGTTCACATTTGCCCCTCCCTGATTTCCCATGTGGATTCCTGCCTGGCCACCACTTGCAGCATTCATGTTCACCTGTGGGCCTCCTCCTGCCATGACATTTCCAACAGGGCCCCCTTGTGGCCCAGGACCTCCTGGGACACCACCAGGTGGTCTACCAGGCCCTCCCTTGTATTTTGAGGCCCTCTGCTTAATAAATGCGGCCATGAGCTGCGGGTTTGACCGCAAGATATTGAGGACTTGCTGCTGCTGGAGTGGAGAGCTGGGTGAACGCAGTGTCTGTAATAGCTCTTGGAGGGCTCCCTGTGGGATGTTCCCACCAGCACCAACCCCTGGGACACCAGCAGCTCCAGGAACAGCTCCTCCTGGAACACCACCACCAGCACCTTGCTGCTGCTGTTGTGCCATGTTCATCAAGGCAGCGTGGCTCTGAGCTTGCTGGTGCTGCTGCTGTTGCTGCTGTTGCTGCATTTGTTGCTGCTGCTGAGCTGCCATCATACCTGGATGATTCATCTGGTTCATCATTGTTTGCCTCTGCTGCGGCGGCATCCCCTGACCTGTCCACTGCTGTTGCTGCTGTGGGTTTTGAAGTGGAACCCCCATCCTCTGCTGCTGAAGCTGCACCTGTGGGGGAAGCTGACCCTGAGGCAGGTTACCCTGCTGTGGGGGCTGCTGCATGGGCCCACCAGCTCCAACCATCATCCCTGGGGGAGCACTTTGTTGATCCATGTGGGCTCGAGCTGCTGCGACTGCTGCTTGGTTCTGTGGTGGCATACCCTGGGGTCCAACCATCCCCACCGCTGCTGGATGTCCCATACCCATCTGCTGACCTTGGCCCTGTTGATGGTGGGGGTGTGGTGGCATCAGACCTGTAGCTGCTTGGGCGGCTTGTCTCTGCAGTGCCATCTTCCTTTGAGCGTCGGCTACCTGTTGGATCTTCATTGCAATTTCCACTGCTGCGGGTGGAGGGCCAGAAGGGGGCTGCTGTTGCTGCTGAGAAAGTGGAGGCTGGCCCTGTGGTTGGCTGGGAGGCTGGCCACCAACACTTCCAGGCATGACACCACCAGGCTGCTGTTGGGGAGGTGTTGCAGAGCCAAGGACTGGTTTGCCCTGGGACTGGTGGATTGGGGAGGATCCTGGTGGTCTGCTGGCATATGGAGGCAAATTGTTGGGGTGTTGCTGGAGCTGCTGAGGGTTGGTCCCTGCTCCACTTTGTTGCTGCTGCTGAACCTGAGGAAGCATTTGCTGCTGATGCTGGGGAGAGTTCATTATCCCCCCAGCCCCACCCCCTGTACCGCCCATCTGCTGAAACTGGTGGTGAAGATGGTGCTGAGAAGGCATACCACTTTGTGAGGGCATTCCACCTGCCTGCTGTGGCTGTTGGACTCCAGGTGTGGAGCCCATGCCTTGTGGTGGAACCTGAGGCATGTTTTGAGTTGGGGTCTGGGGAGTTGGGGGTTGGGTCCCCACAGATGTGGGTGTATTGGGTGCTGTGGTACCATTGTTCCCCGGTGAGGGCAGACCTACAACAGGCCCTCCTGGTGGGCCTCCAGCTGGCTGTCCCACCCTCTGCATGCTAGCCATCCTCCTTCTCAGCATCTGGGCCTGCTGGAGCCTGTGCTGCAGTTGCTGCTGACGGAGCTTTTGCTTGATGTTCAAGCAGAATGGGACGGGACATTTGTTCTCCTGACAGTGTTTGGCATGGTAGCAACATAGAGCAATGAGCTGCTTGCAAATGGGACAGCCGCCATTTGTTTTGCGCTTGCAGCCTTTTGTGTGTTGAACAACACGCTTCATCTTCTGGCAGGACGGCAAAGAGCAGTTGGCATTTCGGCACTGGCATGCATGGACCAGTGACTGGATGCAACGCTGAATGCTGAGGCGGCGAGAGTCTCCAGGGCTCTGTGTGGCAGCTGCTGCCTGATTGTTGCTGTCATCATCCAATCCAAGACCCAATTTATCCATCTTATGCTCATGACCTTTAGTGTTGTAGCAGGTGATGCACAAGTCATAGTCCTGGGGAAAAAGAGAATGTTAAAAGATTAAGTTATATGCCGTAAATTTTTGAAAAAACATTCTGCAAGTGAAAGTGACTGCAACTCTCACCTCGCAGACGGTGCAGTGGAAGCGGGTCTCCACGTGGTGTTTACACTCGTTGCAGGTATACACAAAGCGGTCCTGGCTCTGGTTGTGCAGCTCTACCAGCATACACATAGAGCTCCACATCGCCCTGCGAAGGGAGCTGAACTCTAAGTGTTTGTCCCTAGCCAGAGTTAGAAAGGCATCACGGCCATCCATCAGGTCACAGGCCATCAAGGGGTCCAGGTCAGTGATGGGGGGCAGTGAATTGGCCATGGGGCCAGCAATGAGACGGATGACAAAGAAGACCTGCCAGTCAAAGTGAAGAGAATCAGTGTTTTCTAAAATAGTCTGAGGACGCTAAAACAGAACTCAATAAATTACAGTTTTATTCAGATTCAGTTCAGTCATATTAAAGTCCATACAGCACCAATCTTTTAAAAAATCAGTATGTTTCATTTAATTTTGTGAATTAATTGAAATTTAAGGTTAAAAAAAAAAAAGAAAAAGTTTAAAGACTACCTGCTCTAGTTTAATCCATAATTTGATTGCTGCTGGTAAAAACAGGGTAGGTTGAAAGACGTTTTTACTAAAATCAGTTGTTACCAAAAACTGTATCTCCTCTGTATTGAAATAACTGATTCTTTAAAAACAGCGGTACAACAGACTGCTAAAGAGCAGGCTTACAATGCCTATTCACAATGAGTCAAAGTGAACACTCTGATGTCTTAAGTCACTAATATTCTTATCTTCATTCCCCATATTCCAATAAAGGAGTAAGCAATAACTGCTATGATCAAATTAGACATTCGTACCTCTTTATGTTTCTCCATAGTGGCATACAGTTTCTGGGAGAGATCATTGGAAACATTGGGCATCCCTGGTTTCTTCTTATTGGCTCGGCTCAGGCTGCTCTTGTTCTTGCTCGTCTTTTTATTGTTTTTCTTTTTGGCATTCTTGCTGTCTCCTTTTGTGGCCTGTGAATGTTGTGAGGTTAGTTTTAGCACACAGCTTAATCATGGAATAAAAAAGCATTCTGTGTTCAAAAAGAGTGACATTGTCTTATTAAAACAAGGTATAAGTGCCATGTGGACTCACATCTGTGCTTTCATTTGAGGTACTGTTTTCCTCTCTCTTCCGCTCCTCCTCCTCCTGCTCCAGCTCCTTGATGCTTTCCTCCAGAACATTAGGCCAGAAGTCTCCCTCAAAGTATGGCAGCTCCTTGGCACTGGTTAGACGGTCTTCTGTTGCTTGTTTGAAGATGTCCTGAGGGACAAAGAGACAATGTGATCAGTGTTGTTGCAAGTCATGTTATTGGCATTCGTATTAGAGCTGTTCATTGGCAAAAGTATGTTAATATTATCTGGAGCAGGACATGGGTTATGATTAAATTTTTTATTACCGTAACTTGAGGAAAATTTCAGAGTACACAGTCCGTGTTCTTGCTCAAAACAGAATTATACAAGCTATAATGTAAACTACTGGCTGACAGCACACAAAGATCATAAAACTATTATTTTGACTGACTGTCCTGAGTTTTTTGTTTGAAAGAGAAAACTTGATTACTGCATTGCACAGATCATCTGCAAATGACAATAAAGTTCACAGTGAGTGACAGACTTGGCATTGATACACTGATGGGCTGTGGGTGTTTTCTGGTACACTACCACCCCCTGCTGTTAATAATTAGAATACATTTTTTAATGTCAAAAACCACAAATAATCCCTTTAAGGAAACAACAAATATACAATTGAGGTTTGAAAGGTTATTCCTGATTTGGAAAATGACACTGTTTCACAGACTTTGACCATGTCTTATAAGCTTCATTAAAATGGCAGTTTGACAGTTTTCATGGTACTATAAGCATTTCAACCCCCCCAACATGTTTTAGTAAAGCAAATAGAACTATGAAGATCATTATATTATAATATCAACTGCCATCTTATCTGTAGCAATCAAAAATATTTTTTCACACTGTAGATGCCCTTACTGAAGAGTTCATATCTCACCTTGTAATCATGAACAATACGTTCAGCAACAGCCTTGTCCAGCATCTTCTTGTACCATTCCTGCAGGCGTTTTGGCTTAGGGATCTTCTGGTCAGCAGGGTGACAGTGGAAGATGTAATCATCCCCTTCACTGGGTGGACAAGCCCAGATATGGCCTGTTGTAAACCTGAAAACAGAAGATGTTTAAGTATATCTACTGAGGCAAATCTAAGACAAATATGCTACTGAAAAACAGACCAATGGATATATTAGGTACTATAAGACCAGGTCACGAGTAAATTCTCTATAATGAATTGTTTTCACTAACCCCTGCCTCTTGACATACTCCAGGTAGCCTAGCAAGATCTCGTGGTACACAGCAGTCCTGAGATGGCGAGGTTTGAAGAAATGCACACTGTCCAAGTAAGAGATGTACACTCGTCTCTGATTAGGAGGTGGGCAGTCTGAACCGTACTCCTGGACGTGCATGCCAAAAAAGCACACATCTGCCCCATCAATGTCCTCAAATGCAAACAAGGCTTTCATCCTGTACGGGAAGGACTCGGCCATCTCTCCACTGTCAACAAACCTGGACAAAAACCAAACAACCCAAGTGAGAAAAGGTCATTCATGACAAGTGTTCCATTTTAAAAGACTTCAGCATCCAAGCCTTCATAAAAAAAAAAACATCAAGAGAACATTTCAAAGTTGCAAAAGGAAAAAATGAACCAAAATGTGAATTAGACATGTTTTGGAGCAAATAAACTAGTCTTGTCAGAAGGTGCCACAATAGGCTACGTTAGACAAGACTGTAATAAACACAGTGGAAAAAAGCTGACGATTAATGGTTGCCGTTTTCCATCTAAAAACAGCTGTAACAAGATTGAGGAATTACTTAGTATAACCAGCCAACACTACCTTTTGTTTCTCCCAGCCATGTTTCAACACTTAATGAGAATAACTAGGAAGATGGTGAGGAAATGGCTCATCAGTCATGTGAGTTAAATGTTGGCTATGTCATTTCCACCTCCCATTAAGAGCATTATCTTCTTTTGGGGAAAACAACACATCAAGTGAATGTAAATATACAGTTTTGTAATTTTCATCAGTGTTAAATAATGCAAACTGTGCAAATAAATCTATTTACTGAAACATGGTAACAGAGGCTATTCTTACATTCAGTTTCAGTCTACTCACAAAGTTCTTCTGTAGTACCATCCATGATGGATGTCTGATGTCACCTAGCAACAACAACTTAAGTGGGGTACACACTTAAAGATAATCGGGCTGTTTTTGTCTCAATTTTCCCCCTTCCCGACCAAGGATGGCAAACACCAATTTATCTTATGTCTTATAAGATTATCCTATAAGATTAATCTGAGGTCTGAGGTGTGTTAAGAGTGAGTTTGTCCTGATAATCGGCTCTGAACCGTGTTGAGGCTGACAATCGTAAATATTAAACTTGTTTAATATTTGTGACAAAAAATCTTCGTGTGTGGGGAAAGCTGACTACTCTTCAACAGTCCTGCACAGGTCCACTTTTCCATATTTTACCCGCTGCTCCCGAGTCATGCTATGCTGCTTCTTCTTCATTTTTGTTAGATCACCCGAGATTTCTGTCTTGGAGGACTAGATTCTAGATCAGTGGTGGGACAGAATCGTTATGTGTGTGGTGTGCTGTGTTGAGATTATCGGAGCACACCACACAGTACAATCAAAACTGTTCAAGTGCCTGATATTTTTGTCTTCATGTGTGGGGTCTAAAACAGATAAAAAATCTGTTCAGATTTTAAAAATCCTTATGTGTGTACTCTGCTTTAGTGCTTAGTGCAACTCATGCAGGGAGTCTTCCCAGAGCGGTATACTGAAAGCTCTGCCAGCAGCACACCTGATCCAATAGAAGTGAGAGTCCGCTGACTGTGTGGGGCATCTTTTTCTCTCACACTTGGGCCAGATTGTGACTGTGCTGCACTGTGTTACTGAGTGTACTTTAACCAGCTCATAAAAAAGGTGCCCTGACATTGCCAACATGCTGCTCTGATTAAACAGTGTTCAACTTGTGGACGATCACACATGCACAATCTATCAAACAACAGCTGAGGTAAATCAGAAAATTCTGGACACATTTCAACTAAATCACAGATTAAACTATTACTGCACTTATTTCTGTGTAAACCATCCGATGCATGTTTTTCCTAAAGCTTAATGAGCCTAAATTTATACTTCATAAATATGTGATCATTTCTTCAGGCAGGGAACCCTGTGGCTATCAGACAATTACTATTTATGATCCACAAAGACACAGAACTGGAAAACTGTGCTGAACTGCTTGTAGAGATACTAATCTTTTCATTTAGGTTGACTAGTTTTTCAAAATTATGATTACTCAAATTATTTTAACAGTCACTGATCAGAGATTGTGACAAGTGTTGCACGTAATCAGCATACCCTGCCTCTCCACTGGAAATCAAATAGCAGTAGTAGCGACAAAGTTCTGACTCCTACCTGGACTTCATGCCAGGCTTGACCTCAACCACCTTGTCTGAGACGTGGACCACACGGATGGTGACCTCGCCAGATTCAGGGTGGCTCTGCCGTTTGAGGTAGTCGTTCACTCGTGTCTCCAAGAAGCTTCCAAGTTTTGTCTGAGGAAGCCCTACAAAAGACGGGGAAAATCTGTGTCACTCTTTATGTATTTGATGACTGGCACAATTAGTTTTTGTTTTCATTTTATCTTTATATTTTTATAAGGATTTTATTATATCCATTTTTATATATTTCTGTATTATACTGACTTACTGTGAAAAGTAGAAAGTTTTTAGGTTACAAATTAATCAAAATCAAAAATCTTGGCTGTAAAAACATTTTAACACACTACTTGCATGTAAACTGTAATTTTTTAAGGAATGCC
Organism: Apogon hyalosoma; assembly: GCA_037367295.1. NCBI lineage: Eukaryota > Metazoa > Chordata > Actinopteri > Kurtiformes > Apogonidae > Apogon > Apogon hyalosoma. The sequence goes on along the minus strand of JAPQRP010000029.1, from coordinate 8,375,528 downwards.
ATCAAAGAAAACCTGAGATAAAGAGAAATTAACTGAAAAAAGTTAATCAATTAGTTGTACTTACTTTTGGCTGCGTATTTGTTCTCCTTTCGTGTCTTATTTGCCTTTTTGAGGCAATTATCACAGACAAAACTGTGGTCAGGGAGGAAGCACAAAGGTAAATTATTTAATTTGCAGGTTATCATGGGATCTGTAACAAGAAGCAGCTCTAATCAAGAGATGACTATCTCATGTCAGTCTTGAAACAACTGTTGTGACTCCGCTCGCATCTTTTAATTACAATTGACCACTCATGAAGCATGATCAAAATTTAAGAAGTGACAAGACGCCGCACTTCAACTTTTAATACATGTTCATTTATGTTAAAGCTAGACTGTGCTTTACAATCTTGCAGCTGTATGAGATCTATGACTATATTTGCTGGGACACAGACATAGGGCCATTTCCAGAGCAGAAAAAGCTTCAATATACGAAAATGTGCAGACCACCTCCCCTCCCCTCACAGTAACATTAGGAGCGTACAGAGTGTGCTTCTGATAGCTGGCTTACCCCGATGGCCATATGGTTTCATTATGCAGGACACAGATCTGGTGCATTTTACGACCGCAGTCAATACATTCCACAAGCCTGAGCAGAGAAAGACGGAGACAAAACACAGACATAAAAAAGGAGAGTTATTAAAGCTACGGGACACAAATGATTCAAGCAACCCTTTGTTCTGCAGCGTTAGGGTCAGGTAGGACAATCAAAACATTTTCTAATGAGACTATTTAAAAACTAAGACATATGAAGATCTGAATACATAAAAACCATTGATTACTAATCTCTTATCATACAGAGGATTATAGTTTAGAAGGGAGACGTACAACTCAGGGTCGAGTGTGTCATTCTTCTTCCGTTGGAACTGGTCTTTGTTGATGGACCTGTGAAACAAAAACAGTGACATAAACTACTGTAACAAGGATGTGGTGTAATGTGCCCACTCGTTTCATTTATCTTAGGCAGTAACACAATAAGCCAAACCACTTTGTACAGCAGAATCCACACTAAAAATCACAAAAATGCTCCATAAATTTTAATCTGTGTCTACTGAATTCAACACTCACTGGCGATTAAATATCGCAAACAACTGGTTTACTGTGCATCATAGTTTGATGTTTAGTTCAAACCTTTTAAGTCAACCGAAATAAGAACCTGGAAATTAACTCATGATCATTAACATCTTAAATAACAATGATATTGCATGAGTGTTGTGCATTTAGACATTGACCAGTCTTACACAACATTGTTTGAAGTTTTAGGCAAAATTTACAGATAACAAAAAAAAAGTGCATTGTGGATTTGAATATATCTTATGTTTAAAACAAGTTTGTGTATAAACACCAGGAATAACAGTTACTTTTCATTATGTTATCCTTGACTCAATTATTTATTCTATAAAACATCATCATCATTTTATAGACTATTAGATTAAATGATATGTAAACGTCTTCACAAACCAACAACAAAGTGGAGAGATATACATCTATCGTTCTTGTATAAAAAAAAAAGTGAAATTCTTCCAAATCGGTTACTTTATAGCTTAATTCAAACTTGTGAACTTTCATATTTAACTAAAACCTTGATGTTAGATCATATTCTAAGATATCACAGAACTGAAAGTCTTTAGTTTTTCATTTATTCGCTGGTTTAGTGGGTTTTCTGCAGAGGAGACGAAGAGCCTAAATGCTGTCATTAGAGTTTGCTCCAAAATAAAAGGAATCCAGTCAAGACACTTGTGCATCCTTTCTTCAAAATGAATGGTACAGAAGGCAGAGAGAATTAGCCGTCAGTCTGATCACATTGTGTCCAGTGAAATCACTGAAATACCATAGGGCTGTTGCCATAATCCCCCCCCCCCTTGTAGAACATGCCGCCAAGTCCATTAGTCTTCCTGCCATCAGACCACTGAACACTATAGAATAAACAAATTCTTTTTATTCTTTGTTTTACATTTTACTATTTGCTTCTTTCTATCAGTTATTTATTTAAATGAACTGTTTTATTTCATTTATTGGTGATTGTGTTTGTTCATCATAGTATTTCACTTAGAGTTGCTGAAGTTGAGTGTCTAGACTCAAGAGGATATCTAAATGTCATCTGGACAAGCATTGTTTGAGAAAATGTTTGTGGTGAAAGGCTGTAGTCTTGTTGAGAAAAGGTAAAAACAGAAGGAGTGTGATGGTACTCACGTCTGAGGCTGGGAGGGGTCGTCCCCCAGGGAAACACTCTCGCCCTGGATTTCGTTGAAACACTTCTCACAGAAGTGGTACCTGTCAGCAAGAAGCCCATATTTTGGTGAACTACACCGTTCGCCATCAGCACAGCCAATCACAGAGAGGGCGCGAAGAAGCAGCCGCCAATCAGGGCAGGGCAGGACAGGCCGGGGGGCGGACACACAGGAGGAGGCAGAGGGCAAGGTAGGTCGTCGCCGGGAGGCAGCAGCCAATCGTGATGCAGGATTTTTGTGTGGGCGGGTGTTTTGATTTTGTGCGTAAATTTCGGAGTGGATGATTGGTCACACCAAAGCAGGCCAATGCAGACATCACAA
>JAPQRP010000029.1:8357814-8372878 GCA_037367295.1 Apogon hyalosoma | reverse complement strand
AAAAAAAGGAGGGAGAGAAGGGGAGAAGGGGAGGGGAGGGGAGATGTGGGAGGGGGGAGGTCAAAATGAATATTAAAAAAGCGTGAAATAAATCGTTACAGGTCAGACAAAGACAATGGAGGGACAGAGAGGGAGAAGGGATCATGGAAGGAGGGAGGGATGGACAGAATGTAAACAACAACCAACAGAGGACAGAGAGCCAAGGCAAAGCAAAGATTAGCGTCAGACGTCCAGTGGTAAACAACAACAACATTACAGCAACATGAGAGACCACTAGGAGCTGTGGAGGAGGTGGGGAGTGAGGATAAAAGTCTCCAAACATGAAAGGGTGGATGAGGAAAAATAATAAATGCTAAAGCAACAGAGACCCATCATCCTTTCAGGTCATTTATAAAGTGGGAACCTTCCTTCTGGTGGTGATGGTCACCTTCCCCTTTACTGATGCAAGTGAAATATCAAAATAAGCATATTGACGGGCTGCATGTGTCAATTTGTAATAAATGGAGTAACAAATAAGAAGAAAGGAGCCCACTTTATGAATGACGAGATCATGAAAATTAAAAACGGTGAACTATGAAGATGGAGATGGTGCCAGGGTAACCATCTGAAGCCAAATTAAAACTCATCTGTGATTGCACTGATTGATTGATGCTATGTTGTAGGAACTAGGAATGTGCAAAATACAGCAAGACACATTCAAGCTGAGCTCACTGGCTGTGTTTGACAATTTAAATAAAAATGGCAGAAAAAAATTGACTTTCTAAATAGCTACTGCATGTGTGTGATCTGTGTTCCAATGAGTCGATGCCCCTTACCTGTTCTGGTAGCTAAAATAAGCAGCGTCACGTTGGATGGTGCATAATTGTTTTCCATAGCAGCATAGAGTTTGTGGGGAAAACTCAAACTGCAAAAGAACAGACAATAAGTTGTTTGTTATTAGAGGAAACACAGAGACAAAAAAACAGCCTCAAACTGATGCTTCCAGATTAAATTCACAATAATTTATCTCAATAATAACAGACAGGGTAAATGTCTTCTTTATGGAGAAGAGCATTTTGGTACTAGGGCAAGTCAGTTTTCAAGGCTGTGGAGGATTTGGGAAGTCAGGCGAAGCTGTATAAAGCAGAGTGCAGTTAATCAGCGTTGATAGGACGGTTTACAAACTATCAGTGTTGGAAGAACTTGTCTCTAATAACAGCCTATGGGTAATATCAGGCATCTCAACTGGAACTCCTGCTTTTGAGGGAAAATGACTCAAAAATAAAAATTTCTTGCCTATTTACAGTTAAACTGTTTCTCATTTTTATCCCCCTCTCCAATCTAGTGTTATTGTATCAGCTTAAAAAATCCATTATCACTTGTCCACACATGGGCTGGGGTTTTGTCCCCAAATGGAACCACATTTTGAAACTGAGATTTTCAGTTTTCAGTTGCAGTTTGAGAATTTTTTATTTTTAACCCACACCATGATCTTGTCCTACACCTACCCAAGTAAGTGTGAATATGTAAACCTAACCTACAAAGTCACAACAAAGGGTTTCCTGTCAGAAAAGCCAAACATCTGATATACACACCAATTAAGGATAGGCATTTTAATTACTATCTGAAGTTCAAGCCAATGTAAGTTGATTACTCATGACATTGTGCCCTCCACCCAAACCAAATTATAATGATTACATAACCTGACCAACCAAGGAGTGGGTGAACCAAAAGTAAGAGAACTTTAAGCATTTTTTCAGACTTGACATATGGAGCATTCAGAAATAGTGCCATGAACATTACTTCCACGTCTTATGAAGTAAAACGTGACTCTCTCTCCAGCCCTCACCCCATATAAAAATTAGCTGACTCTTAAAGATAGTGACTATGCTTACTGTTTGGACTAATTGAGTATTTGTGTACATCTTTATACTAGACATATTGGGTTTTCAGAATTAACACAAGAACTGCATACCTCTACACAAACATTTTTCTACACTGCCATGACTACAAGTCTAAAAATACGAAAAACAAATGCCTCACCTTCCTCCCACAACAGTATCCCAGTCCCTGCATGACAGGATCAATCTCCGACTCGAACACCTCAGCCAGTTTGGAGCAGTACTTATAGACGCGGGATGTCTTGCGGTTGTACAGCCAGGCATTATTGAACATCAGCCAAATATCCTCCACGTACTGCCACGGCTCTTGGTACTGTCCTGTGTCCAGCTTCCGCTTGATGGTCGACAAGTCCATGGGGTTCTTCACTATGTCAAAGTAGTCCTGGGGATAAAAAGGGCACCATCGGGGTTTGAGGGTGGAGGTGATGAGAGATAGAAGACAATCGCCGTCAGCGTCGCAGCCAGCAGATGATGGTGTGATGGAGTCGCAGTTGACCAAACGGGACCAGAGTAGGGAGAGAAGAGGGTGCAGGGGGACAATGTTGAGCGCTGCAGAGAAGAGGGTTCGCGTGCAAACAGAAAGACATGACAACTTCTGCCCTTCAGCTCTCTGCTTTGCACCCTACATTTTAAGTCCCTGTGCGAACTGTGCAACAAAGACCAACGGACTGCTTGAAGTTTGTCTGGTCCTGTGTTGCTCATGATAAAATAAAAATAACTCGCAAATCATACCTGTGTAATTTTACATTCTGCACATCCTATTGAAATGAAACCCAGCCTGAAATCATCATTAATCCATCCCAAGTTCAGTAATCATTTCTTGTTAATGTTTGACAGCTGAGGGAATGGTTTTCTACAGAGGTCTGAAAGCCTGTGGAGCTTTCACACCTCAGAAGGTGATTAGGGTGCAAAACCAAGGAGAACAGAGCAGCAGCAACAGCAACAGGCAGGTAGAAGATAAATAATTTAAGCAACTTAGTGGTTGGCATTAACAAAGCCAGCAGCAGGATGGCAGAGTTGAAGCCAACAGTGGTGAGGTGGAGCAAACGCAAGAGGGGACTGCTGAGTCTCTAAACTGTTTTAATGTTTCTGTCCTCTGCTTCTTCCCAAACTGGATGCCGTTCAAAAAAGGAGCAGAGACAAGGGTCAGGAAAAGAAAAAAAAAAGTCTTTTTAGAGATTCACCAGAAAATATAAGAGGCAGTGTGAGTTTCAAGGAGCAGGGTCTGTCTCAGTGTTGTCATGGCAACACGAGTTCGGAAACCGACCCTCATCTAAGTTGAACTGCTCACATGGACAAACAAGTGATGGATATTACCATAACAACCAGCGGAGCCAATTTAAAATAATTGAATATTGTGTTTAGATACCCTGCTGATTTCAAATAACTGACATTTGAAGGAAGCAGTTCAAGATGCTTTTTTAATGGTTTGATGGAAGGAAGAATTACTTGATTTTTCTGTAGGGCTGGGAATTAAAACTATCAGTGATAAGCTTTGGACATTTTAACCTCAATATAAATAGATATAACACCTGATCACAGAACAAAATACATGTACCACTTTTTCTCCCCACATTTATATGGAGCTTTAGTAAAAGCAGCAGTAGTCATGTAGATATACTGCTCCAGCTGTCATGACAGCGAGTATGAAACTGCTGCACCATGTTAGATAAGATACTTCCTTTCTGTAGCTTTCAGCAATTATCGGGGTACTCTTCCAAATGGCAGGATTACCAAATGATATACACTCCTGATCAAAATTTAAGGCCAGTCTTGATGAGACAGCCAATCGAATCCTCTGGTCTACCACTTGACTTTTTTGTTCCATAACCCTCAGGATCTTTTAAGAAATTCAAAATGACTGTCTTACTGCGTCCAACCTCAGCAGCGATGGCACGTTGCGAGAGGCCTTGCTTATGCAGCTCAACAATCCGCCCACGTTCAAAGAGAGAAAGCTTTTTTGCCTTTGCCATCAGGAGGTCACGACAGTGTGAGTACCTGACAGAAAATGACATTGAATCCACATTTCTGTGTAGATTTTGGCTTTTAAAGGCTGTGGTCTTAACTCTTTCCCCCATAAAGATGACATTTGACGACCCCCCCCCATCCTTAAAGACGAGTTTTGACACCTCCCTTATATCACTAAAGACATGATTTGACAACCATTAGAACAGGTTCCATTTTTTCAAATGTAACAGAGGCTGTGATAGGTGGAGGTGACCACAACCCACACTAGACCAACCAATAGGATTAAAGGTTACATTTTCACCATTTTTTTCCTAAAGTTTACTGAAGTGGTGATGATTGTAGCCAACAGAAAAAGAAACAACACAATGGAAAAACAACACACGTAACGGCAGCGCAGATGTTAAGAAGCGGAGAGGAACAGGCTTTCTTTATAACTTTCTTGGATAATTTTTGAGAAGGTGACTCTGACTTATCTGATTTTTGTAGATTTCAAAGTGATGATGAATTTGATTACCCAGTGGAAAACAGTGATAGCAACAGAATGCCAGAGTGAAACTACTGAAGATGAGGATGCCGGCGATGTGTCTTCATGGAGCTGTGTAATATCTGATCAAACTATTGTGAACTTTACACTCCATTGTAGACCTAAGTTACCCTGAAATTTAAATGTTGCTGAGGCTAGTCCATTGAAATATTTTTTTCTTTTTTCCAAGACATTATGTGTGACAGAATTGCTACAGAAACGCTAATGCAGAGCTCTGCACATGAGGAAGTGAACATAACAGGTACAAGACAGACCAGATACAAACAGTTGTGCACATGTCTATACTGTATCTGGTGACATGAAAGCTATTTCAATACTTTGACAAATATGTGTAATTATATCCCCGAATGTAGTTTCGGGGATATTATGTTTTCAGTCCAACCGCTGCCACCAGCTCCACCGCTGCCGGATATCCTTCGTGTTAACGCAATAACTTGAAAGATATTCGGTTTAGAAATTTCATGTTTTCCATATAAATGAATATCATGGAGAGGAAGAACTGATTCGATTTTGGACGATTTACCATTTCTAGATTGCCCAGATGGGGCTGCTCAAAAGTTTAAAATCACTAAACACTCTTTTGTTCAGATCTCTGGAACGATTTGTCTGATTGACTTCAAGTCAAGTGCAAATGAAAGGTCATGACCTGGGCATACCTCACGTCATGACATCATAGCTGTCTGGTTAAGGATTGGGGGCATTCGGGGATATACCCCTAGCCATCACTTCCAACGGCTAGTTTTGTCTAGTTTTGTTTATGAATACAGTGCTCAGAACATGCATGAATCAGATACTGAATGAATTTTTAGTTTTCTATTTGCACCTGACCAGATAAAACTTTAATATTCAATAAGCTGTTATACACCTGTAAATGAGTTGAATCCCACTGAAACCTCCATAAATGGACAGTCCAGAGTCTGAGGTTTCCAGAGATATATAATTTATCTATATTTCAATAAAGTTAATAAGAGTGAAGTCATTTATAACTATCTGTGGAGGTTTGTTTTCTTTTAGGCCAATATGTTCCATGGGTAGGCCTAGTAACATATATATGGGTTCTTCCTAGTAGGTGTCCAAGGGGTAACTTTTGATCAGCTGATGAACAGCCTATTTCAGTTTAATTGTCGTTTTCAATAAATTGCTTACTCAATTTTTTTTTTGTCTCATTCCCATTTCTTGTTTTTGCATTTTGAAACTCTACTTAGAACCTTAAAATCCAACAGTGCAAAATGTAAATTCATGCAATTTTTCAACTGGTCTTAAAATTTTGATCAGGTGTGTAGCATAGTAAATGGTGACATTGATCAATATGGAAAAAATATCAGGATCATATTTTTTACCATATTGCCTAACTTTACTTCTGAGGGTCTTGAGGGAGAGGTGAATGAGCAGTTAGTGTTGACTGACATAAAAAAAAACCTTTGATATTAAAGTGCACATAACATATACACTAAATACTAAATATTTTCAGTCATTAATGTATTGTCCCACCTCTACACACTGCCCACCTGAGCACCAACACACTACTACTGGTGAGGAACTGAACTAGAAAGCTAGTAATGAAAAACTAGGATGGAAACTATGCAAATTATAGATCAAATCAAAACCTAAAAATGAATTTTCATCAGCAAAAATTAAACAACAGAAAAGTGACAAATGAAAGCAACTGACTCATGAACTTGTTGGTGGTGTTAAACTGAGTGATTACACATCTCCAACACTGTCTTTTTATTGTGTTTTGTGTGTGATGGAAGATAGGCAGATTAATTCTAATTAATGCCAAGGCATGTAACATGTCATGTTTGAGATAATTACATATCAGTTATGTTCATTAGAGTCATTGCTTTGATTTTTCAAAAGTGAAATAATATATTCAAGCAGACAATAGAGAGCACAAACTGACACTATGTTTCTTTGATAAGCTCATGACATGCAATGAGAGGAAACTAAATGATTAAAGTAACTGTAAGCATACATAAAAACTAATTAAATATGACAGCTATGACAAAAGAGAACAAAAAATATTAAAGATGGAAAAGGGAAAGTAAACAAACAAAAGTAAAATCTACGTTTTCACAGAAGTTGAAGCAAAATGGCAGCCAGTGCAGTCCCTTACCAGGTTAGTTTTGTTACTAGTTCGAATACGTACGGGTATTCCCAGTAACTGGGGGTCCACCGGCTGACGGAAAGGCAGGGACTCAGGGTCCTGCCGGTACAGAGCCTCCAGAGTGGGCATCAGAGCCTGACGCAGCTCCTCCGGCTTAAAGACTAAAAAGAACAAGTATAAAAAGAGATATAAATGAGCAATTGAGGGAGAAGACGAGCAGAAAGATAGACAAATTGTAAAGGAAGGAACAAGATGGTGTTTGGAGAAAAATTAAGTTATAAGACAACTGAAGAATGAGAACAATAAAGGAAGAGTACAAATAAGAAATAGAAAACAAAGAGTAATTTGAAACTTCACTAAAGGCACAATATAAAAACAACACAGGGAGGAGGAAACTGGTAACAAGAATACTGAGGTGAAAAAGAGACAGAAAGTAATAAAGGTGAGTGTGCAGTTTACTTTTCTTTTTGCTCTGAGTGCTGGCAGGGGAGCTGTTGGTGGCTGTTGACCCTGACCCCTCCTCTTCCTCCTTAGGCTCCTTCTTCACCTCCGGCTTCTTGTCTTCATCTGCTGTTGCTGATGACGACACAGAAGAGGAAGAAGTATCCATGGGCTCGCCTTTACACCCATCTCCTGGCGTCTTCTCTTTCTTTATCTGAGAGGGAGATTCAGCGTCAGTTTAGTGATTTCCTGACCAATCTGGATGAAAGTGAACACAAAAAAAGACAGCCTCATAGTTAAAACCATCAGCGGGCCAGTTCAGAGATTCTTACATCTGGTTTCTCTTCTGTCTTCACATCAGGCTGACCCTTGCCCGTCTTCCCCTTGCCCTCTTCTTGGGTTTCAGCCCCTTCATCGTCCTCTTCCTGCTTTGTCACTTCCATTTTGATGTCTTCCTGGCCTGGGGCTGGGTCGTCTGCTGGGGCGAGCTGGGATTTGGATTCAGTATTGCTGCTGACCGAAGCTGGAGAGGACACCTGACTGTCTGCTGTCACAATAGGCTTGGGAGATGCCTGAAGCAAAGGCAAAATGATAGGCTGAAGTTATGAAACCAACAAATCAACAAAAACACAATCTAAATGATCATTTCTTCTTGCTAAAATCTGTATTTTTTTTTTTTTTTTGAAGGACCTACTGATTTTTTTGGTAGGCTTTATGCAAATTTCATCAAGTTAAATTCAAGAATTTTCATCATCATAATGAACACAATCTTTCACCAGTTTAACCAGGACATGACAGCAAATCACATTTGTACCTTGTGGAAGTTTTTTCTGGCTACCCATTTATAGCTATAATTTCTAAAGTGATCATTTTCTTGTGCCAGGTGCACTCAAAGGCTAATTTATTAGGTACAATTTACTAGTGCAAGTTGTACCTAATAAAGTGGCCACTGAGTGCATATGCTGCTGTAGCCAGTCTGCTTCAGAATGTGTTCAGTGATGTCTTCTGCATACTTTCAGTTGTAACCAGTTATGATTTGAGTTACTATCTGGCCTCAGACCTGGGCATTAACAAGGCATTGTCTCCCAGAGCGCTACCGCTCACAGGATGTTTTCTGTTTTGGACCATTCTCTATAAAGTTAGCCATGGTTGTGAATCAACATCCCAGTAGATCTGCAGTTTCTGAAATACTCAGACCAGCCTATCTGCAAACAATCATATGATGTTCAAGACCACTTAAATCACTTTTGTTCTCCATTCTGATACTCGGTTTGAATTTAATTACATCATATTGACTATGTCTACAGGCCTATATGCTCTGAGTTGCTGCCATGTGATTGGCTAGTTAGACATTTGCAGCTGCATGCTGAACAGATGTACCTAATGACGTGACCAGTGAGTGTAGATACTTTACTGGTAATCAAGTACAAACTAATTAATTAATAAATAAACAGCATTTGAAGTTAGTAATCCCAGTTGTTAGAGATGGAGCAATTAGTCAGCCACACTTACTCAAATTAAACTATTACAGTGCTATGGGTGGCTTTTTTTTTTTAATGACAACTGCATAGCAACACATTAACTAGGTACGTTCTATGAAATTTTGACCAGGTTGCACAGTTTGCATGGTTGTTTTTTTTGTGGTTTTGTTAAAGTGTAAACAATATATATTTCTTCCAAAAATACATTTAAAAGCAAAACTGAATGCAATGCAACTTCATAAAAGATTCAATCAATTTTAAGATACTGGAAGGGCAAAATTTCAGATTTTATCTTTATACATTTTAGTACTTTCTATTACATGTGAATGAGAACAGGACAAAAAGAACTAGTCCTTGTTGTGAAAGCAGGAGGATCTACTCACTGGGGTCTTAGGTGGCGGCAATGGCACATGAGCATTCTGGGTAGGCACTGAAGAAGCCTGACCAGATTGGGGACCTGAGGAGGCCATGTTCCCAAGTGGCTGCTGTGGAAGCTGACTGGCTTTCTCAGACTTCACCCCCTGCCCTGTTTGCTGTTGTGAAGCTTGCTGCTGCTGCTGCTGTTGTTGTTGTTGTTGCTGTTGTTGTTGCTGCTGTTGTTGTTGTTGTTGCTGTTGTTGTTGTTGTTGTTGTTGCTGTTGTTGTTGTTGTTGTTGCTGTTGTTGCTGCTGCTGCTGTTGTTGCTGCTGCTGTTGCTGAAGAGGCTGTGGAGCAGGGAGCTGGGGCGTGCTGGGTGTCTTGGGTTGAGGGGTCTGGGAACGAGGTAATGTTGGGGGTGTTTGATGGGGTTGAGGTGTTAAGCTGCGTGCTGGTGAGGGGGAGTTGGTTCGGATGGGCGGACAGTGAGGGTACGAGTTGGACTGGGAGGAGGTGGACGATGGAGGAAGGCTGGGAAGAGGCCCAGCATTAGTGACACTGCCAGACCCAAGGGAGCCTCCAGGAGCTCCAGAGCCCGGAGCAGAGGGAGTGGACTGTGCTGCAGGGCTGCTGGCTGGGAGGGAAGGTGGCGTTGACATTTGGTTCTGCTATAGACAGGACAAAAGTACAGTTTAAGATATCTCTTCGTTTTAACTATAACAGAAAATACTTTTTGGAAAGGCTGCAAAACACCAAGAAACAAACAGAACATCAGGGATATATGTACTCAGCTTTTTTATTTTTCAGCAGGCAAAAGTTAGAGACAATACCTGGCCCTTGTTTCAGTGTCACTTGATGTCAAAACACTTAAGACTACTGATTGAGAAGCATCAATATCACCATTTTTAACAGTAATCTTAATACTTTTTACATTAATTTTGGAGATGTCAATCAAATGGAAAATATGAAAAGAAGCATTCAGCTGTAAAGTCAGAATCAATGTTTTTCACTCTAAACAACCTACTTCAGTCAGATACTGTGACAGATCATTGTGTACATGTGATCAGGTACGAGTCATTACAGACAGATGTGCTTCAACATCTGCTGTTTATACAGCCATGCATGGTGGTGGAGTCACATACTCATAATTTGACGTATAAAACCAGAGACTGTCCATTTACTGGAGTTTAAGTTCTGTTGTGCCTAAGCAGAGAATGAGTGATGGCAAAAACAGTGGATTATAGAAGTAAGAGTTGTTTTCTGAGTGTTTGACTGCAGTTTATTTAGAATACGCACATCCACACCCTTCAAGTAAAGCTGTTTAACAATAGTCACAGGTGAGCTATTAAATCCATTTATTAATTTAAATTATTTGAAAAAATAACATTAATTTTTAACTTGGGAACTTGCTAAACCATGCCCTGGTCAAATTAGGAGGTGTAGGTGTGGCAGTGAGGACAGAAGAGTTTGTGTTTCATTCAAGTAGATGATGTAGTTGTAAGTAAGAGTTTACCATCTGCAGTGGAAACCAAAATACCAGGTATCAAAACTGACTCAAGTTGAGCCGGTATCAGCAATGTTAGAAAAAAAATAATTGGCCAAGTAGACAACTCTGACACATAATTTTAAAACATCAATACAGAGCTAATGAAGCATCTCTCAAAGTGGCTGAGATTTTTTTTTACCAAAAGCCTGAAGACAGTCAGGCTTCACATTACAAGAAACTACTAGTGTTTAACTTAATCCTTACCGATGGTACAGCGCTTTGTGTCTGGTTCACTCCAACAGGACCAGAACCAAGAGTAGGACTGGATCCTGGGAACTGGCCTGGAGGGAGATACTGGTTCTGTAACTGTGCGGCATTGGGTTGACCCATTCTAGTTCCTGTCATACCCATCTGTAAAACAAGTATACAGATAGACATATCAAGCTAAGTACTGCATTTCCATTTCAGCCAAGAGATGTACAATGATGTGACATGAAAAACAGAATTTTTCAGATCCCCAAGTATTAATTACTCATTTGTTTATGAATTTTTCAAGGCCTCATGTCTAACAATAATTTCTGAGAGACAACAAGTGTAGGGAAGCCAACCTGGCTCATTGGAGCATTATGAGGAAGAGGAGGCGTTGACCTTTGACCCATAGACTGCATCCCCATTTGACCAAACTGGTTCATTCCTGAAGAGGGGGAAGAGGAAAATGAGAGATGAAGAGATGTCAAACAAAGAGTAAAAAAATTTGCTTCCCAAGTATGTCAATCTTTTTATCTTCAAAACAGAGTGTGTTGAAATTTGGACTTAATGGTTTAAGTAATGACAGCCCTAGTTCACTCACAGATGCTCTTTAGCCTACTATTCAATGAACAGGGTAGCAGAATAGTTTCAGTACGCGATACAGGAAGCAGATTACTCAGACTGAACCTATATTTTAAAACATTTATCTACCATGATCCTCCATTTACATACAATGCACTTTTGTATGCCTGCCTTTGTGCTAATGTTGTTTATACAGTTAAACACCTTACCTGCTGGGTTCTGCATCCTGTTGACCATCTGACTGGGTCCTGTCGGTCGGACCATGGATGGATCTGCATGAGGACCATCTGATGAAACAATGAGTTACCACAGATTGCAGACTTAGTATCTTTCCAGGAATATTAAACATTTTTTTGCCGATTTTTTTTTTACTATCACTTTAATATCATACGCACAGCATATTAATTTAACTGGTTCCTAGCATATGTAGGGGAGGGGAATAAAAGTATGTTACTTACTTGGGGGTTGCCCAGGGGCCATGGGTGGCTGTCCCATGCTGGGAGGCCCCTGTGGTATCCCTGAGGAGGCCATGCCAGGCTGGCCAGGCATCATGCCCTGCTTCTGGAGCCGTGTCCTCCTCTTTTCCTCCAGCTCCTTTTGGATTTTATAGATCTTCTCTGCCAGCAGGTGGTAGTACTCCGCCTGATAGGAGGAAAGATGGATGTCATTCCAAAAGTACAGAAAATAAAAATACATTTTGTTTACATATCCTTGACATTTTATATACATAAAGCAATTCCATACCAAATTTAAACCCATGTACTGCATTATGGTTGAACTTGTCTTTTTTGGGGGGTTTTTGGAGTTTTTCCTATACCAAGCAGTTTTACAACATGGCAAATAAGCATATATTATGCCGCGCTTCCACTACACAGTACCTGCTCAACTCGACCTTTTTGTGTTTCCATTACAAAAAAGGACCTGGAATCTGGTACCCAGTACGAGTTTTTTGGTATCACCTCCGCTGAGGTTCCACGCGATACTAAAACGTGACGTATAAACACTACAGACCACTGATTGGTAAAACAGTTGTCTCTGTGACCCGCCATTTTACAAAATACAGATGCGGAAGTTGTCAGTAAATATAGTGGTACATTAATCCACATGATGACAGCCCAAAACTACACTATGGTCGGTCGAGGAAATTCAGTCCTTGGTGGCCGACGTAAAAATTCAGACAAGACAACATGCAACGAGCGACTTTATCAACAATTCCCTGAGCAGACGACACGGAAGTAACGTGCCGCACCACTATGACGAACAGGTACTGGACAGACAGTACTATCTTATAATGGAAAAGCTACCGAGTCGAGTCGAGTTGAGTCGAGCCGAGCCAAGCTGAGTCAAGCTGGTTCCTTGTAGTGGAAACGTAGCATTCGATAATACAGAACCGTTTTAAATTGAATAAAAAAGGAATAATAGCTGGGCTTTAAATCATCAAAACGTCACACCTTGGTTGCGGAACCAGAGGTGCTCCTTTTACATAGCGTTCCAGGATCATGATTCCACCTTTACCACGGCTCTGTTAATACCTCCAGAGGCGTTACAGAACCGTGACAGAGGTGGGACCAAATGATCCACCATTTCATTTACACAGACGTCCTTACGGAATAAAGGTGAAATATTCCCGTAACAGTAGTGCTGTGGAAAAGGGGCTTAAGTGTAAGTCTACGTCAGCCAGGACTTCTGGAGGCTTCCAATGGTGTTACAAGTTAGATACTTCTGCACTGGCTTCATTTTGGAGCAAAGATCATCATCCCTTGTAAATAATAAACCGCATTTTTTGTAAAACCGTTCTGCATCATCTGTGTTTGGTAACTTATGATAAATCTTTTTTTCTGCTATGTCTAGTTGCCAAGGAAGCAGCAGACTAGACTGGAATAGAAAATAATGTTTTAACTCGATTATAATGTAATGTCAAACTAAAACTGCTCTAACTGACACAGTGTTTACTGTAGGTCCATCATGCTTTCATATGCTGTTATTTAGTTTTGTAGTAATTAATATAACTGGCCACTTATTTGCTGGGTGTGGACTTTAATTCAACATGAAAGAAGCTAAATTATTCCTTTATTGTTTGTTCTTAAACCTCCAGAGCTGGTGAACTAATGCAGCAGTGCTCACAGGCTTCCAGAAAGTGGGCCAGTCTTTTTTTTTTCATTCATTTTTATTCTAGTGGGAAGCCTAAAAGAGTCAGTTGCTAAAACAGCCTGGTTCAGACAGAGGCTAAACTGAAGGGCTGTATTGTAGGCCACTATGCTTTTTTTTTTTTTAAAACTAAGTCATGCAAAACTAATCTAATAAAACCACAAAATAAACACATCCAAATATTTAACTGTCATGTGAAAGCTTGAAAATGCAACAGATTTTTTTTTTCTTATGCCTTAGGAAAGTGTCCTGGGAATACCTTTGACTTTTATGCTGAAAATACACACAAGGACCCTCCATGATTAACCTATTATACAAAGAATGTCAGGCTTTTGTTCCCCTTTTTTTTATTCTTCTTTCCTTTTTGCTGTAAAATATTTCATCCACACTTCTTTTCAACTGATTTTGCACCAGGGCTGAGCAATGGGTTATGAGAATCTCATCGGAAACAAAGTAAAGCTAGAAGTAACCTTGAGATTAATTGGAATTGGAACAGGAGTACATTAACCCATAAAGACCCAGAGCTACTTCTGTGGCACTTCCCAAATTAATGCTTCTGCAAATGTAACCTTTCTTAAGTGATTTATCACAATTAATCATAATATTATCCTCTGTATTTTGCATTTTTTTCCAGTGGAAATCCTGTATTGTCCTGTATATAATTCACTGATCATGTAGATGTTCATAAAAGCTGTGTAAAGCTGAGGTTATTAAATCAAAAATAGAGAAAAGTGATGAAATACGTGACAAATACTTCTATCTGAGTGCAATTTCTGAGTGCCAAGTGATTTGAAAAGCATTTAAAGTTTGGAACAGAACAGAAAAACAACAGAAAGAAGTATAGCCACAAACAAAAAGAGGTTAGAAGTAATTGTCAAAAGTGGGAGGAGCTTGGTAGGGACTGATGTTGGCCGAGACAGATTCTTGGAGGGAGGAGGAGGAAGCTGGAACCATTTGGGATGTGCTGTTTTTGTTGTTTTTTTTTTTAAATGTAAAATGACGTGACGGTATTTTTAGGACTCCAAGGTACTTTCGTTGCTTGGTTTTGTCTTTCAACTTTTTTAATCTGTTTTTTGTCTGTTGTATGTTTATTTTTTTGTTTAGTTTGTCTGTGTCTTTGTTTTCTGTCTATTGTCTTTTAACATGTGTGTGTGTGTGTGTGTGTGTGTGTGTGTGTGTGTGTGAGGGTGTGTGTGTTTGTATACACTTATATCTATATTTTGTCTGCTGTAGTTTTTTTTCTCATGATTTCTGTCTATTGTCTTGGCTCTTGTCTATTGTCATCTATCAGTTTTTTTTGGTTTTGTTTTGTTTTTTTTTTCCCCCTTGTGGCTATTGTCTTTTTTTGTTGTTTGGTTTTTGCTTATTGGTTTTTATTTCTGATAACTTGTAGACTCTTGTTGTTGTAATTTTGTAAGTAAAAATACAAATTATTTATTTAAAAAAAAAAGCATTTAAAGTTAAAATAGACACGTGTGTATGTGTATGTTGCATGACATGCATATTTGTTTAACACATAAAGACCCAGTGCTACTTTTGTGTCAGTTCCCAAATGAATTTCACAATTTTTAATCACCATTTATTATTATATTATCCTCTGTATTTTCCATTTTTTCAGTGAAAATCACGTATTTTCCCATATTTAATTTACTGATCATGTAGATGTTCATAAATGCTCAGATTAAAGCTGATGACAAAAACAGAGAACAATGAATAAAATGTGACTTTTTCAGTTAAATATATAATTAACTGAACATAAACCCAGTGTGTCCATCCACTGTCACTGATCCAACTCCACGGGTTTTACTGGTGAATCAATGT
>JAPQRP010000029.1:8333508-8357714 GCA_037367295.1 Apogon hyalosoma | reverse complement strand
GTTTCCATTACGAAAAAGGACCTGGAATCTGGTACCCGGTACTAGTTTTTTGGTATCACCTCCACCAAGGTTCCAAGACTGGGGAACAGATACTAAAACAGACAGTTTTCTGTGTGACCCGCCAGTTTACAAAAAACAGATGAGGAAGTTGACAGTAAATATAGCGGTAGGTTAATCCACATGACAGCCCACAAAACTACACCATGGTCAGCTGAGGAGATTCAGTCCTTGTTGGCCGACGTAAAAATTCAAACAAGACAACATACAACAAACGACTTTATCAGCATCTCTGAGCAGACGACACGGAAGTAACGCACCGCACCGCTATGACATCCAGGTACTCTAAAGTCGGTAGTATCCTCTAATGGAAACGGTTTCTAGGAGTAGTACCTGGTACCCGAGTCGAGTTGAGCCAAGCAGAGTTGAACCGGTTCCATGTAGTGGAAACGCAGCATTATATACAGGTCCACTGTATCACATAGTCAAAAAGAGTACTGTCTATCACAGCATCATGGGTAGTTTTTAGGATATCAAGTCTTGAAAAATGAAATCAAAACAGTGGTGGAGTAATCACTGTTTTCACAGCAGCTCTGTTTACGCCATGGCACAAAAAACAACGTTAGAGATCTTTCAAATGCAACGTGGGTAATCAATGGGGAACAAAAAATATAGTTGGGTAACGCTGCATTAGATTAGATCTTGGTGAAAGCAGATATCAATCTGAGCAATTTCGTCTGTGTGATAAAACTATGAACATTTGGTAGCCACCCCTCATAGTTACAACAACCTGTACTGCTGCATATGTGTTGGTTTCTTACCCGACTGTTGGCAGACTCGTACATGTCACCCTCTACTTTTCGAGCGTAAGATACCAGATTTTCCATCCGTCTATCCTTCAGTGCAGCAGGGTCTGGAGTTGGGAAAATGGCCTGCACACTACTCATGCACACAGACATAAAAACAACAAGGTCATCCATGGAGTGCAGAGACACCCAGCTGACATTCAGTGATTTAGTGAGATTTTTAAGGGAGCGCTTGCAGGACACAGCAAACTCACAGCTTGTGAACAAGGTGGTTCCGGAGGTCCTGTGTGATATCTTCATGCCAAGACTTCCTCATACCTGGAGCAGAAGGATTAGTAGCTGTAGGCATAGAGCCCAGGGTCCCCACACCATCATTCATTAAACTGGGGAAATGAAGGAGAGCGAACCAGGGGTAAGACATTTTCAACACAGAACTAATTTTGACCATATTCTCATAGAAAAGTGCAGAGCGGTGAACCACAGTCCTACCTCTGTGCATTCATGTTGTTGTGCAACATGGAGTCTGGCAGTAGGTTAGACTGCTGGTTGGGAGGCTGCACCCCAACTCCACCATTCACTCCCATAGAGTTTCCCCCTGGAAGAAAAAGGGTAGTCTTAAACACATAGTACGTAATTTCAACAACTTTGAGCAATAAAATTATAACTAAAAAAGATGTAATTGTGATGAGGCATGGGATAAAACAAATTGTTTCACCATCAGTGCAGATGAAAATCTGTATGATGTGGCTCAGGATGTAGTTCAATGACATTTTTTGATTAACTTTCCACTGGATTACTGTGTTATGAAATCATATGCAAACAATAAAAATGCAGTGTGGCTCCAATATTGCTGTATTTCTTCATCTGCGACAGTGTTTGTTTTACTGTTTGATTTAGTCTGACATATCTGCTGTTCACCATGTTTCCGGGTAAATGGGATATGGTGCCACTGATGAGCAACCAAATCAACAGGCTATTACAATGAAAAAAGCTACATATTTTTCTGACTTTGAACATAGTTGGAAACTTAGAAACACAATTAAACTAAATATAACAGAGGTCTAGACATTTTTAATGCAGAACTGTTGCACTTAACTTCAAGAAGTGGACACTTCTGGCAATGCATTGCTCACCAGCTCATTTTATTTTACATTTTTGCACAGTTTCATCATCAACTCACCCATGTTGCTCAGAGTCCTCATCCCAGGCTGCCCCTGCAGCCCCTGGTTTTGCATATTGGCCTGAGGTGGCTGTTGTGGCATCTGGTTGCCCTGGTAAGTGAGCCCAAGGGCAGCGTAGGCCCTCTCTATGGAGCTGGGGTCGATCTGGCTGGGAGGATTCAGGTTTGGAGAGTTGGCCTGTCCACCTGGGACCCCTGGCCCTAAGGAGTTCACCAAACCTACCCCTGCACTGCTGACAAGAGCTATATAGATAAGAACCAAAGGAAAGCCATAGAGGGGGAAGAGGGGTTAGAGAGCAGGCAACAAAAGGTGAGCATCACTGGATTAAAAGCTCCTTACTTTTTAACCTTTTTAGTAGATACCGTGTAATAATTGAAGGGAAGAACCCATTTTTGATCATGTACGCTGCTTGCATACATACATACACACACACAACATCCACATGTGTAAATGGCAAACACTCACACTGCTGGTTCCTCTTGTCCCCAGCATTCTTCAGTGGCAGGCATACAGGACAGTCGTGTCGTGTGCAATTCTTCCAATGAGAGATGATCTGTCTGGATGAGGCACAGTGAGCCACTGGTGGAAAAGAGACAAGAGGGAAAAACAATGAGAAAAGGCTAAAGTGAAAATATAAAAGAGAAGGATGTACACAAGAGCAAGTGAAAAGCGATTTTGTGAAAGAGAAGGAAACAGCAGTGACACAAAAAAACAATGATATAGAAAAAAGGAAAACATAAGAGTCTCAAGGAAGAGAGAGAAGCCACAGACTAAGAGAGTTATTGTATGAGTCAGTCAGGACCATAAAACTACATCCAAATGGACACTCTGAGAGAGAGTAAGGAAAATTATAGGAGAGCCAGCTGCAGTGAGAATAATTCACTGTGATACAACGAAAAACTGGGAGATGAACCAAGAAAAGACATAAACAACATACAAGAACAAGAAAAAAATTAAATTGCTGCAAATACATTACAATGTTAAACACTGCCTAGTGTTTATGATATAAACCACACACCACTAAAGTAGCAATCACCATAATTCAAACAGACTCACCCTGGCAGGACTTGCCAGCCTGGCAATGAGTCATGTGGTTGAGCACATTCTTCATGGTGCGGCAATGGGGCAGGTTACACTGCCGCACTTCCCCGTTGGCCTGCTCCCTCCGCTGGCACTTGTGTGCATGGAGCAAAAGCACCAGCTGCTGTTGAATTAGCTTCCGCTTCTCGGGGTCTGCTGTAGGGGGTGCTGTGCCAGGACCTGTCCCTACGGCACCAAGCCCAACCTGGGCCCCTCCAACTGCTGCTGCTCCTCCGACTGGTACACCACCCACTGCTGCAGGCTGCTGCTGGGAGGCCTTAGATAGAAAGATAAGGTAGAGATGGTGGTTTAGCTACATCTTGTCAGTGTACAAGTTTAATTTACAGGAACGCATCCATCACAGATCGTGGACCTCCTTAAAATAAACAATAACAGCTCAGCAACTAACAAGTCAATTCAGTGCAACATCTTAAGAGAGTTTTGATGACATCTAGGTCATAAGTGGTCTTCCATGTATTGGCACACAGCTTACTGAATTAAATAAGAGTTAATAGCCTACAGCAGCTCATTCCAATCTGACAAACAGTTCAGGTAAATTTGGGCCTCACTTCAAACAGGACTCATTTCTCTGATATAGGTTAGGTAATGGTAACTACGGTTTGAGCTTGTTCATCACTGAAATCCCATGAAAGGCAAGCAAGTCAGTGATTTTCTTGCGAGGACTCAGCCTAAACTACATCTCCCATGAGACCACTATCAACATGAGGTTGAAACATCTGAGAACCTGAAAAAAGCTGTCGATGCAGTATGAAGTGTGATTGCGAATTCACCTTGGGTGTTATGACTGCATTCTGGTTTATATCTGCAAAGGCTTCTGTTGGTGGAGAAACTAATTTCACTGCTTTTTGCATCCATATATGCCAACTACTGCGATCATCATATAGCATGACCCTTCCAGTGGAAATTGACGGAACTGATAAATATTACCCTTGAATTATCTATGATTAGTGTGTGCACATAGATGTGTGTGCTGAGGTCTAATACCACGTGCAGCAGCAATGACTGGTAGCAATTTTTATTATATTTTTTCTGAGTTCTACAACAAAGATGATGCAACAACACTCATGCGGGTGTACAGACACCTTTGTTCTTATGTCGCTTGAGCAAAATCTACACCTCTAAGAGTTAAATGCAATATTTCAAGCAAGGAAGAAAAGAATTAAGTGCATTGTATATTTAGCTTCATTTAAAACCGTCCTAAAAAGAGGAGACCCAGGTTAATGTGGAAGCTAAATCATATTTTTGTTCAGTGTAAAAGTTATCAAAAATCCTCAGTTTAATAGAGGCTTCTGTCTTAAAATCTTGTCCCCCTGTAAAGTAAACTGACAAGTATCAAACAAAGACCTACCATCCCAGGCATGCTTTGGCCAGGTACTGTCTTCTTGTCCATGTTAAACTGGTTGGCCATATTGTTTTGCAGACCTGCCTTATTCTGGAGCTGTGGGCCCAGCCCTGCTCCAGGCAGCCCCTGGCCAGCAGACTGGCCATACGGACCACCATAGGGGCCCGCACTGGCCATCATATTCATCTGGAGAGAAAGGTGATGAGGAGAGCAACAGAACAAAAAGGAGGAGGAGGGACAGAAACGAACCAAAATTGAATTGTCTCTATCAGCATGATAGAAATCACTGCAGCCAAATACAGTTTTCTGAATGTTCAAAACAGTCCAAGAAGAGAGTGGTAATAGTAAAACAGTGGCAAATCTTTCCAAATACTGCTTGTCATCACAGCTTGTAATGGCTTCTACTTGTGAGTGGACATTACAAAGGTACCGTCTTCTCCTCAAAAACATTAACAGTCAAGATGTAAATACTTCATTTTAGGCCTTGCAAATAAAGTCATCACTAGTCCGCTATAATTTTTAGTTACATCGACATCCAGTCAACTGTTATATATTTAAGCAGCAGCACATCAAACATATGGCTGAAGATCTAATGATGGTACCAACAAAGTGAAGTACTTTAACCATTGGCATGTGACCAAGAGAGACTCATGAAACTGTTTACTTCATCTGAGCACTGAATGAAAAAATGCTCTCTGCTTGTTCTATTATTTCCTTTATGCACCGCATGGATATCAGTATAAAAATTTGTACATGTGTATGATTAGTTAAAGTTCAGGATTTCCAGCAGATGCACAACCATAGAGGTCTATACCAAACTACACACTTGTTTGCAGTGCTGCCTTCACACTGTTAGAACTAAAATCATAACCATCGTGTGGGTTGTGCAGAGGTTAACCATAACAACCACAGAGTGAACAGTGATAGTAGTCTAAAACATAACCACAGATACCTGCAACTGTTCTGGAACTCATGTCACATTAGCAACCACTATAGAGGTACAACTGATTCTCTCCATGTCTAAAATGATGTGCAGGAGACTTTAGTGCACAAATTTTGATCAGATGACATAGTGACAATAGTCTGGAGAAGGGTTAAAACATGGTATTTGAATCTCTCTGACGGGACATTTTAGAGACTTTTTGACAGATTAGTGTTGCTAAATGACCCACATTTTTACTTTTAATTTAATTTTTGCTTTAGTTGGACCATAAGGGATTATCCAAAACAGGAGCTACTTTATATTAAAATAAATGTTGGAATGGCAATCAATTACAGTTTGCTCTCTGATGGGACATTACTGTATTTTGACCCAGAAAGAAAAAAAAATAGACCAATATCACTGAAAACACAACCTGTATATCTGAAATGAAATACCTCTCACTTTCACAAGGGAATAATCCAAATCAAAGCAACAAATGGTCAATAAATCTGACTCAATAAGCATCAAACTAAGAGACAAATCAATTAACTACATGGGAATGATGTTTATCTGTTGAGGTATTCTTTTCCCTCCAAATTAGAAGTTTCCTTTTTATAAGCTAAATATTAGCTATTATTCAACTTGTGTTGATATTAATAATTTGTAAAAATGTCGTATTGGTGCCGATTAATCAACCAAATCCAATTACAGTCACTGGTTTAAAGCTGAAAAAAAAATTATACCTTCCTTGACCACCCCTCAAAAAAAAATAAATGCAGCAAAGTTTTTTTGACATAGGGTGTTAGCTGATGATAATTACATGGTGGCATAAAAACATCTTGGCCACCACAATTAATCATTAGCTATAAAACAGTTTGTATATACGTGCATATTTTTTGGTCCTGCTACTGAGTATGCTTACCTTGTTCAGTGCCCCAGGTTGCTGCGGTCTCATCCCTGCCTGGCCCCCAGGGCCCATTTGCTGACCTCCTGGTTGCTGTTGTAGGGTTTCCGCCAACAGGTTACTACTGTTACCCATGGCTGCACTGCCAGGGTAACCCATTCTTGGTGAGCCATTCATAACCTGTCCCCCCATTAGTCCTTGCTGCTGCTGTCCAGGGTTGCCCTTCTGGGCACCCATCATGGCGGCTGCCCGATTGAGTGCTGCTACCCCTCCAACCATCCCAACCTGCTGCATTAATCCAGGCTGTTGCTGCTGGCCCTGAGGGGGCATTCCTTGAGGTCCACTGGAGGAGACACTGACACCCCCCATCATCCCCATGGTGGCCCCTGGTCCTGTGTTGTTGGGAGAGGGGCCACCCTGCTGTGCTGGTGCCCCAGCACGCAAAAGTTCAGACAGCTGTTTGTGTTTTGAAGCTGCATCCTGGCCTCCTCCGATGCCAATCCCTCCTCCAAGCCCTCCAAGACTGGTGTGGAGCTGGCTGGCATCCCCTCCATTTGTCAGCCCCAGGTCAGAGGAACTGATGAGCTCATCTGGGAGGTCATGCTCCAGGTCAAAGAGAGAACCAAAATCTAGACATGAACAAAGAGAATCAAACTATAAGAAGAGAAAAAAATACTAATTTGGTCCACAAAGTTATGAATAAGCAGCATATACCACCACAATTCTTAAAGACTACTTTAAAGAGCTTAGACATTAGTTTAACATGATCACAAATCTTAGTTTCAACTGCAAATCTGAAGGCTAGATCAAGACAGTGAGTAAAGCAACAGCGGCCTCTCACAGCCTGGACTCCTCTCCTGGGCATCAGTTCGCGGTTTGATGGGATGCCAAACATGGAGAGCGAACGCAGTAGGGTCAGGGTGAGAAGCCGCAGAGGGGTAAACACTACAGTTCCTAGGTGTAGTAGATGTTTGCATTGGCTCTAGAGTAGTGCAGGTAAAAGGTATCAGATGTATAACCACTACAAAAAGTCAAGTTAAAAGTTTAAGATAATAATAATAATAACAACAACAATAACAATAATAATAGTAATAAATCTCAAGTAGACCCTTATCCCAGCTGTTATTTATCAAATTTATGTCACAAAACAAGTTGGTATATGTTAAAGGTCCCACCAAAACATACTGCATGTTTAAAGCGTTTTTCTATAAGGCTGACAATTGTGAGATGGTTCCAATAATAAAAACTGACTTTTTAATAAAATGTTATTAATACTAAATAAAATAAGTGTGAAAATCACTGCGATCCTAAGTCTAGGTACAAGAGGATACAACAGAAGAGTTAACAGCTTCTTGCTCCAATGTGTGCGTATGAAATGTATTTACAATGATGCTTTAATTCACAATAAAGGTAAAAGACATTTAAGTGGTCTGTTGGGTATGAGTGTTGGGTCGTTTGGAGAAGTCTATTGCTAAAAGTGCAGCGCAGTGTTACGGTGCAAAACCAGACAATGGAGGGGAACAAGAATGGGCTTCGTCGATAGTACAATTGAGAAACTAAAATCCTTTGAACAAAAGACATGAAAGAAGACATTTCAGAGACAGCGGTTTTGCCCTTTCATTTACGACGCGATTACACTGTTAAATCTGGCACAGCTACATCTTCAGCTGGACAACACCGCTTTGCGCAACTTTAATGATGTGTCGAACAATAGCTAACTGATACACAATGGTTCTTTTAAAACTGAGAGCATCCTCACTGCTAACAACACGTTCCGTTTACCAAATACACGACCACATGTACTCCTCCTGCTATGAAAACAGTTATTACACACTGTGAAAAGTTGATCTTGTTTAACTAATCATGACTTATTTCTCTGCTAGTCAGCTACCGAGCTCAGCTGAGCCGGTGTTGGAGGGTTATCAGCCTAGCTAGTTAGCTAGCTCGCTCGGTTACCGTTACATTCTTTCTAAGCGGGTTTAGAGCAATTATTTAACACTATTTTGCGGAGTATTCGTCAAGTCTGTTTTATAATGTGTATATGTGCCCTCGCCCCTCCAACTACTTGACTTTTGAAGTAGGTAAACAACTTGAAGAAAACTGGGGTGACCGACTCTTCCATTGTTTGGAGGAGGATCTTTTAGTTAGTAGCTAGTTAGCCTCTTAAGGCTAACACATCAAAACATCACTGTTACAAAGTTACTCCTGTCGCCAGCACTAACTACGTTCATATTTTCTCTCTGGTGATTCATATTCTCAGACTAGCTCGCCAATTTAAACCACGTTACAGATATATTCTTTTAAAAAGCATTACTTATAGAGAAACTGTGTCAGTAAGTAGTAAGTTGTAGTGCAACTCTGCAGGGACTCCTTGATTCTGGCCGGTAATAAGTGCACCAACACTCGATGCTAGTTTATGTTTTATCACCAAGTAAGTAATACATGCAGTATATTTACCATTCCCATCACTGGCAGACACCGAGAGAGCTGGAGAAGACAGCTTGGGCCTCTTGGCTGAAGGCGGGCCGGACTCCAGGACATTATCGGCCATATTTTTCACGAATTAAAAAAATACTGTAGATCCACGGAGGGCAAATTTATTTTCCTTATTTGCGTCTCCTTATCCCTTTAAGAAATGCTTCTGATCGTTCCCCCACCGCTTGGGGGACGGTAGGGGAGAAGACAGCAATGTTGAACTCTCTCCCCCACAGCCCTCTAGGTTTATTCCTCTCTGCAGATATCAGCCCCCCTCCCCTGTCGGAGATTTTGTTTCTTCACAGATTTGAACAGGAGGAGGTGGGAAGGTGGAGTCGGCGAAAAGGCAAGCGTGCGGCCCTCTGTCAACCTCATGTAGCCTCTTCTGCGACACAAAAATTGTCCCAAGATCCGTCCTCCGTGGTGCGTTCAGTCTTGTCCGCCATAGTCGGCGGAAAATCCTGTATTTCAGGTCTGAAACGCTCCAGTGAAGAGTCTGTCCAGGCAACGAAAATGAGAATTGTGGTCCAAAAACATAAAGCAGAAGTTTTCCTCTGTTAACTTTTGGTTTTCTCATGCAACAGTTAAGAGATGCTCTGTTGCATTTACCATTTCTCTCAGCTCGTCGGACATCTCTGTCACTACCACAGATTCCTTTACAAACTATAAAGACAGTCCACTCGTGAGTGGAGGACCCCAGCAGTGGTTTGCAAACAATTAAAGCATAAGTGGTACTCTCAAGTGCAATACTGGAGAAAAACTACTTGCATTGCCTTAAGAGTAACCGAATAAATAGTATAACAGTTCTGCAGAAGGATGAAAACACTGGAGTCCAACACTTAGTTTATAGAAAATCTATTGCGAATGCATATTTCCATGCATGAGTTTTCTTTTGCATGTGCACGCCGACTATGTGCACTTAGTGTGTGACCATGCAAGGCACTGGGTCAGAAACAACGCACTCATATTGCACATTTGGTTGTTGCAATCTTTTGCACGAGTACATCTATTGCAGTCAGTGGGCTTCCAAAGGTGGAAAATTGAAGATGTTGTCATAAATCACTGCTCTTGTGCAATCGATTTTGATGCAGACTTGATTTCTTGGACAGTATAGTTCTGGAGGGCAATCATAGCGCTAATTGCCAATCAGCGGGCAGTCAGATTGATCCAATTAGTTTATTTTGCAGAGGACAATCTGTGGGGTTTACTATCTTGTGATCCACAAGAGGTTCCTCCTCCGGTTCCTCTCTTGATTTCAACACTTAAAATCTCAGGAAAAAATGAAAAAATAAAAAGAATCACTCTCATCCCCCGAAAAATGTCTATCAGTCACTGCTTGTAAGATGTCTTGGCCATGCAAGCGAGGAAAAAAGAGAGATCTTATCCCGAAGCAGGAGCGAAGCAGCGGCGGACAGCACAGGCAATAAACGTGATAAAAGATGACGGTGGATCGCTAAGAAATTATGGCTATTTCGGAAGCGGAAAGCTTCAGCTCGGCACAATAATGTTGACACCTCCCTTAAAATATTTTGGGCTGAAAAAAATCCTCTCATTGACTCTTTGTGATGGAGAATGCCCCCCTTCGTGTCGATCCTGGCAATTTTCCCTTCTCTTTAAACCCGTCTTTCTTTCCACCTCTCCCTTCTGCCCGGCAGCAATTTATTTATATAATTGTCTATGCGGACTCTTTCCTTCCTCCGCGACGGACACATAATGATCTTTCATGTTGATGTTATCCCCTTTTCGCAGGTTTTTCCTCCTTAGAATAATATATAGCCCTCTTCCGCCTCTCCTCTCCGCTCCGCAAAACACCCCCTTCCTTGGATTTTTCGGAGTATTTCCTTCTCATGCATTCATATATTTATATATATTTATATATATATATCACCCTCTCGTTTTTTCTTCCTCAGACGTCTTATCTTTTTGGTGATGCTCTCTCTCTCTTGATAACACGGACAGGCTTTCGCCACTTTTTCTCCCGGCGCTTCCCGGAGCGGCTGCCTTCGGTTGCCGGAGTCGCTCCTTCTCTCGGTTATCTCCTCCTGTTTCTGACGGTCTGTCCGCACAAACAAAATGGCGGCTTGTTGTTTCTACTCCTCTGATACGGGGGGAGGGTTGGAGGTACAGCAACATTAGGCGTGAAGGGGGAGGAGGGAGGGAGCAAGGGAAGAAGAGGGGAGGCTGTCTTCGTAGGTGTTCGGAATTGTCCGGAAACCGGTTTGGGCTCTGTGTCGCTCTAGTTTTCTCCTGCTCTGTCAAAACAGCACATACGGTTTACCAGGCAGCTACATTTTCACTTCCTAAAGCACGACTTTTACATTTCTTCTGCAAAGATGTAATCAGGCTGCAAGTAACAACCATGCACTAGCTATCAGAAGCATTATTATTGAAATGCATTCACTAATTCATGTGCAAACAATATTTTATTTATGCAGCAGGTCGATGTGGTGCTAATTTTAACTGCTGCATAAAGTTTAATTAAGCATGTTTTATTAGCAGCTTTATATTATTTCCAAAAGAAAACATACAAAGTGACTTTTACTGTTAAATAAATGCATAACTTCATCAAATGCATACTTGACTACATCAAGTGCAGGTGCAAACATCAGTTTCTAAAAACTACTGAAGGCAGTCACTCACTGAGAACATGGAGCCTGAGCACAGTTTCCAAAGTGGATAAATCATCAAGTGTATTTCCTGCCAGTAGAGGAAGCCAGTAGCTTTTTATGCCTTTATTTGATAGGAGATAAACTGAGGATGATGGGAATGACATGCAGTCCAACCTGGGATGCTGCAGTTCATGGCTGGTGTCTTACATCTGGATGCTCAGTCATCATAATTTCTTACATCATAGTGTCCATATCCAATAAACTGAATCAAACCAACATAATTTATTTGTTATGAGAGACATAACAATATCTTTAAAATATACTGTATATGAACACATTTTTTTCCCCTAAAATTTTCACACACATACACACACAGGAAATATTACATCACATTGACACATTTTAAGCCATTTCAGTGCAGCAGTGTAACTTATCATTCATCATTTCTGTGTATATGCATGCTGGTCAGCTGTAGAGACACACTTTGGACTTTGCCAACCACCTTGCAGTGAGTGCACATTCAACATTTGATGTTCTAGGACACTTTCACACCTACCTCTGGACTTTTCCATTTTCCATTCTGATCTGAACCAGACTTACAGGTGGAAAACCACACAGCCAAAGAGTGGACAAAAAGGCCAGTCCAACCAAAAGTTGTAGTCTCAGGCTGGATCAAACTTAGCCGTGGTTCAATGTACAGAAAGTACTTTTAGGATAATGAAGACTTTTAGATCTATCACAGGAAGTTATACAAAGCTATGGTTGTCAAAAACAATAGAAGAAGACAAAGAAAAGAAGTAAAACATGAGGTAAATTACAGTTTTTGTCAGTCGCTTTGGTACATTTCTCAGATCAGAATTGAATTTCTCAAAACTATTTGTTCAATCTTCAAATCATTATGTCACTTGTGCAAATCAAAAAAGTAGGTTCTCATTTCTTTGAACAAGTTGCAAATGCTTTGGTACATCCATGCAAATGATTATGTACAATTCTCTGCTGTTTCCTACATTATCAATTGCTTATGTCATGTTGATCAAAATGTATTACAATAAACTCTGCTGAATAGTCTCACCCCCCACAACATTTAGGCATTAGTTCATTGCATAAGTCTTTACATGCATAATGATTGAACAAGTTGTCATAATACGTCAAGCATAATTCTATACATTTCCATTAGACATTTTTTTCTAAATCTGTCCTGAATTGGTAAATTGCTCCCAGGTGAATCTTCACTTTCTCTAACGAAGAGAAGATATTCATTGTGATGTGGATGAGAATTTGTGGCCTAACAGACAGGAACATCACAGGTGTAGGAAGACTGCACTGTAATTCCTACCGCACTGCATGTACTGTTTTCCCTTAAGGAGATTGTCCTATGTTCATATTTCTACTCTTGTTTTATTTGTTTTTTTCTTTGTGCTACACAGTGCTGTGTTTTCCTCTCTGTATCATAATGACATGGTCTGTCAACAAATTTCAGTACAAACAGTAAGCGCGTAAATGTGAATCTTGTCCAGTCTCTTCCGATCAATCTCCCACATACACAAAGGTGTAACTTACAATTTACAATAGTTGTCATCAAAACTCTAGCCATAGTTTACATCAGAACATCCTTCTGGAGTACACTGTTATATTGACAACTTGATTAAGCAATTGGACTGTCTTATCCAGATACAATGACACAAGGACTTGTCATTCTGATGGCACTGACATGTTCACTGACACAGATATTTACTTTTGAGAGATGAACTAAGGGTTTTGCGCAAGATACTGGCTTTTGCAGGTAATCCATGGTGTTTTGCTATTTGTACAAATTGTTTTGAGAAATGCACTTACTGTTTTGCAAATGTCGAGTATGATTCGAAAAATGTACCAAAGCGACTGAGAAAAACTGTAACAACAAACTGCCTTCTGACACACAGTTTTCTATAGAAGGGGATGCAGCACATGTAGAAGGTGACAGTAGGACGTATTAGTCTGCTAACCAAAGATTACATGTGAAAGCAAAGACATCAGACTTTCAGGAGTGAAAACATGCTTAGATAATATCAGTGCTGTATTTTTGTGTCTAAGTCACATTACATTGTCATAGAGCATACAGGTTTAAAGTGAAGATGCTGACTCTTCATCTGCCTTGTTTTGGATTTGTACAGTTAGATTAAACATTCAACATTATATCAATTTGTACTATAGAGGGGCTTTTTGTGGCCATCGGGGTGTAGGCATATGTTTGTGTTTGGTTTTCTTCTATAGAATTTTGCTGATGCTCTAATATGGATGTGATTAAGACAATGTAGTGTCATGAGCAATGTCTTATTCAGTTATTACAAACAAAAGCTTGTACTGAAACTCTTGAAACTATTACAAACAGTAGAAAATCTACATCTTTGAAAGTAGACAATCCTGATATTACATGTAAAGAAATGTACATATGTTAATCACTTTTTCATTTTTGTTGTGTTAATAGACTTTAAGGTACTTAAAAAAAAAAAGCACCTTCTGTGAACAGTTTATACACCAATTTTTATGTGGAGGACTTGGGCTGAATTTTCTATGAAAACCCCTATACTCACTACCAAGTGTCTCAGTGTATCTCTGCTGCTCTGCTCCTGTAACAACAGTGTGGAGCCCTAGCTCGGAAATGGAGGCTACCAACATCAACAAAACAGTCAAAACTCAGAACAACACAAACTCCAACGCAAACTTCATATAAGCACATAGGCATATGAAAAAATAGCCTATTGCAACTGTACATAGATTTGGAAACAGTATTAACTTATATCAAATCTATATTCTTCCATGTGAGATTTCTAAATTTTCATTGCCTCACTCAAACTGAGAGGAAAATCCTGTAATTTACCTTTAATGTACCTGCACCCTGAACCAGATGATGCCATCACCATGGAGATGTTTGACAAATGCTGTACTGTGAGCACATCGTCTACCGTTGATGCCAGGCTTCAGTTGGTCAAAGTGTACTTGCCCTATCTCTGGGCACAGGCCTTCTCTACATCAGCGATGGTCTTTGGTGCATCAGATGACAGAATCAGATGGCCTCCTTTGTCTCGGATCACCACATCATCCTCAATCCTGATCCCTAGGCCACGGAAATGCTTTGGGGCCTGATCATTGTCTTCAGAGATGTACAAACCTATGACAGGGAAACACAAGAGATCAGAACTAACAACATTTTTGACTTAACTGTGACCACCCAGGCAACTGGGATGCCAAGTAGGTACATCTGCAATTTTTAAAGGTACAATGTGTAACAATCATGCATGTTTTTGTGAAGTATGTGTTATATCTGAGTTATGCTGGCAGTAGGCCATTTGCAAATACCTGTCAATCTAATTTCTAATTTAATAGTTTTTACTGTGCGCACTGAAGAGAAAGCAAGCATGAATGTCACATCTTTGAATTTTTCACCAAAAATTCAGTGAGACAGAAATCAGTCTACAGGCTGGCGTCATGGATGTAGATGACATACAAAATCAGGTACCCATTTTTAAAAGGTGCAGCACAATCCTATTACACTTCAGACATAAATCAATTAATACATAAAAATATTGAAATGAATACATCAAAATGATACATAATATTTTTAAATTTGCAGATTTGTTGCCATTGTTACACATTGCACCTTTAATATGACATATTTAAATTCTAACCACAACAGCTAGTTATATTAAGTGTCATAAAATCAAAGGACAAAAGATGTCTAGACCTGGTTCTATGGTGATGGCCATTCCTGGCTGTAGAGGTTGTGAGCGGGACAATTCAGGGGTATCATGGACATCCATTCCTAGGTAATGACCAACATGGTGAGGGCAGTACCGCCGTGCAGCCTGGGATAAAACATAAAATGATAGGACTTCAACAGTTCATCATCTACAATCTGAGAGAAACCACAACATGCGTCTTAACATGGAGCTCAGAGATGTCACTGATTGACATGTCACTCCTACCTTAACAGAGGCACTGAATCCAAGATAGTCTTTGTAACAAAATTACAGATATTACCTCAGATGATGTCGACTACTATGCTCAAAACAATCCTCATGGGTGCTGTCAGACTTACAAGATATAGTTTGCTGGAATAAGTGGGTGAGTGAAATAGTCAGCCAATTGTGACTCTTACTATGTGCATTCTCAATATGTATAAAAATAGGGCCAATGGTAGCTCACTGGCATGTTCTATCAAGAGTCAATAACAACTTGAATTTGCGAGGTTGTCAGGTCCTGGTGCTATGTTAGAGTCCCGTGGTCTTGATGCAGGAGACCAATCTCCCAATAGAAATTGGTGGTACTTTCACTGGAGGAGAACTCAACAAATTAAATGAAAGTTCACATATGACTTCCTATCAGTGCTCAACAGTAACCACTTCCATGTTATAAACCATCAAAACATGACCCATTATAAGTAAAGGCAAATGTTTAATAGTTTAGAAATTCGTCAAAAATGTAAAAACAAAAATTTCTCAAAATTGTGAACACATTTTGTAGATGTTGTCCCAAGGAAGAATACAACATTTGAAATGAATCTGACCAGTAGTTTTGTCAGAGAGGATGTCTGACGAAATTGCTAACGAAGATGACGACGAAGACGATGCCAGACACAGTGCCTTCACAATAGCTCATGGCCTATCGGCCGGTGAGCTAAAAAAAGACCCTGTAACCTCAAAGGTGCAACTTTCCACTGCAAAATATCACGTTTTGACAAAGACACACATCTTTTCGTGTGCTTCAGGGGTGATTTAGTCTTTTCAACACCATTGCTCATTTGTACACGTGCAGCTTTTCCATTAAAATATGTTCTCACCTGACACTATTTGTCAAGGCTATGTCACTGCGTTCTGCATGTATGTTACCCATGATGAGTGTCATTTTGTCAGTGTGAGGAAATATAAACGAACCAAACAGAGACTTTTCACCCTTATTCCAGAAGCTAGAGCTAATGGTGCCAGACATACTTCCAATGCAGAAAGTGCCTTAATTCTGTCATTGTTACCTTCAGTGCATCAGCATCAGTGGTACTGGCCTTGAGGACACCTAGCCGCCTTAACTGTCGTCCCAACAGAGCTAGCATGGTACTATAGATGTGATCTAGACTGACGCCTGGGGAGCACAGAGACAAACAGGAGCACTGGACCTCCAGGACAGCCTCGTACAACTCAGCCTGGGCAGGGCTGAATCTAGCAAAGAGGTGAGGGGACAATATAATTAGTGTTATTTTATGTAACTGAGAACGTTAAACTGTTATTATTATTAATGATTTAATTTGTGTGGGCTCATTCACAACTATTTTTTTTAAATGATCTACTTTTCTGAGCTATATTTATGAAAATCTCTTTGTGTCTCTAAAGTTTACCTTAATAATCTATGTTGCCAATGTAATATATTATCTATGTCATGTGCTTTTTCCTTAACTTACTTCCCATTCACAGGCCATGTTCGAGTGATATCACTGACGTAACCAAAGTATTCACAACCGCCATCAAGTAGGACCATTTCACCTTCCTGAGAGAAAAGATGAAAGAGATGACATGATCAAATTTGCCAAAAACTATGTAAAGGGAAGTCAGCAAAACAAAGAACACAGAACATTACACTTACTCATGTACTTACTGAAAAAAACTATTCAATATAAAAAATAAAACTAGGTATGTGTGGTAAAAGTATTTCTAGAGTTGTACATTTGTTTAAAGGAAATACCTGAGTTAGATATTTCAATAGCTAGATATCAGATTTATGCAGAAAAAGAAAAAGTCATGAGGACTTCGCAAACTTTCAAACACTGTATGTATCTATACGCCAGGCATCATTATAAGAACCATCAACATAAGAATTCATAGCATCTTATATTGACAGAACAGTCATTTTTATAGCCACACCACTCCTCACCTTGATAATTTGGTTGTTGTTTATGTAGTGCAGTGTATTCGCTCGATTTCCTCCAGCAACCACAGGTGGGTATGCCAGAAAGTTGGCACCATGGATCCGATTCTCAAAATCAAACTGGAATTAAAGATTTTGTGTTAACTCATAACAGAATACACAGGACAGAGGAGAGAATCATAAAGTGGCTGTACAACAATTACATATACTTTAGCAAAGAGCACAGCTTCATCTATGTCGCCTTGAGAGAGTGCCATTGTCCTCCTAAAAGCCTGAAATAAGAAACGGAGTTGGAGTGAGGACATATGGACACATCGCTGTTCAGACTGACATATTTTTGACAGAAGTGGTTTTGTTACACCAGCCTACCTGTGCTGTGATGTGACCTGCTTCTTGCATCAGTGCCACCTCTGCTGAGCTCTTAAGGGCCCTCAGAGAGTGTATGAGAGGTCTGAGGGAGTGTGGCATTGGACCCGCCTCCAACATGGGACTCACATGAGTCTGGTGGAGACGTGGGTGGGCCGGCTGAGAACTATCATACCACACCAGAGTGCCTAAAAGATTTAAGTTGGAGGAAAAATGGTAGATAAGCTCTTTCAACTTCCATGACACTCAAAAATATAGCACTTTATTTATTAAATGTTATTGTAATAATATACACAGCCTTGCCAAAAATAAAAATTCCACACTGTTTGACTGGACTGCATTTACAAGGGCATATTCATCATGGCATCATTTACACCACACAAAGCTGATGCAGTTACAATAAATGCTACAATATTTATTTCTGTCCATAGTTGCATTAATTTTTTGCCAAGATCTTGTATTGATGATGTTGTAAAGTCACCTCCAGCACATTCCAAAGATTCTCAGTGGGGTTCAGGTCTGAACTCTGTGGTGACCAATCCAGGAGTAAAAATAATATTTCATGCTTCTTGAACCACTCTTTCACAAGCCAAATGAACCCAAACAATCACTATTACCTAATGTTTTGATCCCTAGAAAATTAAAGGTCAATTAAGAAATGAGAAGCCACTCACTGTATCAGTTACAGTTAAAGAACTTGCGGCTGAAACACATTAATCTCTGCAGTAATTATCCAATGATAGGATCTGAACAATTTGCTTAGCTAAATCCAGGTGAAGGACTTTTTTGGTCAGGCTGTGTATACAAAAGCTAAAAAAGGCAGTGGGGCGCCATGATATTTAGATGTAGTGGTGATGTAGTTGTGATGTTCTGAAGCTGGACTTGGGGCTCCTGGAACCTTATGAGAAACCGCACTATAACCAACCTTGGAGTGAAATGGATTATCGCATTAAATTGCATAAACAGATAAACTCAGTTGTAAAATCACAATTCTTCCAACTAAGCCTTCTTTGTTAAAACCAAGATCTTTTTTTTTTTAATCAACTACTGATTTTGGAAGGGTTATACATGACTAATCAGGCCTCATTATCATGCCTACAACTGGTCCCAAGTGCTGCTGTGTGTCTCCTAAAAAAAGCTGTTTTATAGTCTTATTTATGATCTTTTGTGTGTGTGTATTTTCACTATGTTTGCACTGTGTGGCCCTCATATTTGTGTTTATACACAGTATTAATTCTATGTACAGAACTTTGGCAAACAGTGTTGTTTTGTAAAATATGCTTTATAATTAAAGATTGAATTAGACTAAAGTAGAAGTAGATATTGAATATAAATTAACCAGCTGAACAAAAATGACTCCAAATAAATACTAATGTTGTCCTGTAACTATGTAACTAAGTGTGGCACTATTGAAGGAGAAGGTGACAATATTCCACTGATAACTTTTAAGAAATATGAATTTGGTCCAACCTCAAACATAGTAGATGATGATAATGCATTTCATTACTGGATACCATTTATTATAAAACAAAAAAATAGTAAGAAGTTCATTCTGAGCTACTGTAGTAACATTACAGACTACAGGGAAGAGGAGATAAAAGGGCTCATTCTAAAGTAAGGAAAACACAGATTGTTATGTTAAGGTGAAAGGTACAAAAATGAAAACATAACTAAGGATATTATATTCTGTTTATGTAGGAAGATCCCCATAAATCATAAGCACTAAAACTTCAATTCTTGGCTGTCCAGAACCCAACCCCCTTGTTTGGGCTCTAAACACATCTGGGCTCAGTGGTCTCATGCCCCTCCTCACACCCACCTTTAAGGCTCTTAAGCACAACACCTAGTTCTTCTGTGCAGTGTACTCTCTCTATGCCTGTCAAAGCAGCCGCTCCATCTTTCCCCGACCGGGGCCCATCCCACAGCTCTCTCCCAGGGTCTCTACGGGGGACAAACAAAATGACCTGGTCTGGTCTCCCTCTCCCATGAAGAACCAAGGCACTGTCAGGCTCTAGGATGCCACTAAGATAGAGGAAATCCTGTGGAACATTTAGCATTGTGTTAATTAGTGAAGTCATCTAAATCTGTGTAGATCAGAAGTTTTCAACAGTCATGATTCAATAGACACATATGAATTTAAAGAAGTTCAACCTGTACCTGATTTTGGTGGAAGGGATAAGGGATGTCATTTGTCATGTAGCGGGTTGGATGGGACAAAACAATCACCACATGGGTGCCGGAGGAGGCAGATGGTCCCAGCCTGTCTGCTTGGGCCTCGATAAGTGAGGCCAGTCTGTGTCTGCGGAGTTCATATTCCGTCTGACTCAAGCCTGGGGTCACCTCACCTGTGGACAGAGGTCATTGAACAATGGATTATTAAAACTGATATTATACCATCTTTTTATAAAGGAGTAAACCAGTAGCTGATGATTAGTTGATATCACTGGTTGTTGGGGAATAATTTTTTTTTTACTGATATAATAAGTGAATAAATCAGTAAATGGGAAACTGAACATCTGGCCACTTCTGGCTGAAAATTTTATGTGCATAACTACTGCTATTTTCCATCAAAATACATCATTTCTGTTGATATTAGCCACCGGCCACTCTCAGAGCCAGATCTGCTTTTACCAACAGCTTGTGAAAATGTCATAACTACACCAATAAATGAGAAAACTAACAAATCCATCCATGTATGTAGAATTTTAGCTTAAAAATCTGCACATTTGTTTTCCAATAATTCGGGCCGGATCTACTAAGATCCCAATTTGCACGTAGTAATTTGTCTGTGCAAATCTAGAATTTTGCATGTGGGGTTGAACTGCGGTTTGCGGGTGATTTACTAAGATTGCTTGGACAGATGTCAACAGGTACAAAGTCATGGAGGCTGCCCTATTTGAATGAAGGTTTTGTGTGTGCTAAACTGCTCTGGGATCTGCCAGCATTAATGGTAACAATGTGCTGAATGATCCAGATGCAAAGAAATGTAAAGATGGAGGAGTTTTGTCGTAGAAGGTATTGCATGACTCATTCATTCATTTATCTGTCATTTTAAAGGTGTGTGTGTGTGTCTGTGTGTGTGTGTGTGTGTGTGTGTGTGTGTGTGTGTGTGTGTGTGTGTGGGGGGGGTGTTGGATTGAATGACTGTCAGGCACACATACTTTTGTTACACTGTAGCCTAATGTTGGTGCATATTTTTAATCACAATCATCAGGAGTGGAAAAGAGTCCCATAAAGTGTGTGAGTGTGTAAGGGAAGGTGGTGGTGGTGGTGGTGTGGTGTGTGTGTGTGTGTGTGTGTGTGTGCGTGCGTGCGTGTGCGTGCGCGTGCGCGTGCGTGCGTGTGTGGGGGGGGCATACGTCTCAATTATTTTTTCTTCTGTAATTCCAAAGATGTTCGAACGAGGGTGACAAGTGCGTTCTCTGTGTCTTGTTTCATTGTTTCCATGTCTCCTTCTTGTGACAATAAACGCAGCCATGTGTGTGCAATTAGGCATACAAACCATTTGCACCTCCCTTTGAGACATGTTAAATATGGACTAAGTTTCTATCACCAAAATTGCTTTTGGTTTGATAAATCACATTGCGTGTATATTTACATTTTCTCCTCCCAGCACATGCACAATTGCATGTAAATGCCTCATATTGCATATTCATTGTGGGTAACGTATTAACTGGATGCAGACGTGTTACTTCACGCCTTTGAAAGATACAACCCTTAGTGTGCACTAAGGGTTGTACATTTTTTTGCATACGCAGTGACTTTGCAAATGTCTTTATACACGCAAACCTTTAGTAGATCCAGCCCTTAGACCATACAATGCTTTTTTGTTTTAATTTTAATCAAATATACAGTATGAAGTGGTACATACATTGTAATGCAAACTGGCTGTGGTATAAAGCCATATCCTTATTATTACTGTATAACAGAGAGTCTGAATCTTAACTATGTAATGAATCTCCCAATGATCTCACTAAAAACTAAAAGCACTGTAGGTTTACCTTAAAAACTGAAAATTAATTATTTGTTTTGAATTATTATTCACTCCACGGTAAGTAACACTCACCATGTTTGATGAGGTGTGGATGACTATAAGGGCTGGGTTGGCCCAGATACCGAGGTGGGACTGTCTTTGGTTTCAAACCTCCTGGTTTCACAGAAATGTTTCTACATGGACACCAGACAGATCCTGCAGACAGCAAGACAATAAAGGTGACAAAGGCTCACAGTCACACAAGGCACCTAAGATACTGTATGCAGCTGCTTTAATCTTTTTTTTTCCATCTGGATAAATTTTTCTCAAAGAAGACCATTAAAATTCATCACTGTTCTCTAAATGTATAGTTTGTTATGTTACAAGGGATGATGCAACAAAACACCAATGTTAGGTATACAGACAGACAACACAGATTTTTTTTTTTCAAATAGCAATTTGTCCAGATCATGTTTCCCACAGATTTCCAAATCTGCATTTGCCTTAGCCCTATCAGATTTTATATTGGCTTTCAGAGTGATCCTTTGACACTGGACAATCCAAGTTAGACTTGAATATAAGGAATGGATTAACCTGATGACAGAGACTGCATCATTTGATCTAATGATAGCTAAATTACATAATGGCAAAGAATCACATTTAATGATCTGGAGAGACTTTCTGGACTTCAGTAAAAGTGAAAATGTTTGCTTTAGTAGTATTGGTGCTCTAGATGTTTTCAGTTCATTTATGTTTCTTGCCTTGTCTCAACTGTAGTTTGTTTTATATGTAAACATACAGTCATCCTCAAAATTATTCAACCACTGCCAGTTTTTGTGATTTTTTTTGTTTTTGTGATGCAATGAATGAGTTTCGTCAAATTAGTTTGTGACTTATATGTGATACACATGTGACAGAAGACTTAAAGAAATATTTTATTTCAGGAGTATTTTATTAGTGGATTTCCAAAAATGCCATGTTCTAAATTATTCAAACCCTAGTTTTACTAAGTACAGTGTCTTTTCTTAATAGTCACTAGAGTAGCCTTGATTCTGGATGATGGTTCCTGTTAGTGTCCACAGGTTCTCTTCTGTCTCCTGTGGGATGTTGGTCCACTCTTCCTGGGCCAAAGCCTTCAGCTGGGTCCGGTTGGATGGTCTCCTACCCATCACTCTGGTCTTCAGCTCCCTCCACAGATTCTCTATATGGTCTAGGTCATGACTTCAACTGGGTCATGTCCTTGAACCACTGCTGCACAACCTTGGTGGCATGCTTGGAGTCAGTGTCCTGCTGGGATGTTCAATCAAGACCAATGTGGAATTTCTCAGCCCTTTTACGCTGTTATCCAGGATGTTGATATAGTCATGTTAAATTTACAATGCTTTGTAACTAGATGAGGTTTCCGGTGCTACTAGCAGAGAAGCATCCTAGCACTATAGATTATAACCATAGAATTATGCTGCCACTGCCATAACAAAGGTATGAAGGTATCACAGGTAACCATCCAACAAGTATTGCACAAAGGAGTTCTCCATGGATGCAGACCCAGGAAGACGCCACAACTCAAGATAAGCTCATTTGACATTTGCTAGAGCTCTTTTTAACTGAGATCCTAGCTTTTGGTCATCAGTCCAGTGATCTGATGATGAGTTGTTTGGCCACATGGATGATGCCTACATCTGGAGGAAGCAAGGAGAAGCATACAAGCCGAAGAACAAACTCCCAACCATCAAGCATGGTAGTGGCAACATTATGCTATAGGGTTGTTTTTCTGCTAGTGGCACCAAGAAACTCATCAAGATACAGGGCATCATGAAAAAGGAGGATTATATCAACATCCTGGATGACAACGTGAAAGCATCTGCTGAGAAACTCCAGATTGGTCCTGACTGGATGTCCCAGCAGGACACTGACCCCAAGCACACCACCAAGGGAGTGCAGCAGTGGTTCAAGAACATGACCCAGTCAAAGTCCTGACCTAAATCATATAGAGCAAGGGTCACTAATCCTGGTCCTTGGGGGCCAGTATCCTGCATGTTTTAGATGTATCCCTCTTACAACACACCTGATTCAAATGATCAGCCTACCATCAAGCTCTGCAGAAGCCTGATAACACCCATCAGGTGTGCTGGAAGAGGGAAACATCTAAAACATGCAGGATACAGGCCCTCAAGGACCAGGATTGGTGACCCCTGATATAGAGAATCTGTGGAGGGAAGACCAGAGTGATGGGTAGGAGACCATCCAACTGGACACAGCTGGAGGCTTTGGCCCAGGAAGAGTGGACCAAAATCCCACAGGAGCTATAAGAGAGCCTGTGGACACTAACAGGAACCATCACCCAGAACCAAGGCCACTCTACTGACTACTAAGAAAAGACATTGGACCAAGTAAACCTAGGGTATAAATAATTTTAACTTGGCATTTTTCGGAACTCCACTAATAAAATACTCCTGAAATAAAGTATTTCTTCAAGTATCATTCATTGTTATTCTTTCACTTGTGTATCATATATAAGTCACAAACAAACTTGATGAAACTCATTTATTTCATCAGAAAAAAAATAAAATAAAATAATCACAAAAAATGGCAGGGGTATTTTTTTTTTAACAATTTTGAGGACGACTAATTTGTG
>JAPQRP010000029.1:8315797-8333408 GCA_037367295.1 Apogon hyalosoma | reverse complement strand
TGGGTCTGAATTCTTCATTAATTCAACTCCACAGGTCCATCTTCAACCCTATTTCTGAGTAATGACACAAGAAAGGTAATTTTGAGCGCTGGCCCTTTAAATACAAATGACCCACTTCATGCCCCACCCCCTCCAGGTTGTTGACTGTGCTGCTCTGTCCCGTTCAACTCACAACTGAACATTTTAGGTAGTTTGGATATATTTTCAGTATGGACTACAACTGCTGCTGCTGACAAACAATTATGTCATATTTGGAGAAATGTTCGTCGGAAGTCTTGACCTTGTAGGTGCAAATGTCATGACGTAACTAGTTATAGATGCAACAAATTAAGAAAAAATTCAAATGGGTTGTAGAAATCCACTAAAGTTTTGCCGGAATGAATATAAAGATAGCTTTGTAGCACCTGGAGGGTTCAAATTCAAACTTTATGAAGTATTAGGATCCAAATACACAAATAAATGAACCAAAGACTAATAAAATCAGGTTTAGCAAAACATGACCCCTTTAATGTGATGAAAGTCATCACTGCCAGAAAAAGAAATATACATATTAGGGAAAAATGCTTAATACTGGAGACATATAATTTGCCTGACAGCATTGTCAGTCAAGTAGTGTAGAGTAGTATTTTTCTTGTACATCTTAACTTAAGGCCTAAATTTACAAGGACATAATTGCCATTTTTCCAAGTCCTCTGGTAAGTTTAATTTACCAGCTGTTTCATCCAAACTGTCATTGCTCTGATTAGTTCAAGGACTGTTCAGTTACATCAGGATAGATTTTAGTCTGTGTCTTTTCTCCTAACTTCCCTTCAAAATTTAAAAAAAAAAATGATCTGAGAGGTCTCAAACAGATTCTAAAATGAGAATGAAATCTGGCTTGGTACTTAGAAAGAAAATGTCTCCACCTAAGATAACATAATAATGTTCTATTTAATGTAATCAATAATGTTGCCTGCTATTACAAACATTTGCATTCTGTTCATCTATCTCCACTTACAGTTATCTTGTTTTGACAACAGCATTATTATACTTTTCTGTCTAATACACAGATATC
The DNA here is from genome assembly GCA_037367295.1 of Apogon hyalosoma. Lineage (NCBI taxonomy): Eukaryota > Metazoa > Chordata > Actinopteri > Kurtiformes > Apogonidae > Apogon > Apogon hyalosoma. The sequence continues at coordinate 8,332,354 of JAPQRP010000029.1, read as the reverse complement.
ACGATGGAAAAATGTCTAAATTAAGTCTGGAAAGTTGATGTCTGATCAAAAAATTCATTCATTTAACACCAACTGACATTTAGGTTTTATACATCCAGTCATTACTGCTTGGTCCAGTCATCTTGGAGGCAAAGGTGCAGCATATAGATAGATGTAATACATAATTGTGATTATGCTGACTTCAAAATTTTGTGACTGAGTGTGTTTTGTTATTGTATGTGTCCGAATGTGAATGCAGCAATGTGTAGCACTGTTGTCCAAAACAGATTTCCCAGATGGGACAGTAAAGTTTATCCTGATCCTAGTCCTTGTGAGGGTCATGGGGTTGTCATGGTTTATCCCACCTATGGCAAAGGCGGGATACACCCTGGTTCATCACAGGACTGACATACACAAACTAACAACTATTCGCACTCACACCTACAGGTGATTTTTTAGATTGACTGACTGGCCTATTAAGGTGCAATTCTGTGGTTGGTGCGGGAAGAGAACCCACCCAAACATGAGGAGAACGTGCAAACTCCACACAGAAAGGCCCACGCTGGTCAGAACTGCAGTACAGGCCATAGTACTAACCACTGCTCCACAGGTGCCACCCAGGTTTTGTACATCCATAGATAGACACTTTTACACATCTCACCTGTGGTCTCTTTCTGCAGTTGCTCAAGGACTTGGTTCTGCAGCTCCAGTTCGGTCCTGGTTCTGTTCAGTTCTGCTCTCAGACTCATCACTTCTTGGCTCTGCTCCTCTGCTTGATTCTCGTTATTTGTCATTCTCAAATCCACAGTGTCCAACCTGGTCTCTTGTTCTGAGCACGTGGAGAAAAAACAAGATAAAATGTTCTAAACATTTTGATGTTCGAAAGTTAGTTTGATGCTGAAATTTAAAAACAGTGAAACGAGATTCTAGTGACACCAATTTTATATGATTCATGTTATAAAGTCAGAAGTGATGAGCGAATCAAATTCACTTTTTTAATAACTTACTTGAAACTTCACCAAATACTGGAAAACAGAATTAAAGTGTGGCTTGGGTTCAGTCAGTTGCCCACCTGTTGTTGCTTTTTCCAGTTTGTCTACTTTTATCTTCTGCTGCTGCACTTCAGTCTCAGTGGTGCCTATCAGTCCTCTCAAAGAGGCCACGTCCTTACTCTGAAGGTCCAAGCCGTTCTCATTGGCTGTCACTCTGTGCCCGAAGCATGACACTTCTGTTGACAGCACTAAAAAATATAGAGAAAAATACAAAAATAATAAAGAAAACCACAAGGTATTTATATTTATATAACCAGATCAGTGTCCTCTGTAAGTGTTACCATAACAAATAAAATGAGAATATTCAAGCACTAAGACAGAGAAATATTTAGATTAATTAAAAAAAATAAATAAATAAATAAAAGCAAAATTCCTTAAAATGATTTTCACAACAAAGTACAATAAGCATTTGTAAAGGCTGATTGTTTGGAACATTCACATCCAAATGATTTATATTTCACTGCAGCACTGATAGTTATAAATCAAAAAATGTATCCATACCCCTGTGAATTAGTGTGGCTATTATTTCTGCATTCACAAAGGGTGTCTTTGTTTCCTCAGAGATTAAAATAAATTCTGTCATCTTGTTGTACATCATCTGATAAGCATTTTGTAAAACTGTAATGTGATATTCCAGTCTTTTCCTTCAGATAATTACAGTCCACATGCTTTAACATAAAGGTCAAGAACACTAGCAACACTTGTCATACAGAACAACTTTATTTCACTCTAAATTTAGACCAACTTCAGCTTGTGGCCTTCATCGGGATCACCAGGGGGTATATAACCAGCTCCTTTAAATAATAGATTAAACCTGAAAAACGCGAGAAAAAAAAAGAAGAGAGAAAAAAAAAATCATGGGGGGTGCTGGGAACCAAACAATCCTATCTATCCACGCACTGATTGACCACTGGGTTGTTTGCAAAGATGGGTTGGATATATGACCAGGTGCCTCCAGACCTACTATTGTATCATATTAGCACAGAGACAATGGTCCAGTTAGAGACGGGGCTAATGCCATATCAAGACCACACACTTAAAGGGTACAGGAAGGAAGTAGAACCTTAATTTGTAGGAAAATGAAGAGGATATGCATAATAGGTTCAGTCTACTTCAAAATCCACATATATATATATATAAAACAACAAAGAAATGTCCATATAAAAACAACATTAAAATCCTTAAATCTTTAAACATATAAATAAATAGTGTGTAAAAGAACAGAAAGTGCAATGCAAAATTTTACAAACCATCTTTGCAAATATCCAATTGGTCAGTCAGTGTGTGAGAGGACAGGAATAGTTGTTTTTTGGGGGTGTTTTTTTGCAGATTTTTTTTTTTCTTTTCTCATTAATTTAATTACAGCCAGTTATGTATGTCCTGATGACCCCGATGAAGGCCAAAAGCCCAAATGTGTTGTTTTGAATTTAGAGAGAAATAAAGTTGCTCTACACTGCAATTACTGCTGGAGTTCTTGACCTATTGCAAGTTTTTCTCCTTCTCTGTGCACCTTGGAAGTAGGTGTCAGAACATTTTACTTACACTTTGTTTTGCATATTGTACCTCTTGACATTCTCTGTGAGGTGCCTCGCCTGATTTGCCTTCTAAACAAGTCTTAGTTGGTAATTTGTTCTGATAAGAACGTTTAACTTCATATATTTTGATACTTTAAACTAACAGTGTAGTAAGTTCTGCTCAGTACCTGCATTTTCCTTTTCCAGTTCGTTCATCTTCTGCTGTGACATGGCCAGTGCCACCCTTTGCTCCTCCACTTTTTTCGTCATGTTCTCCAGTTCAGATGTCAACAGCAGAACTTTGCTTCTCTCTTCCTCTGCCTTCATCTCAGTGTCTTCCATTCTGGTCATCAGGTTCCTCAGTTCTACTTTCTGCTCTACAACAGTGTCTCTCAGCATTTTCAGCTCATTCCAGATGGCTGCGATGGATGGATCTATTATCTGAGCCCTTCCTGATGACAGGAAGAACAGCAGCAACATCTGAACCCCTAAAACCCTCATTCTGCATAAGCTTCACAACTAAGAAACGACTAAATGTTATCACAGCACATTTCATATGTAGTACAACGCTAGAAGCCACTGGCTGGGAAAGCAACAGGTGGCAGCAGGAAATTTCTGCCAACAGAACAACATCATGGGAAAAGAGTGTGTAAACTAGTCTAAGTAATTCTGGAAAGTATTATCTATTTTACATGGCAGGTAATGAGTGTCCTTATGCTGCAGTGCATATCAACTGAACTTGTTCATAATAAAACCCCAAAGTTTGACAGAATGTACAAGTTTGGCAGTAAAATATTTACCACTTAGTAATGCTGTCATTTCTTTATAATACTAAAAATATACATAAGGGCTGAAGGGATTTCAGAGGAAATTTAACTCATTCCTCCAAGAAACAAGAATTAATGTGTGCAACAGTGCAGGGTCTTTGTATTTTAACCCATAAAGTCCTAGTGCCACGTTTTCAGCAGTTCCAAAATATTTTTTTTCTCTATATTTAGTTTGTCTTAAGTGATTTATCACCATTTATTATGACATTATCCTCTGTATTTTGCATTTTTTTCAGAGAACATCTGGTATTTTCCTATATTTAATTCACTGATGATGTAGATGTTCATAAAAGCTCAGATTAAAGTGGATGGTTATTATATCAAAAAAACAAAGAAAGCTGACGAAAAGTGACTTTTTCTGCAAAATACATCATTAACTAAACATAAACCCAGTGTGTCCATTCACTGTCACTGATCCAAGTCCATAGGTTTTATTGGTGAATCAATGTAGAAGATGATGGTGTTTCCATGGTAACTACAGAGCCTTTGAATGTCCAAATGGGTCATATCTGATGACCATGAAAGATGACAAACTGTGTTTTACACCAATTATTTACATGTATTGATAGAATTATTGGATCAGCAGGTATTAGTAGATGGTTTTGGTCACCAGTGGCTGTTTGGGTCTTTATGGTTTAATCTATTCAGAATGTTGTGTTACATGGTCTTGTTGAAATATACATGGGTATCCCTGGATTCGTTGTCATCCAGATTGTGTTGCTCCAACATCTTTACTGAAGTGAAATGAAAATGGCATTTGCCCTTTGCATTGACACAACCCCAGACCATGACAGACACTGGCTTCTGGACTTGTTGCTGGTTACTGTCTGGATGGTCCTTTTCCATCTTGGTTCAATCCAGACACCTCAGAGATCAGACAAGTCACAGCAGAACCAGTCCTCATCTGGATTTAACAAAGCAAATAGGTAAGAGCCTTGCATTGGATAATTAATGTGGTGATGGCTTTCACCTGCAACAAGTTCTTTAACCCTAACTGATGCAGTGAGAATTAATTTTGTTTTTCAACAACCATCAGTTTGATAGAGAGTATAAAGATTGGATAGTGTTTGAATGGAAAAAGGTCATGTGGTCTGATGAATCCAGACTGACCCTGGCCCAGAGTGAGAAGAGAGGCAGATGAAGTGATTACCCATCATTCCTAGTGCCTAAAGTGCAAGCCTGTGGGGGCAGTGTTATGATCTGGGGTTGCTACAGTTGGTCAGGTCTAGGTTCAGCAATGTTATGTGTCCAAAAATGAATTAAAATAAATATTGATACATTTGCATTATCTTATTGAAGCAATGAAACTAAAGAGATAGATAGATAGATAGATAGATAGATAGATAGATAGATAGATAGATAGATAGATAGATAGATAGATAGATAGATAGATAGATCTGGGAAATACAGTGACAATATATAGTGACATAGGCCTAGCTGTCAGTGACAAAAATGACACGATCTAAGCAATAGGCAACTTATACAAGACAGTTTAATGAGTTTAGCCTTAAAAATGTATCTCATAGCTCTAATAATCATCTTGAAACTAAAGCAAATCGCCAGCTGGTCCAAAGTGTCGCCGGTCAACAACTAAAGTCAGCCATTGACACAGGTCAAATGCATGCATTCAACCCAGTGCTGGACCTCCATAGAAACTGGTGACTCAAACAAAACATTCAGTTAAGTATCTAAATGACAGGAAAAAGATCTCACCTGGACTCCACTTTCGCTGTGGCAGCAGCCTTACAGCAGCCCTGACCAAGGTGCTTGTAGAAGGCAACATTGTTGCTGGACCCATAGACTCCGATCCCTCACAGCATGCTGCTCCACTAAGACAAGACACACGGTCAGTCACCAGTAAAGTGAGTAATACTGACGGAAACATATACAAGTCCGCTATCACGACTTACCGCGGTTTGTAGTGTCTTTTCCAACACTATACAGATCTAATATTTCTTAGATTAACAGTAACCCTAGCTAACTTGCTGTCCCATGTTATCTAGCCGCATTCATTTTGGTTACTGACCTATGCCCTGAGTAAGGTTTCGCAGGCAGTAAGGATTAATCTGACCTGCTTTGATACTTTCGACATAAAAATCCGACAGTGACAGCTGTTGACTGACTTAAAGATCACTAGTTTTTTGATACTTTTACAGATTTAATTTAGCTTTCCACTATATTTATCATATAGCCCATTAAGGCACTCATCATAAAGCATTATCGTTCACATAACAATGTCCATGCGTTGGCAAGGATTCACATTTCCTAATCTGGAGTTGTGTCACCTCCAAATTATTTTCATATTTGTTAGAGATTATATCCTCTTGCGACCCCATTTTTATCCTTTGTAGTGGACAAGAGTTTCACAGCCTTACTTTTTAAAAAAAAAATGCTGTTCACTGCAAAATACATTCCATAAAAAAGGTGTCTGACAAAAATGTTGCATTATGCTGTTTCCATTTGAGACAGTTATTTAATGTAAAGCGGCCAAAACATTCCTGGGTTTGTGGAGGATATTATTTCCGTGGCTGTTCCGAATCTGAGTAAGAACAGTCCAAGTTTTCTTAAGAATTTTTATTCGTTGTATTTGGATGTGCACTTGACCAAAATTCTCACACTCTAGTGTTTGATTGGTTGAGACTGTTCTTAGTGTAGAGCATCCTGACAGTCTTTAGTGAGGGAAAAAAATGGTTACCAGAAGCATGTTTCTTGACTCCTCTTTTTGTCCCGAATTCTGTCTAGCAGGGTCACATTTGTAAGGCAGCAAATTGTGTTACGAAAACTTAACTCTTAACGCTAACGGGATGTGGGTTGAGCTCTGCCTGACAGATTAAACTCAGGGCTTTCTTTCTCATAAACATGTGTTTGGTCTGTCCCACAACTCGCCTGAATGAAACAGAGCAGCGACACCATTATCAAGGAAGCAGTGTAGTAGCAACGAAAACGGCCGCAGTCCAGCCCAGTGGCTTTTCCTTTCGTGCGTCAGTGTGTCTTTAGTCGTTGATCAGGTGCGTTTCTGTCTGAATCCAGGGGGTTGATGGGTGTTGTTTTAAGATGAATTTAGTTAACCAGTGCTCGAATAGCAGCTAGCTAAAGCTGTTTTCATGCGTCATTAAAAGACGGACGGATGCACATTTCCAGAAACTTCTGGCTTTCAGTCATCTGAAAAGTCAATAATGCTAGATGTGCATTGTCTCTTATTTGTGTTTGCTTGTATTCTGTGAAGTGTGAAGTGAGTAAATGAGATAATCTTATTCCGTCCCTTAGCATAGCTAGCGCACTCACGTATTAGCTTTGTAACAGCGCGGATAAACAAAGCCAGATTCAGCTAAGTTGTTGGTTTATCTCTCTCTCCTTTTCCACAAATGTAGCGCGCTGTGTGCTGAAAGTGACAGAGCAGAATGGACCCACGGAAAGTGTCAGAATTGAAGGGCTTCGTGCAGTTATGCGAATCCAATCCTGGGATCCTGCACCTTCCTGAGATGAGCTTTTTCCGGACCTGGATACAGGGGTTTGTCTACCTTGGAATAATTGTTGCTTCGTTCCATAATGTGAACATGTTGCACAGTTATCCAGTCTGGGCTTGTATATAAATGATTCATGGAAAGTTATTTGTATAATCTGAAACAAAGTTGCATAGAGTAGCCTCTCAACACGAAAGTGCATAGGTTAACACGTGCCCGTCCCGCCCACCTCCCTCTAAAGGTCCTGGACCCCAGGCTTCTTTTGGACCTACACCTGTCTGGAGAAATGGTCATTGTGAGCGCATTTTGGCTCGTCAACATAATGTTAAATGTGTTTTGAGCTCTTGGCTTTATGGTTAAAATTGGAATAAAATTTAGGCTAAAACTAAGAAATTCATAATGTCAATGAGACACATGAGTATAAGAATCAGAGGTATGCAACAGAACCATAAGTGACTTGTCTCCAATGTAGCTGTAAAACTTAAACCATAATAATGACATTTCAAGTAAGGCTGTATGATGTGCCCATATATACCATGTGATAATAGAAAATGTATACTTTTTCATATTCCATTTTATCCCTGTATTTTGTGGGTCACAAACAACACACTTTTCAGCAGTATTATTTGTTATTTGGGTGCTTTGCTTTCTCTTTAGGTAAAATTTGTATCATAGCAACAAAAACCAACATGGAGTAGAACAAACATGACAAATACTGGAGTATTTCATATCATCAGTTATTGTGGATGTTCCAAATTGAAGGAAAAAATAATTGAATGTGAAGAAGGAAAACTGAATGCTTACCCTACTATTTGATTCAGGGAGTTCATTGTTGTGTATAGAAGTTTGTGCAACTGTATAGCACCACATGCCTAATGAAAATATAAAACTATTTTTAAATTAGTTTAACCAAATAGTTTCAGTGATGACATACATGGTAACAGTCTTATTGATACATACATTATTGTAGTTAATTCTTCACATTTTCACTTTTGCAGGATGGGTGCAACAATCCCTCCCCCACCCAAAGCAGGGGACTCCTGCAAGGTGAGAAACATAAAGCATGCTTTGTATTTTTATTCTTATGTAATTAATGTTTTTAAAATTGATTTGTCTTTAACTAAGTTGTCGTCACATCTGTCTGACTTGTAGGGAGGCTGTCCATGTGGTCCTTCATCTACATCAGCCTCGGCCTCACAGCCTGAGCCTCCTGTTCCGTCTGAGAGTGAGGAGAGTGAAATAGGTAATGTCTCCATCTCACTTTGGACAAGGTTTAAAATTACCAGTGTATCCATGTTTTCACACTGCCTGTATGTTTCAGGTGTAAACTTAAAGGCAGATTTTGTGTCCTCTCATAGTTCTTTCAATAACATGGGACAGGGTTATAAAAAAAAATAAGCTAACCCCTTATAGTTTGTCATGCTGCTACAACTCTGAGTAAAGACATGTCCTATATATTTTTTGTACTCGTTTGTTCCAACCGGAAGATATTGTGAAATGCTGGGTTAATGTGTCTGATTTTTTGTTTTGTTTTGTTTTCCAGAGATTGATAAAGAGGGAGTGATTGAGCCAGACACTGATGAACCACAGGAAATGGGAGAATATGAAAATATTGAGGTAAATGTTTATATAAACAGAACTGAATACATTTACATTTCTTTTAACTGTTTAACCATTTTGCAAACCCTTTTAGCTTTGCAAATGAACTGGAATATAAGAAGTTTTAAACACCTCTGTAGAGTTAGTTTGACTCTGTGTGTCTCTTCAGGTCTCAGAGGAGATGATGGATCAGGCCAATGAGAAGAAGATGGAGGCCATTAATGCTTTAGGAGAGGGTTAGTTGACATTTGTCCCAGAAAGTGATAGGGAAATGCATATTTAAAATTTTTATCATCTTTTCTAATCTTGAGTGTCTTTATTTTTTCTTTAGGTGAATTACAGAAAGCCCTGGATCTTTTCACCGAAGCCATCAAGCTGAATCCCTGTGTAGCCATCATGTATGCCAAGAGGGCAAGGTGAGACCGATTCTGCTTTTAGAGTCCTCTGAATATTTACTGTTTTCAGCTGGTCTATGAACCTATTTGTTTGTCTTTTAGTGGATGAGAAAACCTGCACCATAAAATTGACATTAGTGCTTCCACTGGGAACCTTTCTTGCTCAACAAAAAATCAAAATGCAACCTGTTTGCTGTAATATATTCATTGTAAATATGCTTCATCATTTATTGCATAACAGTGGTGCCTTATTTTATTGCAGCATATAAATTAATGTACAGAATCACAAATTCATGTAGACAGAAAAAAAAACCATTTGTTAATCGACAGCACAGAAAAAAATGTAGACTGAATATTTTTTGCCATGTCTTTCAGTCCTATGCTTATGTCATTATTAATGCCAATTTGGGCTAATCTCTCTATAATGGATTACTCTGAGCATAACTAGGTGTTTTGTTTGTGTTAGTGTCTATATCCAGATGCAGAAACCCAATGCAGCCATAAGAGACTGCAACAGAGCTATCAATATCAACCCAGACTCTGCACAACCTTACAAGTGGAGGGGAAAAGCTCACAGGTATATCTCTTTCAACACTTTCCTAAGAGCTTTGAACATGTCAGAAAAGAAACCCAAGCCGTCCGTGTAAACACAAGTACTTAACACCTGAGCTTGTTTTATAGCTAACATTTACTGTTCCATCAGACTGTAACTTGTACCGTATTGTTCGGACTATAAGGCGCACTTAAAATCCTTTAATTTTCTCAAAAATCGACAGTGCACCTTATACTCCGGTGCACCTTATGTATTAATTCTGGTTGTGCTTACTGACTTTGAACCGATTTTATGTGGTACACGGCGCTCAAAAATCCGTCAAAATGTTTTAGTACGACTTTGGTAAGCTACGAAGCAGCACCGCTTGATGGATTGTCGGAGCATTACGGTTACCGTAGTCAGGAGCCTCGCAGAGTAATACGTATTGTGCTTTAACATAATATTATGGTGTGTGTATAAAATATTGGTGTCAACAGGTCGTTCAAAGTTAAATTGCGAGCTGCATGGGAGCATTGGATGACAGAAGGCGAACACACATTCATCAAGGCAGGGAGGCAATGCCGGGCAAATTACGCCACTATCTGCCAATGGATCGTGGATGCCTGGGCTAAGGTATCAGGCTCAAGTGGCGTCCAAGCTGACTGTTTTGTTTCGCTTAATGCGCCTTATAATCTGGTGCGCTTTATGTATGAAAATAGACTTGTTCATTGATATTGCACCTTATAATCCGGTGCGCTTTATAGTCCGAAAAATACGGTACTCAGGATGAAACACTTGTGCTGTCTGGTTGGTGATCTAATAGTACTACATTTTGCCCTGTGCCTTATGTGTATTTGGTTGGTGCTGCAGGCTGCTGGGGCATTGGGAGGAGGCAGCCAAAGATCTGGCAACAGCCTGTAAACTAGACTATGATGAGGATGCCAGTGCATTACTGAAGGAAGTCCAACCTAAGGTAAATTTTTCAAAAACACAGGTAATAGGAGTGTTTTTTGCAGACTTAAGTATTTGCCTATAGTGGCTTTAATGTTACTTTAATGCTCACAAGTGTTTGCCTTGATAACTGACAAGTATTGGTAATCAATGAGTTTATGGTATGTCATATTTATTGATTTATTAATGTTTCCCTCCATTTCCAGGCTAACAAAATCATAGAGCACAGACGCAAATATGAACGCAAAAAGGAAGAGAAGGAGATCAGGGACAGAAAGGAGCGGATAAAGAAAGCCAGGGAGGAGCAGGCACAAGCTCAGAGGGTGAGTAACTGAAGCCACAATTTATGATTTCCCAGTTCAGATGTGAAAATTAAAATGCCAGAAATGTCTGGACAAGTAGAATATCCTCCATAATTTTGTCACCACTGATAATGTTTACAATCTGTATATTTTCATCAATGAAACAGTTTTATTTTTCAGTAATAGTATGTTATTAATTCCTTGTTTGTAGTTTTCACACTTCAGTTGCAGCCTTCATAGTTTACTTTTTTAGTTTTTAAGTAATTTATTTATGGTGTTTTGTTTGGTTTTAACTTTTTTTTTTTAACTTGACTCCAAGAGAGCCTGGCACAAAACATTCTATGTGCCGGACTGTTGGAATGGTGAATTAAAAATCTTGAACCTTAAAAATGAAAAATAATTTCTGTATCTACTGATTGTAAGTGGTTCAGGAAGTCTGACTAAGTGGTAGAGTAATTTATTCTAGTTTGTTGATAGATCCTGTACAGTTCAAGAGAAAACAAAGACACTGTGATGTTTGCACCTCTGCATCTTCAACCTTCCTTTTTGGACTTTTTGCGTGACTTTTTTTGTGTATATTAAAAATTCTGGATATTTCATTCTACTTTAAATTATTTTAAAACATTGAAATGAGGCTTTACTAAGCATTTTAGAAGGTATGATAAGCCTTGTGAAATGGCTGCTGCTGCAGCGTTAAACTTGTTCTGTTCTGTGGATATGTTGTCCGTCCACAGGAAGAAGAAGCAAGACAGTACGGAGGAGGATACTTCCCAGGTAGGAGGATGGAAACAAATTGATTTATTGCATGAAGGGATAAAGGATTCACCTAGTTAATACCACTAATATTTTAAGAAAAAGACAAAAGTATTCCCAGCAGTACATGATGAGCTACTGTTTATTTAACAGAATAAATGAGACGTAACTTGGTTGAGTTAGTTTATGGTTTTGTTTAGTTTCACTTTACATCTTGGCTGTTTTACAAGTGTTACGTATGGCTCTTAATAAAACAGATCTTTAAGATTTGATCAGAAATCAGTGTGTGAAGTGTTAGTACAGCTCCACTTTATCACTCACTGATCTTTCACAGCAGGTCCTGCTGGATTCCCAGGTGGAGCTCCTCCAGGCATGCCAGGTCTTGGTGATCTCCTAAAGGACCCTGAACTGCTCAATGCCATGAAGGTGATTTACCAAATCTAATCTGCCACACCAAATCAAAATACAAAATATAAAGTTGGATGGCTTGATGCAGTTTCATGCTGCAATGGAAAAGTGAAGCCAGAATGTCATGACTAGGAGACTGTCTGTGATGAACTGAGTAGTATTTTAACATCACCTGAATTATCACATATTTTACCCACCACCGACACCTAACAGTGATCGCTGTTAGCTAAAGTTTTGTGTCACAAGCCTTTTTTTGCTTTTCTGTCAATATGAGGTGCAAGAATGGTTTGTGCTCAGGTGACCTGAATTACAATACACTAAAAGGGTAGGAATGTTTCAACATGAAGCCAAGAAATGTATTGCACACTGAACCTTTAACTCAAGTAGATGGTGCAGTCCACAGCGCAGCTATAACAATAGTGAATGATAGAACTGTCTCAAATATGAAATTGTTCTCAAACACTGACAACCAATCAAAATACATCTGAATTTCCAGGTCATCATGTTCAACAAATTGTGTATACATTGTGTATTTTTCCATGATACCATAAACCAAATGTTAATGAATGAAATTTGTCCTCAGAAAATCAGTGTTGGATTGTCCTGACCCCACATGCCTTTTGTGTGAATTTTGTGAACCCACACCCATAAGGTTTCCTTTCTCTACCCAGCGTACAACAGTCAGGTCATCACTGTGCATTTTGGGCTCTGACAAAGCTGGAGCAAGCAGTGCTGCTGTGTACAGTGTTATTCATCAGTGTGGATGGATGCTAAAGTCATTATTATTGTCTTTCGTTTTTGCAGCCCTTAGGTATCCTCTCACATTCGCTCACTCACAAGAGTTGTTATATTTCAAAGGTGTTTCTTCAAATGGTTACAGTATTTGTGCTTTTGGCAGTGAGGAATAGGGAATGGTTATGTTTTTTCAAAAGGATTAAAAGCCTTTTTGCATAGAGCAACCTCTGTCATTAGAGCCAAACATCTGCTTTCTACCCAAATAACCATTTTTCCATAATCTGAGAATGATTGAAACCTGCTGTGATTCATCTAGACTAAGTGGAATATGTTTTCTGTTCATTCTCATCCATTTGTGAGTAAAGGTGACCCTTTTTTTTTGTTAATCCACAGGACCCTGAGGTGATGGCCGCCTTCCAAGATGTGGCTCAGAATCCGGCCAACATTGCCAAGTACCAGAACAACCCCAAAATTATGGCCCTTGTCACCAAATTGAATGCCAAATTTGGAGCTTCACCATAGAGGGGAGGAGGGAGACGGTCTTATGTGGTCAACAAATCTGAAGAGCCACAATGCTTTTCAACTATTATTCCACTGTGTGCAAATCCAATGGAGGAGCTGGTGGCAGGTGTAATTGGTGTGGAGTAGAGGACGCGTGGCATCTTTTTAAATGTTCCTTATCAGCCTGTTAGCACTTAGAATTGTCTCAACAAAGCAACCTGATGGTTAGCAGTCAGAAGACCTGAGTGAAAAGGTCTGATACTTAGACAACCCCCGACCCTTCTCAGCTCGGACTTTACTTAAAACCACCAGTCGACAGTTCTTAACCTGCATCTGGAAAAGCCCAGCAAGGAGCTCACAAACATTTTTACAGCCATTTAATAAGTGGTCTTGCTTCAGCTACCACTCTTTATTTTTTCATTCTCAGAGTAAAGCTGAATTCTCACACAGTTGTTGACACTTATCAGACCAGTTATTGGAAAAGCAAAATATATGTTACTAATCTTGATGTCTGACCCTGTTGGCAAAATAATGCACAATAAATAAATCCTTTACTGCAGCAAACAGGTCTGGTGCTCTTAATTCATTCATTTTCTGAAAATGTAGATACTTTGTATAATGACCAAAATATAAGAATCACTGGATTTTATTTCCAAATCACAGAACAAACAGCTTTGGAGATCATGTATAATTTTCAGTAACAATTGTGACTGTCACTGATTTAAATACATTTTTATTACATATGTAAAAATATTTGTCAGTGATCCAATAATTATTTCCAAAGCCATATATTAAAGATGGTTTCAGACATGTTGACACCAAATCAAAAACAAGAACTGTAAAAAATAGTTTTAACTGCAAGTCTAGTTACCAAATACTGAAGTGACTGTTTACAGGTGGTGTATAAAGTCTGGCTCAGAGGAGAGTACTTAATCCAACTGCATCTGTCTCAGAGGATTACTGCTCTATAACACATGCTCAGTTCCTCGCTCTCATTTGCACTGAGTCACATCTGATTTGACCCAGCAACTGTCCTGTCACCACACCCAGTGCTGCAAAATTTCATCTAATTCAACACAAGGTATTTCTGTTTTTGAAAACACCATGCTGATCCATGAGAAACTACTGTGTAAGCCACCAGAGCAAAAATCTGTTTTATCAATTTTATTTGTGTACTTACAACATAACAAAATAAAGACATAGGAGTAAGGGACATTTACGGTTACAAGCGGGAGCGCGAAAGAGATGCAGGACAGGTGACTCTTGTGGAAGCCAGGAAGGTAGATGAAAATACAGCTAGTGTCCGTATCTGTGAAAAGACAAGAAACAGACCAATGGGGAGGTAAATAAGGTACTCAAAATACAACCATTACTCTCATTTTCAAGTCAAATAAGCGGCCAATGTAACACTCAGACTTCTGTCTAAGGCTATGTTCGTATACTTAACAGAATTTACATTTAATAATACTTACTTCTGAAACTCCCACTCCCTGTTGTCTAAAGGGCACACCTGTCTGGTTTTTAGCCAACGGGAAATACAGTGGAAATGAAAAGCATGCTGTTGAATAGGAAAAAAGAAACAGAAATATTATAGGTCTTGGGATGACCAGATAAAAACAACTGTTTCATTATAAGTGTACAGCTTGAGTTCTACATTGTAATTCTTAGTTTTGTCTGAAAAAACGTCTTTTAGTTGGTATCTGGTCTCAGGATGTGAGATATCCACCTCTGACATTTTTATATTACGCATTCCAGTGGAGGATTATAAATACCCAACACACTGGATTATTTCAACCAAGGAATTGTATTTCACATGAAGGAAACTCACATTGCAGACACCCCAGGCGACTGTGCACTCCTCAGAGGTTGCAGAAGCTTGGTTAGCCTGACACTCTATACCTGAAGGGAGAAGGGAAAATGTATTTTTTTTAAAAATGATGTGTAATGACAATGACAGGCATGTGCCCAGAAAACTAAAAACTGTCAATGTGTACTCACAGAGGTCCATGATGTGGTTCCTACAGATAGCACAGTTATCCACCACAATGTCCCAGGCCCACAGCGCCACAGCATTCCACTGGTGGGAAAATCACAAATATGAATTAAGACATTTACCAGAGCTTGTTTTGTTGACACAGACTTTGGCACTTGATATCGAACACAGATCAAAACGTAGAATAATTTCTAACTGATCCTGTAAACCTGGCAGCTCATTATAAATGCGATAGGAACACCAGTGTGATTTAAGGATGTGAACACTGTGTGTGAACTGGGAAACATTATGACTCCTCAGTGTCATGGCTATGTAGATACGAGTGGGGTGGTTCTTCAGCTAACACCTTGAATTAGTGCACAACACTTAATGCCAAGTTTAATTAATCATGTAACGTACTGACCATACAAACTAGTAGGATATCAAATTTGGGCTGGATTTAACCACAATGCTGAAAAAAGATTAAGTCAGTTTTTTGGTTTGACTTGTGGGACTACCATTCAGGGCAATGTAGATTATCTATGATCATTTCGGCACCGCATTAAGAGGTCTCCTGTTCAGATTAAGCTAGGATATGTTAACTAATACCCCTGGGACTTAATAATATTCACACGTCAATTTTCTAACCAGAACTGAATACAGATTTCACTCGTAACGTGTAAGTTAGCTAAACTTTAAGAGTCCACAACGAGAAATGCAAATTCATTGTGTGAAGCAGGCTAACAAGCTAGCTAAATTCTGCCCTACTTGACACTAACGCAGTGAGCTAGCATTAGCATGCTAATAGCCGGTAGCTAGCTTGGCTATCGTTACAATCGGTGAGTTGTATTAGCTGTGATTTGAGACTTTTAAAGACTACTTAGTGGTTTATCAATTCGACCATGAATCAAGTTTTATTTTATACCTTCTTCACTTCAAATCGCTTCTTGCTTGCTCCACTGTTTGTGCCGCTCGGCGTATCTACATCCATAGCTGCTGCCATCTTGCACAGACAATTTCGGCGTGACGATGTCGCCACCCGGAAGAAACACAGCCTTTTCCGCTGGTGTATGTGCTAAAAGTAATTATTGTTGTATTTTATGGAATGGTGTTTATTTTGACGTACATGAACTCATGCTATATTGCCTAAAGTATATACATTTCTTGCCATTGTATTAATATGACGTTGAAGTGTGCCTTCTAAAAATTATACCATAGGTTCCACCGAGATTTGAACTCGGATCGCTGGATTCAGAGTCCAGAGTGCTAACCATTACACCATGGAACCATTGTTACGTCCATGTAACAACTCTGCTATTCAATAAAACTGTAATCAAGAATATCACTAGATTTTGTTTCATAAAAATGATAATGTTAATAAAATAGAAAATGTAGATTTTCCATGATTGCTTGCAGTTTGTCTGAGATGCGATATATATCTCGCATACACACGCACACACACACACACTGCTCAAAAAAATTAGAGGAACACTTGGAAAACACATCAGATCTAAACGGGGGGAAAATGATCTTGAATATCTTTCCTGATAATAAGTAGGTGATGTATTAGTAA
>JAPQRP010000029.1:8286475-8303147 GCA_037367295.1 Apogon hyalosoma | reverse complement strand
AAAACAATTTCAGAACCAAACTCCCGTGGTTCACTAGGGCAGCTTTTCCTGTGGTGGGCGAACCATGGTGCGTGTCGTCTGTCCGTCTCCCCCCCCCCCCCCGAGTACCATTGCATCCTTATTATGTATTTTACAGAGTCCCTACACATTTTTTAGTTCAAGACTACATACTTTTCTAGACCTCTCAAATTTTTTTACACACTATTTGACATCTGAACTTAAATAGGTAGATGTTTACAATGTAAATAAAAGATTAGTAGTCTTATCTGATTTTATGACAAACACAACAATGTGTACATGAAAAATATTCATCCAGTTTTCTCCTTGTTCTGATAAAGACAAAATTCTTAATAAAATGAAAAAAATTATGAATATTCCTCAAATATTTCTGTTTACATGATTTTAAAACTTGAGTTTTCCACTGCAGGAAGATGTTCCAATGTAAACACACAGCCTCTGCCAGTCTTACAAGTATCATCTTGGAAAAAGGTTGATTTTTTCCCACCCAAACCTGTTTAAATCCATTTTTATAATGTTTAACAACAATAGCTGTGTTTCTACTTCACAAAAGAACTGTGACTTTTCTTTGGAGTATGCATCTCTACCAGAGATGTTCCTACTTAAGCGGACTAAATAGTGGCTGTGTGTCGTAATCTGCCATAAAATCAGCAAACCAGAAGCATATTCTATATGTTTAAAGAATCCTCATAAAAATCCCAAAGAACATCAGTTCATATATCCCACTTAGTCTCGGTGGGGAATCACTCTATTCACAAAAAAGACTTGATTCAGAATAGAAACAGATTGTGGTGTTTAACTGACACTGGTCAAATTCAGAATATTGCCACATTCAGAACAAAAAAGCAGTATTAGTGTGCATGTAAACATACTCACTGTGACTATGTGCAGAGGATTCCCTGACAACACCATAGTATGTTTGCCTTACTATTACTACCTCCTCCATTTTGGAGAGGGTGACTGATTCTACACAATGTTTGGATCAAGCTTTCTGTGAAATGTGCAGCCAACTAGGCTTTATTATTTGGAAACTTGTGAAAAAGTTGCATTTGCCCACTGTGGCTGTTAAGTCCACACTCCTACACAGAAAGTTGGATAACATTCATAGCAAAGAGGCAGCTCTGAGAAGGACCATGTACTCTGTTGTGCGTTGTACTGCCTCTGTACAATGTACAACACAACGTACAACATACCTGTGTTTTCTTAACACCAGGATAAACATTTGATCTTTATTGGCTGCTGTAATTGTATAACTTCATGTATATGTTTATTCTATTTTGTCCTACTGCTTTTGGCTGCTCCCTTTGGGTGTCACCATAGAAAATCATTTACTTCCATGTGACTCTGTCCTCTGCATCTTTGTCTTGCACTCCAACTACCTGCATGTCCTCCTTCACCTCATCCATAGATCTCCTCTTTGCCACCTGCCTGGAGGCTCCATCTTCATCATCTTTCTACCAATATATTTACTATATGTTTATTCAGTTCATTTTTAGAAATAGGAAACAGAATAGGGTCAATGTTTGAAAACAAATATTTTTCTATATGCCTATTTTCCCCATGCTTACATAGATGTGTAAATTATTAAATCAGTTTCCATATTCTAGGACCCTGTCTTTGCATCAACATATTTATTAGGATTGACTGCAGCAGAAAATAACTGGAACTGCAGTCCTGAAAGATAACTGGTTTTAACTTTTACTTTTCTTTAAAGGCTAAACTGAGCTACCTTAGATTATGTTATTATTCCAGAGTTGCAGAGGTTTAATTGTAGAAGAAGTTAATTTACCCACTCCTACAGAAAAACCAGCAATCACCACACATGCAAAAACATGGCATATGCTTTATCCCTGAAGGTAGCATGAGAATCATTAGTGTTATACCTGGAAGGGGCCTGCTGATTGGCTCATTCTGTCACGTCCTTACCGGGACATGAAGGCTTCAAGCACTGCCACACTCTCTTTGGGGAAGTAGTCCTGTCGAACCACATGCTCTAAGGCCTGGAGGTGACCTGGAACCACGAGCACAGGCTTCACTTTGTCCTCACTCTGCGGGGACACAGGAGAGAAAGATGGATGTTGAACAGGACAAAAAGAGCAAACAGAGGAGAGGAACATGCAATGCAAAGACCAATGTAAAAGATGCAGAAAAATCAGTGGATAACAAAACACATTGTGAAAAGGTCTACATGTCATCAAGCTTTGATGAACTTGTATCTATTAAATATACCTTGATAAGCCCGAGCAGCACTAGCAGAGATGAAACAAAACTGTAGCCTTGGAAAGAAGGACTGGTAAAAGCTTTCTTTAGAAGACCATCTGAAAAAGAAACACAGCAGAGTTAAAATACTGCCTAATATTTTTCAGTGATGCAGGACATACCATCTCAGGCCCTGTTCCACCTGGCATTAGCATGTGTTTTTAGTGATTTGAACAAATGTAGCCAGTTCTAGTGTCTAAGATTGCACACGGTGTTAGAATGTGTCTCCACGTGTGACAAACTATACAGTGCATATCATAAGTATTCACCCCCTTGGATGTTTTACCCTTTTATTGCTTTCATAAATCAATCATGGTCAATAAAATTTGGCCTTTTTTTTTGGTGACTGGATGGTGTAGCGACTGGTTGATCAGTATTCCTGGCTACCACTACACCATAAAGACAGAAGAACACTTCAAACAACTCAGGGAAAGGGTTACTGAAAGTATAAGTCAGGGGATGGACACAAAAAAACTTTGAAGGTATTAAACATCCCCTGGAGTTCAGTGAACATCAATCATTAAGAAATGGAAGGAATATAGCATGTGTGAATCTGCCTAGATTTGGCCGTCATTGTAAAGGGAGTGACTGTGCAAGTAGGAGACTAGTGAAAGTAGCCACCAAGACCCCTGTGACTAGTCTGAAGGCATTACAAGCTTCAGCTGCTGAGATGGGAGAGCAAGCATATAGCATCTGCTGCCCAGGCTCTTGACTGCTCAAAACTTTATGGAAGAGTGGCAATGAGAAACCTCCAACCTCAATCATTTGAGACACACCCACACCACTCTGGTGATTCTCATTTCACTAAATGTGAGACTATTGGCACCAATTGGATGGACCTCTATTGAATTAGACCATAAAATTTAAAAGGGGGCAAACAATTATTTTTCTTTATATATTTTTGTTTCATTGACATTACTTAGTAGAAATCTGTTTTCACTTTGACATTAAAGAGTTTTTTCCCCCAATAAATTTTTGTGCAAAAAAAGGCCAAATTGTATTGACCATGATTGATTTATGAAAGCAATGAGAAGTAAAACATCCAAGGGGGTGAATACTTATGATAGGCACTGTATATGCAAATAACAAGCATAACTATAACCTGAAACATGGCACAAGCTTACATTTTTAACAAACGGGATTTTGGAAGCATCTTTGTAAATGGAATTCACTATGTGGCTCAGAGACAACTGGCAGCTTTTAAGGTATGTATTTTCTTATCTGTCACTGCATGAGGTGACAACTGAATCAACAGATCTTAACACCGACCATCCTTTATGTTTTATTATTTCTCTTGTATGATATACACTTCACGACAATTGACAAGTGATTTCAATATGTAATGAATTTCAACCAGACTGTGTGAATCACAGATACTGTTTCCTTGAAGGAAAAGTGGTGTCAGTCAGGTGTAATTTGGCAGCAGCAAGCATGGAGCACAATGAAAATAAATCGTTGTCTGCTTCTAAAATGTTTTTAGACATTCAGACAAAATACGAAATAACTGGGTTAAATTTTCAACTTGTTTATGTTTAAAGCTGGGTGATACGGGCAAGAAAACTTAATTCAAATTTTTTTTTCAATGTTATTGAAGATCTATTATTTTTAATAGATTGTTTTCTGGCTACATGAACTGAGGAAAAATTTTGATTTTAAAACATATTCACAATCTATGTACCATAATCCAAGTAGTATTTTTACTGTTTGTTGAGTATGAAAGGTCTCCAGAGCAATAATCATGATTTTGCAATTAAATTTCAGAAAGCAAAACCTTGATTAATCAAATTAATTTGATATATTGTCTACCCCTACTATGCCTTATGTTATTATGTAACATTGCAAAAAAAGAAGTATGATGCTGTGTCTGTGAGGACTTTGACTTATATCAGCTGAGTAGGCAGTAACCCACCAGGACACATTTTAATACACACCACTAAAATTATGTGGACACACATGTCCCAGAACACCTGAGTGATCTGATTTCAAACCTGAGTGTCAGACCTCCCATCCACCTGTAATCAGATCATTCAGGACACATTAATGTCTATACTGTGGCCTTATGTCTGTGTGCAGTATAAAGTGGAAAATGACCTCAAACTTGAAGACTAAAACCCCACACAACAGATAAATGACACTAATATGTCTCACCAATACTGTCCAAAACAGCTGTCTTTACTTCATTATTATCCTCTTTGTAAACAGACGCAATCTTCAGGAAAGCTTCAGCCGTTTTCAGAGAATTTGACAAATCCACCTGCAGAGGACAAAAACACTGCAGTTAGAGGTTCATAAAACAAGACTAAGGAAGTCCAGCCTTATGTGTGTGTGTGTCTTTGTGAAAACATCTGTGTGTTTACCTGCTGCTCAATCAGCAAAGCCCTCTTGGCTCCCAGTTTGAGCAGTTTGTCTGGGGATGGAAAGCTGAGGAAGGAGGAGACATCTGGTGGTCGAGGTGCAGATGGAGGGGTGGAAAACTGTATGTTGGAGCAGAGAGGAAAGGATGTTTATTAAAATAACACCATTTCCAAATCATCTCATACATATGACAACTGCAGTGGCCTTTAAGTTTTTTTATTCTAACCTTGTTAACACCACTTTCGTCCTCCTCCTCCTCCTCTTCTTCTTCCTCCTCCTCTTCTTCTTCTTCCTCCTCTTCTTCAATTTCCTCCTCGTCTACATCCTCTTCATCATCATCATCTTCTTCCTCATCTTCATCCTCTGGTTCACCCTCATCATCACTAAACAAATTTAGAACATCACATTAGTGGGACTTTCTTTCAATCTACAGATCACTGACTGCAGCATTTCAAACTAAAATTGCTTAAAGAAAAGATGTGATTTGGGTATGGAGCTCACAACACAGCATGTGTTTTAAAATGAGGGTAGGCTTCTTTAGAAACCTCTAAGGACGCTAAATGCAAAACAATTACCTGAGTGATCCAAGAAGCTCACTCATGTTCATGCCTTCCATGGCATCTCTCAGGGCTTTGCAGCCATCCTCTCCTAAGCAATTACCTAGACAGCACACGGAAAGGTAAGAGGAGCCAAATACAGAAAAGGAAAGACGCTGTGGTAATAGCAGAAGTAGTAGTTGGTGGACTTTTACCATTTAGGTCCAGTTTCTCCAGCTGGTCCTTGTTCTTAATGGCCTGTGCCACGGTCACAGCAGCTTCTTCTGTGATCTCGCAAAACGACAGGTTGAGTTCCTATTTAACAAAAAAAGAGGCGGATGGAAAATGTCAACGAAAACAGAACAAGGTCATTTATCTCTTTGTAGAGTCTTATATAAATAACCTGTCATATTCACATTTCATTATTTGTAAATGACACCATGTTATCACAATCCATTTCTAATCAGAAGTACATGTGTGATTGGAGGTGTAGTCTAGGGAGGGTTTGCAATCCCAGTTGTCACTGTATTTATTAATAATTTTGTAATTATCTGTCACAGATTGATTTTCATTTGGCACAGGGAGGGAAATCTTCAATGTAATTTTCTTTTTCAATATAAAGAGGTTAAGTCCCACCCTTCCTTCTGTGTTTCATGGGACCCAACTTTAAAACAATATGTACCAGGGGTCAGTGGTGAGAATTTATTTATCCAGTGTGAATCAAGCAATAAATCACACACGTCTGTCACTTTAAAATATAAGCGTATAAGTTGATAAAGCTGTGACTTGTCATTAAAAAAAACTGTAAAAATACATAAATAGAAAGTCAGTGAGGTCATTCTACCTTTAGCTCTCCAGAAGCTGCTCCAAGTTGCTGAAAATGTCACTGCAGTTCAACATGACCAGACTTGTATTATTTATATCACATTAAATACTCATGCTTGACGAATAGAGTGAAATGTATGAAGGCAACAGTCTGATTGGTGCTGGTGACATGTATCACTTCAGACAAGAGATACAATCCACAGAGTCATTTCACATAAAACTATGGCTTTCTTAATTTGCAAAATGATCTTCTAAATTGACAAACTTATTAACTGATAGTATAGTTCAAACAGGATTACAAAAATGACTCATCTCTCAACAGTGAACTCCCATTGGGCAAAGTGGAAGGAGTGGGGCCTCGCCTCTCTGTTGTGATCATGATGGGCTCGCAATAAACTAACCTTCCAGTCACCCTCAAAATTGGCAACACTTAATCTGAGGAAAGCTGACGACATCCTGGAGCTTCATCTGATTGGCTAAACTATATGACTGCATGGCCCATGAATCCAAGGCACCATCTGAATGGTCAATGCCGAGTGGACATGCTGAGTATAACTTCTTACATTTAAATAAAATGTTTTCTCCTATTCCATTCTTGTGTTATGAACATCACAAATGTTCATGACACAATGAAGAACATGCACTTCATTAATTAGCTGTTTATTTTCATATGTGGTTTGAATGCATCTGTGAAGAAGCGACCAAATAGGTGCCATCAGGTCAGTAGTATCATGTCCAAACCCACTCACTTTGAGGATTGGTAGTCCTTCTGAGACAGTTTCTGCGATAGCTATGGCTCCCGCTGGCCGCACAAGGCAATCCCCAAAGTTTATCACTTGGATGTTGTGCAGGTGTTTCAAGGCCTGTGTAGGAAACAGTTTATTCAATTCAATTCAATTAAATGAGCATCAAATCCCGAAAATAAACATTTCTCAATACTTGAATGCTCAATATATAAATATGTCAGTATGAGCAGCTGTAAATCAAGGCCATTGTTTGATGTCACTGTACCTGAGCCATAGCGATCCCTCCTTTGTCAGTGAAAGTATTGTCATTGAGGTTGAGGATGCGGAGATTGGGGTTGTGCTGCATAGCCGTAGCCAAGGCTGTCACACCAGGGTGGTTAATGCCATTCTGGGGCATGTGCACCTCCTCCAGACTACCCATCAACTACAAACACAAGGTGGAGATGTAGGGTAAGATACAGTGAATCTACTTAACACAGCCAAATTGCATTTGTAAACAGAGAGCAATTTGTCTGCAATACCTGACTCTAAAGACTTTTAATGTCTTTAGTTTGAAAATACACCAGTAAGTCACTGTTCTTTTGGAATAATAGAACTGAGGAAATAATGTGGCATTTTTCAACAGTGCAACTGCAGAATTCAAGGGATAAAGCACAAAAAAAGATCAAGAAGTTGTTAGTCCTGTACCTGGAAGGCTTGAGCAAGGGCAATAGCCCCATCATTTTCTAGTCGATTCCTCCCTGCAACAAATACTTTGAGGCTGAGGGGGGTGCTCTTGGCACTGGAGCTTTTATGACACTGAATCAATGAAGCAGCCAAAATCTGGGGAGACCATAAACACAGAAGTGGTCAACACTACACAACATTCATCAGACAGAACGTTCATGCGCTGGATATGATATCAGCCAAATGTGGATCCAATATGCGAGAGAATATGTTTAGATTTAGTCCTCCCTCATTCCTTTACTCAATATAGGCAGACACTTTAGTCAAAAATAGTTTTAAAATTCACTGTAATAAGATAAAACATCCCATTCTTACCTTCCCTCCTCCAATACCCATGCCACAGTTGTTGAGCCTGAGCTCCTGCAACGTGTGACAGGCGGTACTCTTTAGCAGCTTCTCAATTCCCTTAACTCCATCTGGTCCAAAAGCATTGTCACTGAGGTCTAAAACAGTCAACCTGGCTCCTGCCATCATCAGTGCATCACCAAGTGAATTCTGCAACAAAAATGGTGGCCAGTACAAAACAAAGACAACATGAGCTTTTCAGTCCTAATGTAAGTTCCAGCAGAGAAGCAACAAAAGCTGAGTCAGGAGACTAAGGCTACACTCAGACAGCAGGTCTTAATGGACAATTTGGATTTTTTGGTGAAATCGATTTTTTTGTGTGCTTGTTCATATTACACAATAAATGCGACTTCTATCAGTCTTGAGTGTGAACTGAATGCCACCCTGAAGTGACCCGCATGCACAAAAGAGGCTCGGACGTAATGAGGAATGAGGAAATACATCCTATTACGCGACATATCTAGAAGGCTTTGAACTTAGAAGCTATCGGTTGCTATGGGCAACAGCATAGTACCGACGTGCAGGAAAGAGCCGTATAAATCAAGATTAAAGACTTTTAAAAATGGATAAGGCGGTGGCGAAAGCAAGGGGTCCCCATCAGGAGAAGCGCAACATGACTGACTGCAAAGGTATTTGGAGAAGATCAGAGATATGAAGGATACAGACCCCTGTGGGTTACCGGTGTTCACTGGTACCGACTGGTCCCTGCCACCCTGCACCTACATGCCATTAGTTAACCATCAAGTTTTTGGCATAAGTTACTACACATTGGAAGAATTCTAAAGCCTCAACTCCTTGGACAGCTATGAACAGTTTTACTGTGGTTGGTTCAAGGTTTGGTGATCTACAAGCCCGATGACTGTGAAAACACTGTGGTGCTAAAGGTAAGCCTGTGGATAGTGATATGTTTACATATGTATGAAAATTGTAAATGCATTAATCTAGTCGGAAACTCAAAATAACGAACCTCTGGGTCTCTACGTTTGCTGTGTCAATCACGGGAGTAACTGGAAAGGTCATATAAATGTGACCTGGCCGTTCAGATTGAAGTCGCATTGCAAAATATCGGATACGTATCGAATTTAGGACCACATATGAAAGTGTCCTGGGTCGGATTTAAAAAAATCAGATTTGTGCTGTTCAAACTGTCTTTAACAGGTCAGATACAGGTCAAATAGTGGCAAAAAAATTGGATTTGGGCCACTTTTGCTTGCAGTCTGAACGTAACCTTAATCTTAATCTTGTTTTCACATGGCCAGTATGGTACAGAAGTACATTACCAGTGCTGGTGGGATCTCAGAGCGCAGACGGCCTGTGAACATGTCACTCCAGTAACACCGCTGAAAGAAAGGGAATAGATAATACACAGTGACAGAGTACCCAATTTCTCATAATGAATGTTGTGTAGTATTGACCACCTCTCTGTTTATTACATACTGAAATGTGAGTTATAGTTTTACAATTGATATGATAAAGTGATAAATTTAAGTCAATACTGCAAACCTTGAATTCACTCTTTGTCTCCAGAGCTTTAGCAATAGCCTGTGCTGCCTCCACACCTACAGTATTTCCCTCCAACCTCAGAGCCTGTAAACCCTGGAAGTCCTGAATCTCCTTCACTATCTCCTCCACTGTGGATGAGGGCAAGAGAATAGAGGGTCATCAAGAGTTAAGACTGAGAAGGAGCTGGGGAAAGTGAGTGTAATAGCAATTCACTTTAATAGTTGCCAGTGACTGAAACCAATGCCAAACTTGAAGTGGTTTAGGTTATCAAGTCTAACTGGATTATAAGTGTATTTCAGGTTTGACATGAGTTATGTTGGCACACTGAGTATGGACAATGAAACGTGACTCTCACCTGATTTGGCATCATCCAGCTTTCTTCCCTGGCCTTTGTAGCTCAGCTCTCCTTCCTCTACTCCAGCCTTGGCCAGAGAGTCGGCCAACTGCGCAACAATGTCTGTCGCCATGGAGACACCTGGAGGACAAGGATTTCTGTTAATAATAATCTGTCTGTCTGTTAAATTTAGTGACAAAAACAGCGCTACAAAGTTGGTCAACACTGCCAAATTAGAAATCCAACACCAGCCTTCTTCATAAAAGTCCTTTATGAGTTCACAAAACGTATAGGGATATTTTAGCAACAGATTCCTGTTTAATTCTAGAAAGCTCTGTCCACCTGTGAGGCAGACAAAACAGCTGACAGTGCGGTTTTCCAGAGTGAAACCCACACGAATAATATGTTTATTTGACATACATTATATTTTGATGTTTTTGCCGCCTGAGATGACGATGGCGTTTGAATATAACGAATTTACCGCGTACTTCTGTTTACTCTCATTAGGACTGAAGGTTGTTTTGAGGTAGATTTCCCCTCATAAGCCCCTGAGGCTAGCGGTATCCGCATGCTGCTAACGTTATGCTAACCGACATAACGCTATACAAACACCAAAGGAGCTTGGTAGTAGAGTAGCTAGTATGACTTCACTTGAGAGCGGTTAGTTAGGAAATATACTGCGTATTATTATGGTATTTGGCAAACTTACTCCAGTATTATGCAATTACAAGAAGACTTATTCTGTTAGCTAGCTAGCGCGGGTGTACATGGGACAGAGCGTGACTGTTACCTGGCCTGTCCAGTCGGCCTTAGTCGCTCACTAGGGTACCAACACCGCACTTAGACAAATCTCTCCGGTTTAAGGTTCATATTCGGCAGTATATAATTAATAATCCACCACTAAGCCTTTGTCAAATTGAAGCGAATATCAACTTTACCACAACACTGCTGTGCTGGTTAAATCCACACTGTTACCACACTCCCGCTCGCTCCTCGCGTTCAAACCCAAAACACAGCACATGAAACGGCTTGACGACTTCAGAGCGAGGGGACAAGGGAGTTGTAGTCCAAATATGCTCCGGTGGGGCGTTCATGTGCCTCCGTTATGCAGTCAATATTGTACACTCAAGCTGTTGGAAATTTTTAACACTCTTTAAAATGTTACTTTATATTTATTTTCTATTTACTTTTTACTGCTGCTGCCTTAATCATAACATTTCCCCATTGTGGGATCAATAAAGTTTAATTTTATCATCTTATTATTATTTTATTTTATTTTCATCACAACATAATGTTCTTTACACTTGATTTGATAACCATTACTCTTTTCGTCAACATCGTTATTGTACTGACATACTATTGGCTTGTTTCTCTGTTTCCTTTTTTGATTGTTGTAACATTCACATGAACTTAACAAGTGTATTGTGTTATTTACATTACACAGTCCTTAGCTGAGTTCAGTGCTTCCTTCCTGCATCTTGTTCAATTCATCGTTCCCCCTCATTTGTTTTGAATTTTCAACAAATGCCTGCCTTTGCTTTCCTGATCCCAACGCTTTTTCTTTACCCAGTGTATTCCCATTCTAACAATACTATTTCCTTCTGACCTTGAAAGACTTATTGCAGTTACTATTATATATTTTTTCTCCTTATTTCTTCTTATAGTTTTCTTGTTTTGTGCATTACTGTAGTATTTCCATTTAAGAGTCATCTAACTCACTTTTAAAAGGCAACACAGTGATAAGTGTATTGCTGGGTACAGGTAAATGATGAAAGATCTAAGAAAAAGTTTAAAAATGGAAAAGTGATGTGTCTAGCACAATTTTGTTTTTCTTTTTTTTACTTTCATTAATCACGTAATGAGGCAATACCTTTAGCTGGTACAAAAATATGTACAAAGTGGTTCAAACCAGCTCCACCTCCACTTATACTTCACTGCTAATGATGTGATAATATCAGATATAATATCAGTCAGAGGGACCAAACCATGTACTTTACTTCAGTATGTAAACTACATTTTGCTGCTAATGCTAATGTAGTTTTACAAAACAAATTTTTTTAAACGCATTTTTATTTGTATTTTCACACCGCTATTCGAAGACGTATATCAACACTGCTTGTGTTTTCATTGTTCTTTGTTTGATATCTTTAGTGTGCTTTTAGTGCATTCCTAATCATTAAATGATTTGTAACCATTTTAGTCCATCTTTCCATTTCTTCTCAGAGATTAAATTAATTTTGTTGGTGGGCATTAGTGTCGACAGTTTACAGCTACAGGTTGTAGCGCTGAAACTGCCAACACTAGAAGAACTGAAATGTAATATCACTGAGCAGATTTAAAGTTGACAAATATTCATTCAAATATATTCACCTTTATATTATATTATATTATATTATATTATATTATATTAACTGTAATATTTATTGTTACTGACATTCATGAGAAAAGGTAATTGAGATAGATTTACATGAGTATTTCCCAAAAAATGAATTCAGCTTAGATTTTCTAAAGTGGTAAGTAACATTTAGTTAGATTTCCTTAAATTATTTTACTCAGTAAAATTGAGTGCAATTTCTATGATTGTTTTTTCCACTTTACTGAATAATGTCTGTCATCGTTTGCAAGATTTACACAAATTTATGCAAAACTTGTTAAAAATGTATTTAACAGTGACTTAGGCATTATCCTGATTATCAACTTTTATTCAGTATCATTCATCATTAGACTTCATTTACTCATCAAATCAAATTTTAAAAAGAAAGTATATTAGATGAAAATTTGTGAAAAGTGATTGAAGTGGCTGTGATTGAAATGGATGATCTATAAATTTCTTTGGCCTTTCATGATGAAGTCTTATCCAATATACATATTATAATGGAATAGATGTATAGATAAAAATATTTAGTGAATCGAATAATAAAAAAAAAAAATAATCAAGTTTTCTTTCTATGACAGTAAACGTACCACACGGACGTCTGGTGACGCATTTATAATGATGTGACGCTGAACGGCCGCGCATGTGTGGTAAGGTTTAGATTTCAGTAATTAATTTAAGTAATTTAATCTTAAATGGAATACGCAAGTACCTGTTTAGTGGTAAAATGAAACTGTGATGAAGACCAATTGTTTGAATTGTTTACAGTCAATATTTAACAAGAAAAAAACAGGAGGGGTTTGGTTTGTAGGCCGCAACAAGTGCCTGTCAGACTGAACTCAGGGCTAAATAAGTCCGTGGTAAAAGGGCCAATGCATCAAATCAGACCTGCTGGGAATCGAAACTTAAGCGGGACTGCGGAGTGCCGATTATCTATGGTGTAGACAGCTGCAAAGTCTCGGTGGTTGTCTTCCTCCTTGCTGTTTACCACCATCATTTCCCAGTGTTTTATTCGGCTGTGACACAGATGACACGCCGCTGAACTTCTCCTCAGTTCAATGAACTTCCCCACTCGATCGGGTAGGTGTGTCTGAAGTTGTCCCACTTGCGCCATGACAGTAAAGGGGAAACCTGCACTGGCTGAAACGTGTACTCTAGATGTTAATATTTTAAGTAAAAGGCATCTGGATGAATGTTTCTAACGTTAAAGACGTTTTATTCCTCGTCCAAGAACATAAACAGAGACCCAGTTGCTTTCTACCTTTTAAGCATTTAGGATTTTCTCGACTTGGATGACTGACAATCTACACAGGTAACTTTACAAGATCTGAAAAAGGAATACAAGTACTTTTTCCTCAACCGCTTCTCTTTAATGCACGTTTTGGGTGAATTTTAAGCTTGCACTTGAGTATTTCAATTTTATGCAGCTTCATACTTTGGCTCAACAACATCTCCAAGCTAAAAATTTTACTTTTTCCTTCACTAAATCTGACTGACATCTGTCGTGTATCCTACATTATAGCACACACGAGGTAACCTATTTACATAAAAAAAGGGTAGTTGAACTTTTTCTGAAACCCACTAATAACTATACTTAAAATGGAAACCATCATTTGTTGAACTCACATGATCCCTATGTTGAGCTGCTATGTTGGTGTCGCAGCTTATAACTGAAACTTAATGTAGCTGACATACATGATGGAAAGCCTTAATTACATGTTAACATGCCGATCAACACATGTATTATATTGCAATACATAGATTCTGACTCGGTTACTGTTGAGTTGATCATTTCTATTCAGTAAATTAAAGTCATCAATCAGGCTAGACAAAGACCCTCTGTGTTCGCTATATAAGACCACTATTCACACATGACCTTTGTGTCTTTGCAGACTTTATGTGACTGCTCTTGCGTGGATTATTTTGCAAAAACTTTGATAAACGCAACTTAAGTTAAAGTTTCAGTTTCATTTGTTCAGATTTCTAGCACACTTAAGTTTCCCCTTCCTGTACAATGAAAACCACATGTCTTTACATCTGCTCATTGTGAATGTCTGATGGAGGATGTATTGATAAAATTCTCCTCCTTATTTAGCTAAAAAAAACTATTACATCAGTCTTTACTGGAAAATGAGCAGTCACAAAACTGTAAGCTGTTTTTCTTAGCATATGAAAACCTGACTTTTTAGAGCTATATGTCTCACACAACAGCAACATTACAAATATGGGATGTTCTTAAAGAATATGATGCACTGATGTAGATTAAACTATCAAGAGTATATGAATTGTTAGTCAGGGATTTTCTTGTGATCAGACTAGTAGAATTGAGGAAAGATGTTTTTTTTTAACCTGCTGAAGGTTTTAGACACCTTCACACCAGGAAGCGTTTGAAAGCTTTGATAAAGGTTGAAGCTACAGCCAAAACCGTCAGCAGGTAAAAAAAAAAACATCTTTCCTCAATTCTAGTTGTCAGATCACAAGAAAATCTCAAACTAATCTTTGGAATGGAAGACACGTTGAATGTAATCAGTCTATTACATGAATTTTTAAAATGAGCTCAACCTTGAATATCAGTTGTAGTAAATGCAAAATGCACATGAAAAGACAATCTATAAACATCCTCTGTAATTGTAAAATGCTGACCTGGACCACTGTACTGTATAGAGTACTTTTACTTCTCTTCAAGTACATTATGCCAACTATACTTGTGTGTATCTAAGATCTTGAATTCAGAACTTTTACTTTTGGTGGCGTGTTTTCATAGTGACAGTAATAGTTCTACATAAAGAATGTGAATTCTTTTCCATCATTGAAGGCCAGCACCACTTGAGCTATTCTGTCCCCTTTTTAGAATGGTACATTCCGTCCTCTCAGTGTAGTTAGATCTCTTATTCACAGGATATGACATATAGATGGTTGTTTGGTCCTTTTTGTTGTCAGAGGAAACAGGCGTTCATCAGCTACACTGCCAACATTAAAATGACTCAACCTTTGTTACTGATTCATATTTTTCATATGTATCTTTGTCCTTTCTCCCCCTTCAGAAGACCAGCATGGACAGTGCCAGACAGAAACGCAAGGAAGAGATAAGCAAAGCTCTGATATTTATACAGTAGGTATTTTTTCCTCCCAAGGCCACCCTGTTAGAAAGTGAATCCTCCCCTCCCCCAGGCTGTCTGACTCAGTGTTTCCCAACCTTTTTGAGCCATGTCACATATTTTACATTAAAAAAATCACAAGGCACACCACCAAACAAAAATGTCACAGAAAGTACATTTATTGAAATATAATGCAAATCTAGTCACAATTTACTTACTCAGTGTGAAACCTGGGCCTGTTTAGTTGAACACATAGCTGATGTTCTTGCAGGAACTGAAGACAGACACATACGAATCTTCCTCAACAGTTCTAAGTCTGTGTCTTTTTTTCATCATGCTTGAAAAGCCCACCTCACATAGATAGGTTGTGGCGAAAGGGAACAGAACTGAAATAGCTTTGTTTTCCAGAATGGGGAACTCCTTGGCAGCAGTCGGGTAACCCACTAATCTGCGCATCACTAGTGAGGGGGGCTTTATTAACAGAACGCACTGCATCAGGGTCGGTTCACTTTCACTTTTATTTTGCAAAGGAGAACAGGAGACTGTTGTTGTAGAATGGATCATTGGTGCGTGCAGTCATATGTATCTATATCATACTGCTCGCTTAGAATACCAATCAGGTGAAATTAGATAATCTTTCATGGCACAACTGATGATTTCTAATGGCACACATATGTGCCGTGGCACACTGGTTGGGAAACACTGGTCTGACTCATATCATTGATAAATAATGTGCCTCAGTGTTTTTCTAATTGACTGTAATTCTTGTGTTGCAGGTCTTCTCTGGCTTATGCTGAGCCTGAAGGTTACCAGGTACCAGCAGTCATAAAAATACACTGATATAATGAATCTCAACTGTGTGTTAAGTTTTGGTTTGAGACACAATCCTCCCACTTTGTTCCCCTTTTTAATCCTGGGAACTTAAATTCTTACCCTTTCTCTTTAGTTAGTTAGTCAGTCAGTCAGACTAGTGAGTAAAGGGAGACAGACTAGTTTGGAAATTCAGACCAGGTATAGGGAGACAGACACGGACTAGTTTGCCTTTGTTTATTTATTTGACTTCTGCGCAGAAGGACCCAAACCAGCGAAGATGACAGTCAGGCAACTGCCAAGGTGACTGCTGAGCACACCATCATCAGGGTATTATACAGTGGCTTGCAAAAGTATTCATACCCCTTGAACTTTTCCACATTTTTTCATGTTACGACCACAAACATAAATATATTTTATTGGAATTTTTAGTGAAAGACTAACACAAAGTGGCATACAGTTGTGAAGTAGAAAGAAAAGGATACATATATATATATATATATTTTTTTTAACAAATAAAATACTGAAAAGGGTGGTGTGCAAAAGTATTCAGCCCCCCTGAGTTAATACTTTGTGGAACCACCTTTTGCTGCAATTACAGCTGCAGGTCTTTTGGGGTATGTCTCTACCAGCTTTGCACATCTACAGACTGAACGTTTGGTCCATTCTTCTTTGCAAAACAGCTCAAACTCAGTCAGATTAGATGGAGAGCGTTTGTGAACAGCAGTTTTCAGATCTTGCCA
>JAPQRP010000029.1:8270050-8286375 GCA_037367295.1 Apogon hyalosoma | reverse complement strand
CATTCAGCAATCATCAGGCAACTTCTGAAGGCAATTGGTTGCACTCAGAGAAAAGGGGGCTGAATACTTTTGCACACCGCACTTTTCAGTTTTTTATTTGTAAAACAATATTAAAATCATGTATAATTTTCTTTCTACTTCACAATTGTATGCCACTTTGTGTTGGTCTGTTACATAAAATTCCAGTAACATATATTTATGTTTGTGGTCATAGTGTGACAAAATGTGAAAAAGTTCAAGGGGTATGAATACTTTTGCAAGCCACTGTATGTACAGAAACAAAGAATTGTCAGTTTGATTAAGGTACTTCCAAGCGAAGTCAGTTCCCCTCAGGGACAAAGAGGTATATGATATATGATGTTTCCAAACACGTGACAACACAATTCAACAGTTGTTGCTGACTCAGTGAAATGGTTGATGTTAATTGATGGTTCATGAAACCAGAACGCGCACAATTGAGTCCTATATCCCAGTACAGACTAAGCATTGTCATTACAACATTAGGTCATTCGATTGCAAGCACAGATCATTTATAATATTTTAAGGATTCAAAGAGCAAACATTGGAATCCGTCCTACTCAGCAGAATAAAGTTCAGCAAGATATTAATGGTAACAATGTTATGTAATTATATCCCCGAAATCAAGTTTCAGGGATATAATGGTTTTACACAGACTGCTTCCGGATATCCTTCATGTGAACACGATAACTTGGACATATTCGGTTGGATTTCTTACCCCTTGATAACTAACATGGGGGATCCCTCATGGAAGAACCCTATCAATTTCAGCTTCTCTATGAGTTTTATAAGTCATCCAAATGGGGGCGCTTATTTGAAAATCAGTTTTTTGGACATAAGCAATAATAGGCAGATTGAGATCAAATTTGATTCATATTGATCGTCTTAGATGTGTCTATTTTCTCGCTACCATCCAGAGTTCATATGGTGTCATTTTCATTCACTAGGTGGAGTTTTGTGGGGAAAAATTGGTTTTCTGCCCATTATTCTGACACTATTAGGTTGATGTAGCTCAAACTGAGTTCATATCGATTGCCTAACAATTATCATGGATAGATTTTGTATGTAGCAGAGGATTGGAGGGATTTCGGGAATATATCCTACCCTTGCTGTTCGTCCCTGACAGCGTAAGCCTCGTTGTAGTTGAGCTGTATGCTTGAATTACAGAAACCAGGGAATTTTTTATTTTTCGTCTATGATAGATAGATAGATAGATATTTTATTAATCCCAAACTGGAAATTACAGTGCCACAACAGCATGACACACAGTAAAAATAGAATACAAGAGGAAAGAATAGAACATAAGAGCAAACCCACTATACATTATAAATTACAAGTATAAAAACAGACATGGGAAGGAACCTGGATAATTAAACTGAAAGGAACAAAGTGACATTTAAGTGCACAGTGAGAATACTTTTATAGTTTCTGTTATTACATAGCAGCTATTGGCCATTATAGGGAACTTCATGTTTTTTCAAATCTTATTCAGCAGAATGATCACTGCCAAACAATTCCTTTATTATCTTGCCATTTCTCCACCGTAGCTGTGTTACAGTGGCTAGCATTTCACATATGAAGTGAAGTGTTTGACCTGGAAATGAAACAGACTTTTTTCTTTCACCATCAACATGTATGTAGAAGATTTTGTTACATCCTGTTATGATTTGCTTACCTGCATCTGTATCAGTTTGAGTCTCATAAGCCAAAAAGGTCCTCTTTTTTTGTTTGTTACCTTCTTGTTGTCATGGCAGTATTTGACATGTGGTGCTTCATATTAAAATAAAGTAAAATGCTGTATAAGTGAAAACCAGCATCTTCTATATTCTTACTTTTCCTCCACCCAGGACTTCTTGACCAATTTGGTGTGCAACCTGCTTGATGAAGGTAATACCCTGTTTGAAGAGAGAGAGTGGGATCAGGCTGTGAGGGAGTTCAGTGAAGGCCTGAATGTCTCACAGTATGCTGCAGCAGAGGAGATCCATATCCCAGAAGCTTTGCTGGAGAGTTTGTATGTCAACCGGGCTACTGCCTATTACAGCATGGTGAGAAACGGTGCTGTGTATTCAGAAACCCTCAGATAATTTTTTAATGACTGTCTCATTAAGTTACTATCATTTTAGCATTGAAAATAAAGAGAAATATGTAATGTAGTAAGTAAGGTTACATCAGCCTTACCATCATATCCCAGGTATTTATGACAGATTCTTTTCCACGCCCAATTCTGATCTGTGGGCACATCGTTAACCTGTGGAGCCGGATAAACATGGCTTAACCCATGACAATAACAGGTTATTAAGTCATTTTCAAACCTCTTTCACCTGTTGAACTGTGA
This sequence comes from Apogon hyalosoma, assembly GCA_037367295.1. Lineage (NCBI taxonomy): Eukaryota > Metazoa > Chordata > Actinopteri > Kurtiformes > Apogonidae > Apogon > Apogon hyalosoma. The sequence goes on along the minus strand of JAPQRP010000029.1, from coordinate 8,284,022 downwards.
TTGCTTTACACACTCAGTCAACAAGTGAAGTCAATATTAATATGCATGCAGCTGAAACCACACACCCAAGGACGCACATAGCCAGGAAGACCATGTACTTCTTTTATTGGGAGACAATATGGCCTTTGCAGAAGTATGCCTTCATGAATGTAAGCACCAAGTTTCCAAATTGTCTGTGAGGGGAAAAAGTGCCTCTAAATTCTACCTTCCATTAAGGCTCTGCTGATGACGATGTCACGATTGAGCACTTATATTTGTTTTTTGTAAATTCAGTTAAGTTTATATAAAACTGTATTCATGTTAAGACATGGAAGTTTTATCTGCAAGCACTATGGTTAATTTTGAATGAGCACACAAACACTGATAGGTTGGAAGCAAAATATATTGTTATTACAATAGCAGAACACACACTTGCACATGGCTATGTCAGAGTGATGTGACAGATGAACAAGGTTTTTTAAGGAGACCTGTGCACATTTTTCTGCCCATATTAGGTCATCCTCCCATTGTGTGTAAAATACTTTCCAGTGGAAAGAAGTCATAAATTAGTTTTGTTGTCAGGTTAAGCTATTTATGTCACATTCCATATGTATTACTCTTTCACTAAACAGTATCTCTATTACAGCTCTATTACAAACAGATGACAGGCCTGTCTACATAAGCAGTTACAGTTATTTTGAACGTCAGCAAGTATTGTATAATGGTAAAACTGCACAATCTCATAGATCTCCTTGTCAGTACTTGGGGAAAAAAAATCATATTGGGTTACATTTTCCTTTAATTTAGCGATACATTTTCATTTGACTGTAGTCTGTAGGAGCCCTTTAGTTTTAATTTTGTGTGTGTGTGTGTCTAATACCATGCATATATTTCCTGTACTTTTCTTGGTGTATTTGAACAAAAGTGGCTTATGTTTATTACAACACTTCAACAACAGTATAGGTTTTTTTTTTTTGTTTTTTTTTTTTTTTACTTTTGCATAGAGGCTGTTGTTGAAACAGTCTGCAGGATGTTTGGCAAAATATGGTTTTATGGACAGACTCCTTATCCCCAAACCATGTCTGTGTCACTGACCTTCTTTTTGTTGCTGCTAATTTAGACATTCTCTTATTGTTCTCTGTTTGGTGTTACCTTTAGTCTCCTTCATGTCTGTTTGCACTTAAGGGTGTGATTTGCAGTATACAGCATAAGAATTGATAGACATATTCCTGCGTTATTATATTGCTCAGCTTTAATTTCCACCCATTTTTATTAGCTCACCTGCCGATAGGCCATGAGCTATTATGAAGGTTCCGTGTCTTCGTCAATGTTATCTTCGTTAGAAATGTCTTCTCTGACAGAACTACAGGTCGAATTCAATTAGAATTTTATATGTAACTTCCTTGGGATAATGTCTACAAAGTTTGCTCACAGTTTTGAGAAATTCTGATTTCTTAAAAAGTTTGCTGAATTTTTAAAATATAAAAAATTACCTTTACAATGCCTTTATGGTGGGCTATATTTTGATGGCTTGTGAAATGGAAATGATTACAGATATCAATATAGTTATTATTGAGCACTGATAGGAAGTCATATATGGACTTTCATTTAATTAAGTTATCCTCCAGTGAAAGTACCACCCACTTTTATTGAGAGATTGAGCTCCTGCATCAAGACCACAGTACTCTAACATAACTGTGACAAAGTGGCAGAACGTGACAACCTCACATATTCAAGTTGTGATTCTTGATAGAATATACTAGTGAGATACAGAGCCATTGGTCCTACTTTTATGGATCTATTGAAAATTTTAAAGGCCATCATCTTTGACACATTCTGTACTTTTTCAGTTTCATGAAAATTGGTACAGTAGATTTTGTGTAGTCCTGCAAACAAACTCCTTGTCAGGGGTGATAATCCAGTAATCAGAGTTGGTAAAAACATGATTCCAATGTTCAACACAATATCAAAACCAAATACTTGGTTTTATCTACATTTATTCAGTTCAATAAAACAGTTTTTTGCCATTACACCAATTCTCTGAAGCTATTTCTAAAAAACAATACCCATCTCTCTGACTTACTGCCCCTAAAAGAATGCGTCCAGCTGTAAATTAGGTGTGATTTTCAGGCCACCAAGCTGCATTCCAACATACACTCCTTTATATCTGCCCCAGTCCAAATAAAAAACAACTTTGAATAGATTAATTGCGTAATCAAACAAGAGTCCTAAATTTTTTTTGTGTTTTCCGTAGGGGGAATATGATCAAGGTGTTGCGGACTGTGACAAAGCTCTGGAGGTGTGTAAGGAGAGCTACAGGGCACTGTATAGGAAGGCACTCTGTCTGAAGGAGCTTGGGAAGCACAAGGAGGCCTACAACTGCACCACAGAGTGTCTGCTTATCAATCGTCTGGTAAAGAAATTTAGAAATGTAGAGATTTGATAGTAATGAGGATAACACAGTACCAGCAGAGGGAAATGAATATAAATCTGGTAATTCTAGTATAATTTTGGTATTAAATTACTCATGCTTACATTGTACATAGATAACTTTTTTAAACAATAATTTTACTTGTAAGAGCAAGAGTAGTTAAATAAGTTCTGTGGATCAGTTCCAAATGGGTAATAAAACATGGTGAATATCACAGATGCAATCAGTTCTTTTTTTTTTTTTTTCTATTTGTTTTACAGGACAAACCAGTGAATGACCTCGCACAGGAGCTGGCTGTCCACTTGGGATTAAAAAATCGCAAACCCTATGTCAGTGCAAAGGTCAGACAAATGATTATTGTTTAGATGTTTGTTTCAGTAGAACAGATGAGAATATTGAATTTTGTTTCATCTTGCAAAACTTTGAAATGCTGTAAATCCAACATTGTTCTGAATCATTTTAAGGGCAGGTAGAATCCAGAGATGTCAAAAAAAAAAGCCGAATACAGTGTATACTGGGAAGATGTGACAATAACGCATACTTCTATGTGTTTGTGTTTATGCACACACTTCTAAGATGCTGATTGTGTTTTACCAGTGGGTTGTTGGAAGTGCATTCTTCTGTTGGTGTCTGTTAAGGAGGCAGTATCAGACAAAACAAAAACTAACAACAAACAAAAACAAAAGCTCCATTTTTGGAGAGAAGGTGGACACCTGGGACTGTGGTGGAGAGATACACACTGAGTAAGGTGGAAGGCATCTTGGACAATTCAGGCTATCATCTTCATCTCATTGTGACAAACCAGAAGAGCCTCTGCAGTGGGCGACTAGCCTCACTGCCCCCAGAGTCTAAAACACTTTAGTCTGATGATTCAAGGATTAATGATTGCTCCTGTTTATTTAGTTTTCTATCTTCCTTTCTTTTTATTGAGCTAATGAAAAAAGTTTATTTGCCCTTGGGCATCAATGAAGTTTATCTGTATATGTATATTCTCACAGTTTACATTGTCACACTGCCTGTCCCCATGTGCAGATTTGTGTTTCCATTGTCTTTGTTAGCTCATATTCATGTTTTGTCTAATGTCCCTTGTATTGTCTTCTGTTTCTTAGAAAGATCTTTGTATAAAAAGAGTTGTCACAAATGGAGACACAGCTGCAGAAACACATAAGGTAGGGTCCACAGAACCTTCTATCAGACATAGCTTTATTTCTGCTTGATAATATTTTAACTTTTTTTCTTTTCTCACCGGTAGGTACCCAGTGATCATTTAGGAAATAACACAAATCCTTTGACTGAGATTGCACCAGGTGTGAATAACTTCTTGATTTGATCATTTTACATTACATTAACAGTCCAAGCCTCATCTGTTTTTACTTCGTGGACTTTAAAGTTAAAGTCAAATGATTAAAAGTAAAATTGGGGGTGTGGTACATCTCTTCAGGCAGTGTTCCCAGGATGCCTCAGTCCCTAATTCTCAGGTTTTCACATGCTCAGGTTTTCATATGCTAAGTTGTCAACAGTCTGGTGTCTCCCCAGTGCCTGACAGTATGATGGACAGTTTGGACGACTGTGAGCTAATGGGAGATGACTTGGACAGCCTGCTTGACTCCTTCCCGAATGAGCCAGAGCCACCTCAGGTAAAGCTGTGTGTGTGTTTGTGTAAGATTTGTACACCAAGTTGTGTTTTTGGTAGTTGTGAACTTTGCCAGAGGGCCAGGAAAACATGGCAAATCATATTTTTTTAATAGAATGCATTGAAGTCCAGTTTTAGTTCATTTACAACAAACTGCATATACACAGAAGTGGTAATAATATTCAGTATTTCATTACAATAGCTTCATTCACTGGGTTGGATATGCGGTATTAGGCAGAATTTGAACATTTAGTCCTCAAAGCTGATGTATTGGAAGCAACAAAATGATCAACATAAGGAACTGAGTGACTTTAATAAGATCCATATTGTAATGGTGGTGACTGGATCAGAGCATCTCCACAACTGCAATACCTGGTCTGCAGTTTTTAGTACTGAACAAAAATGAACTAAGGAAGGACATCACAATCTCAGCACAACAGAGCATCTATGGGATGTGATGGATGAATAATCCAATCCATGGAAGTCAAATCAAATCAAGTTTTATTTATATAGCACCAAATCGTAACAGAAGTTATCTCATGACACTTTACATATAGAGCCAGTCGAAACCAGACTCTGGTCCACCTCTCTACTTCCAGGACTTCAGGAATCTGCTGTTAACATCTTGGTCCAGATACCACAGCACACCTTCAGAGGTCTAGTGGAGTCTAGGCTTCGAGTCAGAATTCTTATTGTGGAAAAAGGGGAACTTACACAATATTAGACAGGTGGTAATGCTCCCATTGATGCGTGATTGGTTGAAATCTGTTTGTTTCGTTTTTTTTTGTTTTGTTTTTTTTTTTAAGATCTCTTTTGGTAGGTACTAACCACTGTACATTGGGAATGAACAAGATCTGGAGATGCTCTGACCCAGTGATCTGACCATCACAATTTCTTCCTTGTCAAAGTTGTTCAGATCCTTACTCTTGCTCATTTTGATTGTTTCCAATGCATCAAATTGGAGGGCTGAATGTCCACTTGCTGCCTAATATATCCCACTCACTGACAGGTCCTATTGTAATTAGATAATCAAAGTTAATACCATTTGGCCTGTCGGTGATCAGAATATTATGGCTGATTGGTGCATTCCTGCTATGGATTGAAAATTACAGCTCAAGTTGGTGTGATTTCTGGTTTTTCAACATGTGTCATTATGTCAGGTTTTGTCAAAAGATAAGCTGTCCCACAACAATGGCATCATGGCACTAAATTCAGTTATTTTTGAATGAATGAATATTTTTATTTGTTATGTACAAAAACACATACATATAAAGAACATACAATTAACACAATTGGTAACTGAAAAAGGAAGAAGCTGAAGCCAAAGGCTTATTTCTGCTTCTCCTACTCCCATCCTGCATTAGTAATAATGTACTATGTAAGTCATTACAAAACTGATTACGATGCAGCTTCGATGTCATATAGCCAGTCCTTTCTGGATGCACTAAAGACAGTGTTGCCTTTCTGCTGTTTTTCCTCTCATTTATTTAGTGTTTATTTGTGGTTGTCAAACCAGCTGAGAGGAATATTCTTACCACCAAGTGGACTCAGTTGCTGCACCCTCACTCATGGATTTTGGGAGTTTTATTTATTTTTTCTCTGAAACTGAGACATCTAGTGGTAAAATCTGGTATATTCTGTTATTCGGCCAAGTGTTGGGCTTCATATCAAACCACATCTCAGCCTTATTTTACAACCTGGTGATTGATACATGGACTTTGAAATGTTCTCATATTGGGCAGTGTTACTATCAGCTATTTGTAGATATGACAGCTCTGCCAAATCACATGACTTTTGCACATCATCTAAAGTCAAAACCAGAAGAGAAAAGCTATTAGCAAAAATGGAGTTTTAAAAATTAACCCATTATCCAACCAGATCTTCAGTCAGGTGTGTCCACTGTCACTACATCATGATCTGTTCATTCAGTTCTCTCAAACTCTAGCAGTTATGGCCAAAAATGTGTAGAGGTGACCTTTTTGGCCACCAAAATCTAATCAGTTCATCTGTCAGTCCGGATAAATTTTTATCTAATTTATTTATTTATTGTTTGCTTGTTTTGGTTAGAACTTAATTTATTTGTGAATAGAGAACAGATCATCTACTGTCACTCAGATTTTTTTCCCATGTTTTCCAGACCATCATCCATCCAGCTTTCTCTGTCCCCATCCTGACATCCCCTCGCAAAGCCACAGCCCCTTCTGTCCTGCCAGCTCCCACTCCCCAGCTACCCCCGGCTTTCTTCAACTCTCCCGTCAGTCAGCTCAACTCCCTGGACTGCTTTTTAGACCGTGGAGGCGGTACCTCCACACTTGATACTCTGAACAACCTCTCGACCACACACGGCCTAGATGCTTTAGATGACTTCCCTTCTGGAGTTAGAGATAGTACGGACAGTCCAAACAGACTGACCCTGATGATGCTAGATGACCTGGATGACTTACTGGATACAATACCAAATACAACAGAAATGCCCAAGTCCATAGCAGAGCTGGACCCCAAGAGAGAGTCCCATGTAGATTCTTTGGAGACATTCCCTGATCTCAGACCTCAGAATGGTGATGTCTCTAAAACTGGTGTAAATGCTGTGAACTATCTTGACTCCCTTGATTCCCTGGACTCATTTACATCAGTGGAAGGTGCAGCTTTATCTGCCATCTCAGCTGTGGACTCGGTCAACGATTTCACATTAGCAGGTGAATGATAATGTATTGGTCTCTTTTGGTGTTTTAACAGCTAAGAAATGATCTTCAGCTTTGATTCACATTCTTTTTTCTTTACAGTTAATTTAACCTGGCCAGCCATCTGGTTTTCTCAGTGTATACAATACTGAGAAAACAGTCTGGAATTGGGCCAGTCGCTGTGAGATATGCACGATCTATTCTATACCGAACCAATCACAAGTCTGGGGGGCGGGTGTTTAGCAATGCGTCATATGCACTTCTTTTTGTTGCAAGTCAAAGTCAGTTCCAAGTCCGCAAATCTCTTGACAACTGTTGTTGGTTGTGTACTTGATTCAAAAATAAGAGTTGAATTACAAATTACACCCTGTATTCTTAAGTTTCTCTGACAAAAGTGTCACATCTGTTTTATCTGTGATTGGTTTACTCTGCACCTGTTAGTCCCGCCTTCATATTTGGATTCAAGCCCCGTGATTCCAGACGGATTTTTCATTGAGAAAGACAGATGGGTGGCCAGGCTACAGTTATTAAGCTTTTAGTCAGTTTGAATTGAAATGTAGGGGCATGAAGTTTATGGCATTTAAAAAAAAAAAAAAAACACACATAAGTCACAAATGACACCACTGACCTTCAGAATGTTGTTTCTTTTAATATCAACTTTGAAGCTCAGCATTCAGGTCAAAGGTCAAGAAGGTTGTCAAAAGGACACAGTTTGAGGTTTGACTTTCTATGTTCAAGAAGTATTTGCTAGATTCAATAGTAAAATCAGGATAATAAAAATAACACCATTATTTCCAACATGTAGAGTAGCTCTGTTTTTTTGTAATTTGTATATAATGTGTAATTTATTTCCTCTTTTGTTTTTCAGGTATAATAGACTCTCACAGAGTTGCTGCTCCAATAATGCAATCTCCAAAGAGTAAATACAAAGTAAGGATGATTATTTGGCTTGTGCTATGTGTGGATTTTGTCTTTTTTTTTTCTTTTTTACCATGAACTAAAATTGTAATTTTATTCATGGTAATGGAGGAGAGGAATAACCAAGCCCCAGCCACAGCCTGTAATCCCCTGTCATCCACCCATGACTTCATGCAGGCCTGTTCTGCTTGTTTCCCTCGACAAGGTATGTTGGCAGTGTGGAACTGTCTCAAGCTTTCAGTGAAGTGTAGTCCAGCTAAGTTTACTACAGCCAAAAAATATAATTACCCAGTAACTACTTGGCTTGTTATGACTGAAAGAAAGAAATTTGAAAATGTGCACAGGATACAAAACTGTAGAAAATGACATATATTGGACAGTATGAAATATCCAGTGTCACAAGGTTTTCAACATGGACTCCATCCTGGTGGAACAATCAAAAATAACTTACAAAGCACTGGAGTCTTTTCATATTCTGGCCTTTGACCCCCTGTGTGTGGTTCCTATTGTTTCAGCACACACATTAGACTGAATGGCACTTGATTTTTTTAAAAATAAAAGGACATTTATGCAAGTAGTTTTTGAATGATTAATATATAAGATATGTAGGAAAAGGATTATGACATTCATAAATGATTAATTCTAACCTTACAGATGACTCTACTTTTCTGATCCTATCTTAGAATAGAATAGATCTTTATTGTCATTGTGAAAGGAACAATGCAAATCTGATAAGACATCTTATAAAGAGCAAAATAACTTTACGATTTGTAAGTAAATTAAATGACTCAATGACTCATTCATAATCATAAATATTTAACAAAATTTTTCTCATGTTTTTTTTTTTTTTTTCCATTTTAATTTATTTAATGTCTGAACAGTCCTGTTTTTTTCATTTTTAGGTGAAGGGATTTATACTTTTGTTCATAAACCAGACCTGGTCCACAGCTGCAAGCGAGACATTTTGTTATGCAGGTGGAAAGCAAGCGTTCCTTCAGAGTGGATTAGAGTGCGACCGATTCCTAACAGGACTTCCTTCGCTGGACCGTTTGTACTGTGCAAGGGTGAGGATATCCAAATTAAATGTATTATTACTATCAGGAACTTTATTGCTAATAAAAAAACTTTAATCCTTGTTAATTATGCATTCACAAACGCTAAATGGAGAGGGAAGGTAGTGTGTTAGTATAGGGCATTTCATAACCGAAATTTTTTTTTTAATACATTTTCATAAGCCCCTTTTACGCATCACTTTGAAGATGTCAAGCTGGGGAGATGCCGAGATCCATGAGCTGCTGTCACTTTGGATGGAGGACTCTGTCCATGCTAACATTTATAGAACGGTTAAAGACAGGCTGACTCTGGAGAGGTTAGCAACACCGCTATGCTCGGGGTATTTCTGACGCAGAAGTGATGCGTCAACTATACACTGTACTGCCTCACCGCCCCTTTGATTCTGGAACGCAGGTCGCTGTGTAGAAGTCCAGCCTGTCTCACCTCTGTTACTCCTTTGGCTTGGCTGCTGAAATCAATCAGTGGTGGAAAAAAGGTGGTGTCACCACCTCTCCTTTTTTCCAGGATCTCTGTGTAAAAGTGGCTTATGAAACATTTAACTTAGCAAATTTCATGTGGCAGCACCAGAAGGTGATGTTATAGCGTTTTTTATGGGATGAATCTAATATTTGTCCAAAACCTTTGGCCATGACCAATGTTCCCTGTAATTTACAAAAAGCCTAAGCAGGTATTCAACTCACCTGATGACCTGCTTGAGCAACTGTGGGCAACATCTCAAGCGTACACACTGTCCATGTATTGGTGCTATGGCCTCACCTCTCCAACCCCAAATATTGATACAACCGACTGTTACTATAAAGATTAATAATTAGATTATTTGGACAGCATGACCTGCTGCATATCTAGGTAAGTTACTGTTAATGATAACAAAATACAGTATTGTTTTGGTAAAATAAATTTAACATTTATTGCTATATGAACAGTTGTGTCAAAAACATAACTAACATCAACTCTTAGCACAGATAATAACAATAATTCTCACTACTACAGACCGCATTAGTGTGTGTGTGAGAGAGAAAGCGAGAGAGCTTGCAAAATTGTAATGAACTGTAACTGTAATGTTTTGCCAATGGGCTCCAAAGAATGAAAGAGAGGGATGGAAACATTGTCCAATGTCCATAGAGTTTTTCTGTGTACAGTGAAAGACCTCCTTGCTCCTCTGGCCTTATTCTGAAAATCAAAGAATAAAAACACATTGGCTTGGGTAAAAACACAAATGATACTCTTTAAAATTGTAAAACGATCTTGGGAAGGAAAAGCTATGAACAGACAGCTGATTGTATCTATTGATTTGCATCAGCTGATGCAAATGACTCCGGTCTCGGGTTGAAAAAGAAAAAATGGGGCTGGCATTCCCTCGTTGGTATTTATGGACAGTGACAGCCACTCCACTTTAAATGATGCTTGTTTTTTCTTTGCCTTTCCAACAGTCCCACAACCCTCCCGTTTAGCCATTGTGGAATTGCTATGCAATTGCTAACAACAAAAATATAACAACAGTGGCCACTTGTCATAATGACATTGATTGGCTGTCAAACTAAACAATCACTGCAAGTTTTGGCTGGGCAGCACCTGATGGGCATGTTTTTTTAATGATCACTGGCTGACAGCAACTTATCACTCACTGTAGTGATAAACACCCACAGAGGGGTACATAGTCACTGTTTAGGGCATAAATTTCACAATTCGAAATGCATTTTAGGAAGAAAAAACTGTGAAACTGGTCGGGGATATGAATGTGCAACCTTTTTGTTTTCTGTGCCAAGAGGAGGGGAGCTGTGCGCAATTGCGCAGTAAAACACCTTAGAGGGAACACTGTTCATGACCAAATACATGCATGTTATGTAATGTTAATTAATAAATACTAGCAATCCAGCATGTAAATATAGCTAGCATGTCTGTAGCTAGCAAGTCATCCAAAGCCTGACACAACAGATATCAAAGCCTTCTATTTCACTTGAGATCTAGCTAATTGAAGAATCATTTAAAGACAAAAAAACAATATCTCTCTGGCTCAGCTGTCTCCTCTCAATATAGAGGAGCAGCAGTTCTACTCTGTGTCCCTCTCGGATGGCTGAACTCCTCACCATATCTCTAAAGGAGAGGCAGTCCACCATGTGGAGGAAAAACATTTCTGCTGGTCTCAGCTCATAGCTAGGATGTGAATGTAGATCAATGCTGTAAATTGAGATCTTCGCCTTTTGGCTCTTCACCACAACAGATTGGTGCAGCATCTGTGTTTCTGCTGATGCTGCTCCGATCTGCCTGTTGATCTTCTGCTCTATCCTTCCCTCACATGTGAATAAGTCCCTAAGATACTTAAATTCCTTCACTCGGGACAACTCTTTCCTGACCTGAAGGGAGCATTCCACCCTTTTCTGGCTGAGAACCATGACCTCAGAGTTGAAGATGCTGATTCTTATCCCAGCTGCTTCTCACTCAGCTGTAAACTGCATCAGTGCAACGTGGAGTTTATTCTTTGATGAAGCCAACAGGAGCACATCATCTGCAAAAAGCAGAGATGTCACCGCGAGTCCACCAAATTGGACACAGTCCAGCGGCACTGTCCCTGACTTACAAGTGATGTTAAAGAGGCGAGTTAACCAAGACAGCCCTACAGGAAGTTCCAAATTTCAATTGAATTTGAATCAACAAAATCCCAAATGGCAAATCAGTCCAAACATCAAAGTTCTTAATTTTAAATTCTAAACATCAGCATTCTAAATTTCTAATTTATTTGAAACTTCTAAATTCTGAATTTCAAATAAACTTGTAAACATCATCATTCCAAATGTCAATTGAATTCCAAAAGGTCATTTGAAATCTGAAATTTGAAATTCTGAATTTTCAATAAAATTTCATGTGAATTCCAATCTTGGTTCTTTGTGTGTTTGTATTTCCATCCAATAACAGTATCACACAGTGTATTGGATTACAGTAGTGAAAAAACTCCAGTCTCTATTCTGAGCAGTATATTACCTCTAGAACATTCCTGTAGCATTTTGCAAAGGTATGGGTGTGTTTGAGGTTTTACTGTGCAACTAAACAAAATCAAGAAATACAATAAAAATTTTCCATTTCACAGCTTTTTGTCTAACAATTGGCAGTTACTTTCCTAATACAGTCACACTTTCACTTGACAACTGCCACTCTCTCCAATGTTCATGGAGCAGAGAGGAGGGACCAACTTTGAATAGCTATGTTTACAAACACAACAAAAATTTTACATACTGTGATTTTAACATGGTTTAGTTTATTTTTGTTTTTAGAGATTCAGAAATCTGGGGACAAGGGCCTGTGTAAATACGGAGAAATGTGCACATTTGCCTTCAACCAATTGGAGATTGACGTTTGGACTCTGGAGAGGAAGGGGCTGCTTGACAGAAAATTGCTGTTTGAACCATCACCTGTCAAACAGGACCCTGTAAACAGCATTATACGCCTTCTGAAGGACCACAAGGGCATGTTTATATTTCTCTGTCAGGTTAGTGCACTGTAATTTTATAAATGACAAAGAATGTTTTCAGAATATATGAACAGTTTTCACTCTTAAATTATATTCTTTTATATTATTCACATTATTTACATTTGTTACCTCACACTGTTATTTAACTATATGTTGTGACTTCATATCTGTTTCTTGGTTCATAATACTTGTCACAATCCATCAATACACATTAAGTTAAACTCTTCAGTTGAAAATGTGTCTTTTTTGTGACCCCTACTTTTATTTTGTCTTTAGGCATGCTATGATGGTAAACCTACAATCATCAGTAAACGCAGTGAAGACAATCACACAATCTGCTCTAATAAGGATGCTCAACACATATTTGATGCTAATAAGTGAGCATTATCAAAGTACCAGAACCACTGCAAATCATTACACACTATCCATGCCCATCTTTATTTCTTATATCGGTCTGTCCCTCTGCATGTATCAGGTGTTTGGCTTTTGTGATAAAGACCCCCAGTGTGAGGTACAGAAAGGTCCGTCCACTGAGTGTCCTGTGCTGCCTTGATTTGTGTCATCACAACATCCGCTACAGGTGCCTGAAAGAGAACAACTGCCAGTTTGCCCACTCTGATATAGAGCTCAAAACATGGAGGGTGCAGAGAGACACAGGTGCACATTAATGAGAATTATTGATTTGAATGGGCTTGGTTTTCTCTTTAACATTTCAGTTTTTTTATTTTTTTTATTGAATTTTGGGATCTCAAGAGGGTGTAATTGGGTAGTGTAATTGTAGTTTCTCTGTAAATATGTGACTTCTTTATTTAAAAGTGTGTTTGTGTGATTTACAGGTATCAAACCTGATGAAATAGTCAAAGTATCAACAAATTACTATGAAAAGCAGGAGCAGAATCCAAGTAAACAAAAAGGCAGTAAAGTAAGAAACCTTTTCATCATTGTTTTACAGCTTCAGTGTGTTTTTCCAGCATAAAGAACAGTCATGATTTGTATTCACTGACCTTGTCCTTCAATTGTCTCTGCAATTTCACTAACGTCTGTTTAATTAAAGGCTGAAATAAATCTAGTTTTAAAAATTCAGTCCTCTGAGAGTAATGTACAAGTTTTTGCTGCATCTACAATGATAACAGCTGCTTGTTGTTGTTTGTGCAGATGTCTGTTGGAGGTGGTAGAAGCAAAGCAAGAGGAGGAGCAGAGAGGAGTCTTGATATGAGGATGAGGTTTGCCTGCACTCTCTGCTGGCGTGATGGCCAGATCAGTGAGCCAGACAAAGCCCTCAAATATTGCACTGCCAAAGCCAAACACATGTGAGTGAACATATTTTTCCAAATATCTTGATCTTGAAAACTTGTTTGTTATCTATGTTTGACAGGGTTTCAATAGGTCCTGTTAAAAATCTGAAGTCCAATAATCTGAATTTCAGGCAGTAGAATGTCTCAAATAAGATTCAAACTAGTATTGATCATAGTCTACGAAAAATGTATAGTGAAACAGATATGGAACCAGTAATCACAACTGCAGCCTGTGAGAATTTATCAGATCACACCCAGGTACTGTTATGATGTGGTTTGTGGGCTAACATGGCATTGCCACTCAAACAAAAAGCAACTTGTAAAAGTAATAATTAATATTTTTTTATTTTCTTAACGTTCCACTGTGTTCCAGTAATCCAATATGGGTATAAGTTAAACAAGATCAGTCATTAGGAGAGCACATTAGGCTTCTCCTTGTGTGTGTGTGTCTGTCTGTCTGTTTGTCTCTCTCTCTCTCTCTGTCTGTCTCTCTGT
>JAPQRP010000029.1:8228813-8267610 GCA_037367295.1 Apogon hyalosoma | reverse complement strand
CGATCTCTTCACATTTAAGACTCTTGCAGAAACCCTGCGTATAATGAATAAGTTCTGTCCATCATTTGTGTGCTCCTCTTCTTTATTTATCAGTTATGATTAGGATATAAATCATGTTATGCTCTTTTGTTCCTGTGTCTTTGTGTGTCTTCATCTTCAGGTGGACTAAAGACAGACGAGTATTGCTGGTGATGTCCTTGGAGAGAAGTAAATGGGTTATGGTCCGACCCCTGCCACATTCCAAGAACTTCCCAGTGCAGTATGATGTAGGCCTGTTTCTGATCATGCATGCATCAGAATGAGTAGTTTCATCACAGCACTCACTCATTCATCACATAGCGACAAATACAAGCCTTTTCTAATTTTCTTTTTTATTACTTTTAAGTCTGTTACCTGAAAATTATTTCCCTTTTTCTTTCTCATTATGATGTCACTTTACATTTTACGGTATGTTGAGCTTTGTGTTTTGTTTTAGATATGTACACAGATATTGGACAAAGGAAAATGTAACTACAGTGGAATCTGCACATTTGCTCATAGCCAAGAGGAGAAGAAGATGTGGATGTATATGAAGAATAATGACTGTGAGTGTAAATCATCATTCATTGCACAAAATGATTCACTTCCTGTGAGAATGTAGTGTACAGTAGACTATGTGTTTATTAATAGTGACAGTAAATTAATATGATTTAAATACACTAATAATACACTAATATCACATATTGGTAACTACTATCATTATTATCACTCATTTTATTTTCCCACTCATTTTCTGTCTTCCATCTTTGAAATGTCATTTTAATGTCAGAATTGAAGAAGTGTCTTTCGTGATGCATTTTATTCTTAAGGATCTTTATATACCATTGTTCCTCAAGAAACAAGACAAGAAATCTAGATAATATCTCTGTGTTTTTTCCTGAAGTTTCTACAATTTTTTTCCAGTAAAGTTTTGATTTTTTTTTTTTTTTTTTTTGCTTTTTGGGCATTTTTCCTCAGCTAAAATTAAGAATCTAAGTACAGAGGGTGTTGTATATTATATAGACTGTGAAGCCTATTGAGGTGAATCTTGGATTTATGATATTTGATCACATAAATAAAACTGAATTGAACTGAATATCTAAATGGCATGATCTGAACATTCAAAAAGAGCACCACACCCAGTTGGTGCTGCCTTAATTTATTGTCTCCTGTCATTTCTCAACAACTTAAAGGTGAACAGAGTGGTTTGTTTTTGTTTTTGCAGTGCTGGACATGCAGCAGATATATGACATGTGGCTGACATTATCTGCTCAGAACCGTCAAACAGATGGCTCCATGCTCACCCAGCCTGTCCCAGAAGAGAAATTCATTGTCATGCCTACTGACTATGCTGAGCCAATGGTGTGTAAATGTTTTTTCTTCATTTCAAAGATTAAAAGCAGCTTATAATCCTCAAATTTAAATGTTCTACTTCCTGTTGGTACTTTAGAATGGCTTCCACTGTGAGCTATGTGGTAAACACAGTAACAGTGAACGGCAGTGGCAGAAACACATCTCCACTGAAAAGCACAAAGACCGTGTATTCAGCTGTGAAGGAGAAGACGAGTCTCTGACATGGAGCTATCGTTTCCCTGCCAAATACTTTGAACTCTGCCCCAAGTAAGCTTTCCCTTTCCCATTTCCTTCTAGAAACATTTTGTCCATATAACAATTGTGCCTTCTGTTTGGGGGGTTTATTTGGAGTTACACTCCAAATAACAATAAAAAAAAGTAGGGAAAAGCCAGATTCTGTCTGATTCTGTATATTCTGCAGGTTGAATGGTGACTGTCCTGATGGTGTGTGCTGCGACTACGCCCACACCCCAGAAGAGCTGCAAGAGTGGATTGAGAGACGAGACTTATTGCGACATAAGCTAGCTAAAGCCCGTAAAGACATGCTTATCATGCCGGATGAGTCTGACTTTGGGAAGTACAACTTTCTACTTCAGGATTGAAAACTTGTGATGTAACTGTGTTTGACGTTTAAAGTACTGCCAAATGATCACTGAACAGGACAAAATACGTCATCCACTCTTTCTTTTAAAACAGTTTTAATTTCCTCCTACAGTTTGTGGGGAAACTTATACAGCTAGTATTATTGCTCATTCTCTTTCAAGTCTCTGGAACAAACAGTGTTCAACATAGATTATTCTCAAGGGTTTCATATTTAACCTGATGCATTTTGTGTCCTATGATACTGAGTCTAAATTCAGATTAATTGGATATTTTCTTCTGTTTATTTCCTTTTAATACTCACTGTGCAGTGGCATGTATTGGGAGGGGCATAGTTCACTAACAGTAAAAAAAAAAAAAAAAAGATTCAGTTCACCAAAGTTTAGTATTTTTCTGTTAAGTGGAACATTTGGTGTTTAATTTTACTCAATGTTGAATGTGGAAAACCTTAAATGTGCATAAAAAAATTCATCACAGGACTGATTTTTTTTTTAAGTTCATTACAGTAATTACAAATAAAAACTGTCATTAATAGTGTTGTTGTCATTTAAGAGAGTGGTTCTCAAAATTTGTATAGTTGAGTACCCTCTGAAATATATATATATATATTTTTTAGCCAAGTACCCCCAACTCTTGCTTCATTGTTTTAGATTGATAAAACTGGGTAAAATTTGTTCCTGTGCCAAAGGTGTATGTTTTTGTTTTCAAAACTTTTTAAACAACTTATATTTAACTTTAAAATATTAAAAATAACAAATCTTTATAAGCAAATTTTATGTGCAAAATATAAACTGAAAAGTGCCCTCTTTCATATGTGTACCCTCATTTGAGAAAGACTGATCTAAGAAATATATCTGGCAAAATTAGTTGACTTCCTTATAATTGAATAAGATGTAAATTTAGGTCCTGTTTAGAGCTGCTGGCATTGAATGAATAGAAATGGGTATAGTTGTATGCAACCATTTGGGCACCACTTGAGAAAAAATCCACATTTTGTGATTTAATAGTCATTTATTTTTGAAGCAAAGACTGGAAAAAAAGACTATTACCAGCAGTATTAATGTATAGTTAAGTTTTATTTCAAAAATTGAACAAAAATAAACAAACTCACATTTGTGAGAAATGCAAAAGTTTGGGCGCCCTATACACTCACCCCCCCATCATATATTTCACAGCATGTGCATGGTTTTAGCAGGGTGTTCTTTTCATGAAATGCTGTTCCTATTTTTCTCCAGACTATCGCTGACTGTGGCCAAAGAGTTCGATTTTAACTTTAAGTTAAGGGTTTTTAAGTATTTTGTTACAGTCTTCATGAAGGTCTTTGCATAGGTTTTACTGCACAGCCTTCACGACTGCCGAGTTTGCAAAAATTTTTTTGATGTATTTTTCAGTCCAGCTGGGGTTTTGATCAGCCATTCGGACTAGATTACAAGAATTTCTCCCCTAATATTTTCTTGGTCTTGCAGATCTTATTTTGACCCACATTTCTCCTCATCTGCCATTTCTTGATTATATTTCACACTGTGGAAACTAAACGCTGAAAATATTAAATTATCTACTTGTAGCCCTCCTCACTACATCTATTTTTTTGAACCACTTGTTCCTCATGAGGATTGTTAGGGTGCTGGAGCCAATCTTGGGTACATATGGCCAAAGGTGGGTACACTCTGGATGTATCGCCACTTCATCACAATGCTTACATAGATGAATAACCTTTCACTTTCTCATTCCTACGGGTGACTCATAGTGGCCAAATAACCCGTTAAATATATGTCTTTGGACATTTGGAGAAAGCTTAAGTACCTGGAGAGAACCCACCTAGACAAAGGGAGAACATGAAACCTCCACACAGAAAGACTGGCTAGTGCTGGAATTGATGAGGATATTCTTGCTGTGGGGAGATAGTGCTAACCACCATCCCTTTTTACATCTTTTCGATTAAAAAAAGTACTAAATTATGCTATTTTTAACAGGTGCTAAAATTATTGCATAACTAGATGTGGGTCATTGAAAAGTATTTAAGACACGCAAATTAATAATTACAGTAATAATAGCAGTAGAATGCTGGAGAGAGTTTGGTACTTTAAAAAAACAATATATACTACTACTACTGTACTATATTTTACTTTTATATCTGAACAATAAGTTTAAAATGTCTGAGTTGAGGTTTAATATTTGGCATTTTTATGGCGTATTTGTGTTGTTTTAACTGGCCTTTGGCAGTCCTTCATCCCGTCACTAGGTGGCGAGAGGTATTGGGGGACACCTCGAGCCGCGTCTCACCTGCACGTGCTACCATCCGTGGAGAGGGGTGTGCGGAGATGAACAAGGCAGGTTGTTGTTGTTGTTGTGGTTCATCAGAGCCCGCCCCCTTCTCTCTCATTTGCTCAGCTGTTTGACTGACGTGCCCGTTGCCCTGTTAACATTCATCTCTGGCGGACGCACGCGTCCCCGTGATGCGACCCGCTGCAAACTTTGTGAAAAGTGAGTCAAGCCTTTAGATGAGAGCAGACTCGTTCATCAGCACTCATAATCTCCAACAGACACCAGACGGTTTGACTGGCCGCTCATCATGTCAACAGCTAGTCACATCTTATTTGGAGAAAGGAGCGACGTACCTGACCTCCTCAAGTGCCTGGCTGAATACCCCTTCTCCTTCCCTGCATTTGATGACACAGGTAAGGTCTTTTTCTCTATTCAAGCAGAAACGCGTTAAAACCTGACTAATTTGCTGTGATATTGTAAGCTGTAGCTGCCAGACTTGTGTCAAGTAGACCTATGAATTCAGCCCAAGTTTGAAGAACTTCTTGACGTTTTGGGGGCTATTCCTCTGCCTGCTGAGGTACTTAAAAGGATAATTCTACCTAAAGGCAACTAAACGCAGGAGTATGTTGAAGTGAATGTTTTCAGCAGGTTACTACTTCCATTACTTTTTGAATACTGATGTATGGGCAAATAGGTAAAAACATGTCACAGTTTTTTATTACAGTAGTTTCTTTTGTGTCTGTCACAGCTCATTTGTGCAGTTAAGAGTTAAAATAAGGATTTTAATCATCTATTCATTCATTGTTAGTTCTACTCAGTTTACTGTGCATTAATGAAGTTTTTATGTTGAGGTCATTTGTGTTGCTTATATAGGTGTGTGAGTAGGTGTTTTAAGTCATACACAGTTGATCAAAGCCAGAGAGCCGCATGGTGCCAGCAGACAGCACACTCAAGAAACAGCAGTCCGCAACTGATGCAACTTCAATGAAACAGATTTCACTCAGCGTTTCATCATACCATTAGGTTCTTTGTGCAGTCAGATCACCATCGTTAGTTTACCGTCTTTAATTTGGTTTATGTCACTTATGTCTTTATAATCAGAGTATTATTTAAATTATATTACTGTATAGTTACTTGAAATAATCATATCTGGTCTCGCATAACTTACATCCTCCCCCTGTATGTTAAAAATAAAGCGAAACCTCTGTTGTTGTGAACAGGGCACTGAAATACCGAATTGTCCTGTCGAGCCACCCTACCTGTCGATTAAAAGTCTTGTGTAAACAGAGTAATGGACACAAAATCTCGTCATTTCTCCCTGAAATAGAAGCTTCGAGCTACCCGCCCACCTGTCTTTGCTAGTCTGTCCCCACTGTGAACAGTCAGTAGGGGGCCCCAAAGAGTTTTTACTCTAAGCAGAGGTAGTGGTTGTTGGAATGTTCAGCATGCATTCAATTCTGTTTATAAACTCACAAGTGCATGCAACCTTGGGTCAGAACATCCTGATTTCTTTATAGAACCAGTTAAGCAAGGCCACTTTATTGATTGTGTGATTCAAGGTCACATGTTGTACCATTAGGACAATGTCATGTTCTCAGTTACTCCTGTTCTTTGGAGGTGTGGGTTTCAATTACAACAAAGCCAGTGTGAGTTCCTTCTAAGGGGACATTCCTAGATTACATTCCCATCTCAGTGTGCATTCACGTCATATTGCTGTTAAACATTACAGTGATGCAGGTGAACCACGTATAGTATAACTTTGCTCCTTTGCATGAAGACACCAGCAGGAGCAGGTATTTAATCAATTTCCTCAGTGCTGGGACATTTCCATCCCGTACTGCTGTGAGAATACAATGAAGTGGAGAAAAACAGATTGGTGGTGCTGCGGCAGGGCGTTGTGCAGCTTGAACATTGTGTCCTGAACCCAACAACCTGCTGAAGAAAAGTGAAGATCGAGAGGGCGGGCGCTGAAACGTGAGATTTTTCGCCCATTGTTTTGATGATGGGAGTATTTGATGTGGAACACTGGATGCAAAATACACTTTTTTTCGTTGTTGAGATAAAAGCTAGCACTTTGGTTTACAAATAAAGAAAAAGCACGACGTTTTGTTTTATTTAACCTATTTATTTATTTTTGTATCTAAAACTAAGTTTAAGCCAAGTGTTTCTTTATTGTTTATCAGGGAGCTACGTGTTGCTATTATATGGTAAAATAAAACCCCGCTGTGATAAACAACTCAAAAGATGCTGTTGTTCTGACGCGTGTAGTCTGTTCCAACTGTGCGCGCGTCCGCTTCGCTCGCCTCTACATGCACGTGCTAAGTACTTAAAGCCTCGCCCCTTGACAGATTGTACTTTCACGTGATACGGGTGGGGGCGGAGGCACGTGTTGGTCCACGAGTGTCTTGTGAAGGACAGAAAGTGTGCGGAACAAAGTCACCGCGCTAAGACCATCCATTGCTGCTTTGTTTTTAAGGGGAGTTTGCGTGTTGTTGACTGGTCGTGCGTCACATGATACTCTACGTGCTTGTGTAAAGAACTCTGCACGCACAAGTGACATCTTCCACTTCAAAGTAACGCTGTCTGCACGAGACTCTATATTGCGGCTCACGTTCTGGACGTGCGGTCTGCACAAGTGTTCTCATACTTCACATACTAAACTGATGGTTCGTGTACTCTTGAGCTTACACAGCGGAGATGCATGTTCAGTCAGACTCCACGAACAACCAATCAGATTCTACTATTCCTAAGTGGGCGGAGTATATCCAAACGTCGCCCTCGATGGACACAGACAACAAGGGGTTTTCGTAGTGTTATTTTCGCATCCAAAAGCGTTAATATTGACAAACAGCTGGGGAAGCAGCAGCATTCGTGAAACCATCGAATACCCGAGGTGCGTTTGTGTTTTCAGAGGAAGAGGCAGCTCTCCGTATCGAGAACATCACCCTAGTCTGCGACCAGGTTTGACGGAACAATGCCTGGCAAAGCCGCGGTGACGGTGGCGATTAAACCCGGTGGTAACACCGTTACGACGACTCCGCAGAAGTCTTTTCCTTTTGTTTTGAAGAAGATCATGGACATTCCGCCTCCAAACATCCTGGAGGAAGGGGATGATGGTGAGATGAAAAAACGGGCGTGCAGTCACTGTCCAGTTTGTTTCTGTTTTGTGAATTTCCTGCTCGTCTGTTTGAAGCTTTATGCACAAGTACACACATTGAAGCTTAAATGTGTGTTCGCAGTGATAGAGATTACGTCTGAATGAATGTTGTCCATTATTAACAAAGCGAGATTTGGCCGTCATGCCATATGTTGCACGGAGTTGGTTTCATTTGCGGCTGCGAGGAAACTAAAAAGAACAAAAAGTTCTAACTGGTCGCTGCAGCTCTGGAAGTAGTGCACGTTGACTGTAAATACAATTTACGACGAAGACACTACTTGGCTTTTCAGTGATCGTATTTGTATGGCATTATTTAGTCCCTTCTTTGTGTAATAGTGTATGATGTGCTAGGAGTGCAGGTGTGCACATAGCTTTTGTTTTTCCAAAGCGTTATTTCCTCCTACTTTCTTCCAAAGTCAGTCTGCCTTTTGGTTATGCTTAAATTCTGTTTACCTTTTTTTTTCACATCCCACCTTATCCACCCTACTCTTACTTTTACTATGTAATTTTCCTATGTATTTGCATGCCTCCCTAGCACTGTCAAAGCACTCTGGCAGTCACGTGACTGAAGATGACGAGATGCTGTTCTTCTGTCTTTAATACAGAAATAGAGAAAGAAAAGCTGTGTTCATCTGAAGATGCCGAAGGAGGTGGCGCTGGAGTGGCCAGTGCTGGTGGAGGTCCTAGAGGAAGTGGCGGCGGTGGAGGTGTATCAGCCTCCTTGACTCCAGCTATTTGGGACAAGACCATTCCCTATGACGGGGAGACCTTCCATCTGGAGTACATGGACTTGGATGAGTTCCTCCTAGAGAATGGCATTCCTGTGACCCTGGAAGAGGAGGAGCTGCAGAAGACTCTGAGCTCAGTTGAAGGAAAAGGCAAATGCATCCCCAAGGTTATTGCTACATCGACTGCTATTACTACTGGTGCTGCTGTCTCAGCTTCAGCATCAGCTGCTTCCCCCTCGGCATCTGCCACCTCCATGGTCAACTCAGATCCAGAGGAACCAGTGACTGTCACTACTTTACAACCAGCTAAGATAGAAGAAGAGGAGGAAGAACAAGAAGAGGAAACTGAGGAGGCTGTACAAGAGGTGGAAGTTAAGGAAAAGAAAACAGGTGGGACATAACCTCTCTTTTTTTTCTTTCTACATGAACTCAAGACGACAACCCAAAAATAGTTCTCCCCCCAAAAACTATTCAGTCTATATGTGTAATGTCAGTAAGAAACTGTATAACCACTTGCAATGCTGTCAGTATTTGTCAAAAATAAAGATATTTTAAGTAAATTAAAGTACCACTGGTAGCGATGACTGTCACAGTTTTATCAAAACAAACAAGTTGCATTTTGAATTTTTGCTGAATAAGAAAGGTGTCCAGAGGAGACCGTAACCTTGATTTACTTTTTTTGTATATACATTTTTATATGCTACCTGTAGCTAATTTGGATTACCTACAGGTAGCAGCTGAAATACACCTGTAATTTGTCAGTAGGTTCTAGTTGTTGTAATATTTCTCAATATAGCACACAGACAAATAGTTTAAGCAAGAACCATAGAGAAACCTATATAGGCTACGTCATGATCTTCACCAGTAAAAAGATTTCAAGAGGATCTTCGTATTGTTATAGATAAAAATGTAAAGACATATATTGGTTTCTGGTAATTCTGGAATAACAGTAGCTCACCTGCAAGCCCAAGTTATCTGCTTTTATTTACATAGATTCATAGAAACTGAGATGTCTTTTGCCAGTCTAACATGCTACGTCAGTGGCAATATAATATAATCCTTTAGCAAACAAAAATGAGGAGAAATACCATATTTTTTATCATTATACCAACAGATCGTAACACACCCTCACCCATCGACCCAGATGCCATTGAGGTGGATATTAATTTCCAGCCAGATCCCACAGACCTTGTCCTGTCCAGTGTGCCAGGGGGAGAACTGTTCAACCCACGTAAGCACAAGTTCTCAGAAGAGGAGCTGAAACCACAGCCTATGATAAAGAAGGCCAAGAAAGTGTTTGTTCCTGATGAACAGAAGGTTGGTCTCTTTACTCATATTTATTGTGCAAATTGAAACAAACAGCCTTTTTCTGCTGAAACTGTTTTTGGCCAAGTGGAAGACTTATTTATAATTATTTGGACACAGTCACAGATATGATCTTAAAGTAAGAATATTGATGTAATGGCAGGGAAATTGGATTATTATTCTATTATTAACATAATATAAAACTTCTATTTTTCTGTACTTTCCCATTAATTTTGCATCTCATTCTCAGGATGACAAATACTGGTCCAGGAGGAAGAAAAACAACTTGGCAGCTAAGCGTTCTCGTGATGCCCGGCGGCTGAAGGAGAACCAGATCACGGTGCGTGCCTCTTTCCTGGAGCGAGAGAACGCTGCACTCCGGCAGCAAGTGGCTGAGCTACGAAAAGACTGTGGTCGCTGCAAGAACATCTTGGCCCGATACGAGGCTAAGTATGGCCCACTGTAAAGGACTTAAAGCAAAAATCTATGAAGCATCAATGAGACAAACGCCGAACACCCTTCCCCGCAGAATTCAACACAGACACAAACACCAAGGGAATCTAAATTTGCACCGTCTTCACTGACCTCTGGTCACTGCTGTTCCTGACCTGGAGTTTTGGACACACGCTGGCAGGCAGTGAGGCGATCTGGGAGCGGTGGTCACAGGAAGGCCTGTGGAGAGCGCCTGGCTTCTACACTCAGAGAGGAAAAGGGGACGAATATAGACATTCCCATGGTCAAACACACGTGGAAAATATGGTCTGACTGTTTTCAGAAACTTATGAAGAGGGCAGGCTCATACAAAGAATCACAGGATTTTAAAATGACACAAATCAGTTTTTAACACTGCACAGAACTTAATGGACCAAAGCACGAGTCCTTTATAAGTTACAGATTTAGAAGGGCACACACTCCCCTGTCCCTCACTTTTCCTAGAGTTGCACTTAAGTTTCTGTGTGTGCTCTTTATCCAATACTGGGTTGAGATTCAGACAAAGGTTGTCAGTTGTTAGGAGGGAGTCACATGATTCACGCATAAAGGAGACAAAAGTCACAGAGATACTCCTGGCCTGAAGGGAGAGAAAACAAAGAGCTCAGGTCAGCAAAGAACAAAAGCAAGAGAGTACGTCAGTGGTGAGATTCAATTACAGTTCTTCCTTTGTGTAATCCACATGTACACGTCTGTGCACAGAAAAATTGTCTAAATACTATTTGTACATAGAGTAGTTTTCTTTGTGCACCACATAACTGTGTGCGTGTATCAGTGTGTAATCCATTTTTGCACTTTCTCTTACATGAAACACTCAGTGAGTAAAGATTCTAGTAGTTGCAGGTGACCTTATTAACCACAACCTGCGTGGAAAATACACAGTAGCATATTAGGTGAGAAAAACATGCATGACCTACAGTTCAAAGCTACAGTGTGTATGTGTGTTTTTTTAATACTAACCTCAGATTATCTTCCAGAGCCTCATACAAAATTTTATTACAAAGGAGAGATATGATGTTTTCTTAAAATAAATAATTTTACAAATAGAGAATGACTAGTTTTTAAGGTTTATTGTTAAAGGCAATGTTTGAAGATCTCCAGGGCCCTCAAAGGTGGAGGGGTATGTTAATATGTAGGGATGTTTATTTTACTGCACACTGCAAGTAGAGGGCGCTACAGCCACTGCCTGCCTCGTCTTGGTGTAGTGAAGGGGGGATTTGATTTTAAAGTTTTTTTTGTAGGAGGCCCAAGGTTGACTGCTTCTAAATCTTGTAAATAAACTAGTGTCTCTAGAAAGTCTTTATTTCCTAAGACGGGGATTCAGACTGTGTCTTTATTAACCCAATACTATTCCTTATATTTGCCAAATAGTCAATGAGTGCTGTATTTATTCTGATGGTAATAATGCATCTGTTGATTGTGATGTACAACAATATGTCAGATTATTCTATTTCCTTTGAGGAACAATACTTCTATTGAAACCAATGACAAAGCAGGGACTTCAATGGGTAAACTGTGCTTTTAGATATTTGTTTTAAAAACAGATTTGTATAGTTCTATGTTTTTTCCCTCTCTCTATGTATATTCACACAAAGGACAAGGCACACTCTTTATTTACCTCATCCAACACTTCCTATTCCGAATGGTTCAAAGTTTCGTAGGGCTATAAAGCAGTGTTGGTTGAAACAGAGAGCACATTAAATGCAGCTTAGATCCATTTGGCAAAGGGGTCAAATCAGACTTGATACATTAAAATTCTGTTTGCCAAAGGGGCTAAGTCTGTGTGAAAATTAGTAAAACAAAAAAACACATTGCAGACTGTTAGGGGAGTCTTCTGTCGATGTGTCTTTGACCAATACAGATTTTGCGATCAGTCAGTTTGTGCTCATAAATCACCGTAATCCTGGAAAGACAATACATGTGGCAATAATACTTGGCTATGTAATGCTTGTTTTATTTCAGTGATGATGTCGTATGTAAAATTGTTATGTCATACTAAATAGAAATGCCCCAAAGTCATTTGTGCTTCCACTTCCTCTATAATCTGGGATCCTAATGCATGAAACCCAGTACTCTTGTCTTTTTTTATGTTGAATATTTGACACCAAGTGTACTTATGTCTGTAATCCATCACTAAAAACTAGATACAGTTTTGGATGGGTAGGTTGATGGTCTGTTGTACAGTTCTGTCGAAAAAAAAAGCAGAACTTCTGCGCTCTGACGTCCTGTGTTTACGACCTGCATAATCGCATCACCTATACTCGTGCAGTCTGTGCTTGACCTTTGGGGCGAAAGCGGCATCTTTTGATCACTGTGTGGATTGTTTTCTAATTACTTAACATTGATCTATATCTAGATACACTGGATCAGCTGGTGCTTTTGTGTTTTCTCGATAGATTCTGTGTTTAGGATTCCTGATGATCTAATCCAACAGGCAACGTTTTTCATTTTGCATTGACATTCAGACTTGACATAGACTGCATTGTTCTAGTACATCAATGTAGTTGATAAATGCATAGCTAGTTTTTGTTTTTTTTTTAAGTAAATTAAATGTGATCAGGAGAATCTTTTTGGAGACAACAGAATGAGAGGTTTATTGAACAGCAAACAGTATGTAGCAATTTTTTTTTATGTGGAACTGGCCTTTAAGTCACAAACTAGCTCATTCACATTTATCTGGCTGCAGGTTCTGTAGTTGTAAACAAACTGCAGCATCAAGAGTAAAGTTTTAGATCTGTATATGTACTGTAGATCTGCTACAGACAAATAACTGCTGCACCTTTAAAATATTTGTGCCTACCTGCATGTGTCAGGTAGGATACCATTTTCTTAAGAGCAGCTAATGACAGATACATGAGGGATATAAACATAAAGGTGGTTACAGGCTTTGTAAAAAATGGTAAATGTTTCTGCAGAAAGCTTCTAAAGAAAGCTTAATTTGCTATATTTTGCATGCATGTGGTGCCTATTTAGGTCCGAGGTATTGTTTTCAGGTTCTGGTCTGATACATTGGTTTTAGGTGCTTGGCATCAATAAGACTATGTTCTTGTTTACTATTCAAAGTAGCTACGATACTCCTGAAAAATATTTAAATGTCTGTTTTTTGGTGATTGCTTTGTTTTCCCTCCTTTTTTACATACAAGTATGTTTCTGTTTGGTGGGTTTTGTTTTTTTTTTTTGTTTGTTTTTTGTAATGTCCTAATCATGTATAGGATATGAGGAACTGCAGTACCATGTCCTGACTGTATCTTGTATCATGCATATGAAATAAATTGGGATTTAATGACATGTTGGCTCTGTGTTTGACCTTGCCTGAGTCATTGACCAGCTGCGGCAGCTCTACTGGGAGACACACTGGTACTGAGAGACAAAGAACCAATAGATGACAAAAGAGGAGTGGTGTGTTGGTCAAAATCTGGCATCCAAGTCATTTCTAACCTCAGCTTTTGATGCACATATACCCACAATCAGTACATGTGTAGACACACAATTTGTGATTTTGATTTCTTTGAGGTCCTGTGTTGTTTTTTGCCATCCCTTCCGCAGCTTCCTTGGTCCTGCTGCTCATCAGTATTCCAGAGGAGTAGGAGATGTTGCGTAATGATCACATCGACACACAGGGGAGCAGTGTTGCGTAACAGTAGCAGCCTCAAAGACCAGCAAGATGAGTGCGTGTGTTTGTTGGGTGGGGTTGGGATGGAGAAAGGCGAAGCAATGGAAGAAAGGGAGGGGCTCTTTGGAATGGAGAGGAGAAGGAGCACAGGGTGAAAGAGAATAGGAGAAGATGAAGAGGAGGGGGTGTGGCTGAAGTGTTGAGATGGGGGTAAACAATATGGCAAAGGGATGGACATGGAAAGATGGAGAACGTGAATGCAGTCAAAGCGGGAGGGAGATGAGACGCAGTCTGAGTGGGCGATGATGATGATGAAGAGTGAGCTGAGGAGGAGCCTGGCCACACATGTTAATGTCACACCACTATACATGTTACTACAGAAAGCACAGCATGGTGTGTTTGCCTCACACGAACGAGCCAGAACCTTCCAGCCAGCAGAGGCAGCTCACGGAGCATGATGAAATATAAAGTAATACCTGCTGGGACGAGTCCAGCTGAGGTGGGTGGTGAGCAATCTGGCTTAGCACCACTCGAGAATTTTTGCTTTGAATTATTGATCAAACATCACTTGAATTTGTTTACTGCAATGAGAAGAATCAGCATTTCAATCTGAGAGCTTTTCAGAGGAAACAGACATTACCGCTCATCATTTTTGATTCAGAGTTATTACAATTTTGAGATATTCATTAGTTTTTATTTTTACTTAGTCCATAAATTTGTTTTTGGATAGAGGAATAAAGGAGTAGAGGACCTGAGAGCCAAGAGTGAGAGAGAGATGGGACATGGTGCATAAATGGTTTTAGTTTAGTTTTATAGTATTGAATTTATCAGTTTTAGTTTTTCTGATATTACGGTCTTGTTATAGAAAACAGTATTAACATTTCAATTTTTAGGTTATTTAAAAAGCCAGTCAATTTGAAGCAGCCACACTGCTAAAGGACAAAAAAAAAACTGCAGCACTCATCTTACATCCAATTCTATTCCAGTGTACGAGCTCAAGTCCCAAAGTTGGGATGATTTGAAAATGTCATAAACGCATTCATACATTTCATATGTTCTATTGTGAATAAATATGGGTTTAAGAGATTTTCAAATCATTTTATTTTTGGTATTTTACACAATATCCCAAGATTTTTGTAATTGGGATATAGTTGCAATGTTTCTTGTATGTTTGACTATTTTTTCAATTAATGAATACATTTTGTTCATTACTTGTTTTAATTTTCATTGACTGACAAACCCTTTTTGATGTGTATATAACACGAAAAAGACACAAATGCGACAGATTTATGGGAGCTGGGTCTAGCTGAGGATATACTATACATCCACAATCCCCCCCAATTTCAATCCATAAGCAACGAGGCTGACACAATCATCTTATTTTCCATGCTTCTTTTTGCCAATCTGTTTTTATTACAAACTTAAAAAAAGAATCTGATACAATAAGAAACTGCAGTAGTAACTCCCCATTCCTGAGGGGCCGCACAGAAAACAGGTCATTGCATTTCAGTAGTGAAAGATTTGTTATACATCTACAGGGTGTACAGATCAGATACAAAATAGGAAAAATAATAAAATACAGGCAGGAAAGAAAGCACTATATTTATACATCATCTGAACTTTTAATTAGATCTATTTTACTCTTAAATGTTAAATCTTACATCGAAAATAAATTTCTTTTATGACAATGAAATATTCCAAAGTGCAAAATAAAATGCACACGTCAATATAAGCAAAGGACATCAGAATACAAAAATCTGGTATTTTTTTTCCCCCTTGATTAATTTTCAACCCTGATTGTAGAATAGCCTGCTTTCCAGATGATCTGCTGTGTATTTAAAACACTAGTCCAATATTTTCCAAGTGTAAAAAACAAAACAGCATTACCTCTTACAGATGTGAAAGCCAATCAGTCTAAATCCACTAATTACATCCTCACATCTCTCACCTTGACATAGAAGAGGAAAAGGAGTCATTTTGGAAATGCATGCACATGACTAAAAATCATTCAATAAATGAGCAGTTTCCTTTTTGTCTCTTAAAAAAAACGAAAAACAAAACACAGGCCATCTCAACCAGGGTTGACCAACTACAGATCAGTATCACATTCACAGCACATTCATCTCCTTCATCTTTCCAAACCATTAACAATGATATATATATATCTTTTCCAGGGTGAACAGAGGTAGAACCCCCTTGAATCTTTCAGGGTAATTTAAACTATGGCATTACATTGCACCAGATAAGGGTGAGCATCTGTGTAAGCAAAGATAGTCTGGGATATGGCTATAGTATCAAGATCAGAGGACCAGGCTGAAAGGGGGAGGAGAACCCACTGAATAAATTAGGTTACGTTAAATTTAACAGAGCATTTAAATTGTGACAAAAAAAGGTTAAGGGTTGACAAATCAACCAAGCAGGGATATTAATGAATTTTGTTGATGAAAGAAAAGGGATCAACATATGATATACAGTTAATTCATATAAAAAGATGTACATTGCACTTAAATTTCTATGACATACGGGGATATTTTTGGTTTAAATGTACTGCCTATGAAAATGTGGAATAATATTGTCAGACTGCCCTGGAAATGCAGAAAAAAAACAAACAAACAAAACAATATTAGCCATCTTTTCCTACACAAACCCACTGTAAACATTCATTTCTTAAACTCCAAATCTCACTTGAAGAATGAATACATTTACCCGTCTTATTAGACAAATGCTGTACAAGGTACAATACACATTCAATACTTTATTCTGTACATCTTTATTTTTGTCTCAGTTTGCATATATTCATGTTATTTTTCTGAAAAAATAACTTCGCCATGTAAGAAACTAAACAAAGAATCTGAACATAAGAACTGCTTATATACATTTTCCTGGACTTGTCATTTCTTACTTATACAAATGTTAAGTGATCATTTGCAAAAACAAAAATATAGAAATAAATTACAAACAAAATTGCAGATGCATTTTTTTCCCCTTTCGGAAATATAACATTTACCGAGATGTGTGCCTCCCCATCCACACAAAATGAAAATAAGACTTGAATGACTGCATGCATATGACAAGCCGCCACATCGCAACACCAGAGTGAACACAAGTCAGGGGTCCTTGGGTCATTGTATACAAAAGCATCAACAGGTACAAGTCTGTTCTGACATGTTCTCACTGCTGTGATGCATTTAAATACAAATGTACTCCTTGTTGAATCTCTAAAGCATTTCTTGACAGTTAAATAAAATGTGCACTGCCAAATGGAGGGCAAAGGAATGGGGGCTCTATGTCTGTGGGCAACACACAGCATCAGGAGCCCTGTAATAAAGTGCTGGAAAGCTCAAATGGACATTTAATGGTCTCTCTTTCCTGGAGGGACAATATAACAATTACATGGACCCGGCTGGTAAACATACTGCTGTTCAAGAGCACACTCTCTGACAAGCTATCCAAAAAGAAAAAAGCGACAAAACCCACTCAATTAAGAACATTCATCTCTGTATCTTTCCATCTGTCCACATCACCGCTCACTGCACCTTGAACTGAACTGTACAATTCTGTTTTCTCTTTGTAAAAACCAGAGATCAGTGAAGAATTTCAAGAGGGGAGAGAATGGTGTGAGCCTTTGGCTTCAATACCATTTAAGCTCACAAGAAACGTGCTCTGGGTTTTAAAGTGTCGCTCTCTAAACCAATACACCCTGGATGCCGCTGAGACAACAGATCCCTCCAGCTGCTTCTCTCCCTCTTTCATTTCCTTCTGTCTTCCCTTCTCTCCCCTCCATGGAGGAAAACCTCTCCTTCATAGTCAAAGTCATGCTAAGCCATTTATCACAATCCTTCTTGCTTAGCTGCTGCATCCCACCCCCCCACACCTCCTCCTCTGCCTGTTCACCTTCACACACTGCTGACGGCAACCGTGTGCATGTGCAAATTATTTTGCACATGTGTGTGCATCCATTTGTATAGATTTTGTGAAATTATAACTTGCATGTAAAAGTGAGGTATCAGAACAAGGCTATGTTATTAAAATGCAAAGATTCATTTACCTTTCATATTCACCAAGGTTTTCCCGACCATTCAAGGTGCAATTTCCAGACAGCTACGATACATTCTACCACATCACTAACACCGTAATGCTTCCTTTTTCCTCCCTCCACTCATTTCATTTAAACCCATGTCATGACAACTGCTTTCAATATACACCCACTCACAATGGAATTCAACTGTGTCTGAGCACAAGTGCTTTTCAAGGGTAACATGCCCACCATGCAAACAGGGAGTCTCTCGATCACGCTGAGCCACAACAAAACAGAACAGGGCTACACACACAGAGAGACAACAGAGCCCCCTCTCTGTATTTGTGGCAAGTAGGGCAGAGCAGATTGCAGAGCAAAGTGCTGAGCTTTTCCACAGCCGTCATTCCCTGCAGGACTTGGCTAGGTCATTTTTCACAGCATGACAGTGCAATGCAAAATGGAGGTATACTAGAGCCGGGTCCATTAGACTACAAGCCTAGGAAAGAAAAAAAAAAAAATCTCTCACATTAACATTCAATGCAAAATAATAAACATTAAGAGCTTGGCAACGACTCAAGATAGAAAGGAACATACTCCCACCCGCTTCTGTCAACACACAAAGAATGACCAATGCCAGCGACAAATGAGCAGGGGAAGGATGGGGATTGTAGAGGAACACAACAAATGAAACACTCAGTGAATGTGGTATTTTAAATCTCTGTAGTAAAACTAATTCTTAATTTGTATTAGTATTAGAACACTTTGTTAGAAAAACTGAAAATATCAGGAGTGTCACTGTCCTTGACTCGACTCCTCCTGCAACTGTTATCAAACGAAGGCTTAGTTGGCCAGCACAACAGGCTGGAAGGACTGGTTAGGATATTGCAGGTTGTAACTTCCTAAACCCTCAACAAATGGAGGTTTCTCCATGTAGGAGATCCCGCTGCTGCTGCCAATGATGCCCACACTCTGGGCTGGAGGAGGGCTGGAGAAAGGGTCAAAGGATGGATGGCTGTTGATGGTGTGTGGAGGTTGGAATGGGCTGGCATGAGGTTGCATGGACTGTGTGTCAGCCTCAAAGTAAAGCGGGCCTGGTGATCCTGGGTAGACAAACTCTTTGGCGTTGGGGGAGAGCTGGCTGGGCATGGGACCTCCGAGGGAGTGCAAGGAAAGAGACAGGGGTTTGTGCTTAAGCAGCTCTGGTGCAGAGATGGTTGTCGGGGAGCGAGACAGCATCCTCTGGGTGGGTGGTACATTGACTGCAACGGATGAGCTACTCGCTGAGCCAGCCCCACTGCATTTTTTCATCTTGGTGGAGCCGAATTTAGTGGCAGCAAAGCTGGCGGTGGTGAAGGTTATGGGTTGGGGACGGGCAGGAGGAAGAGCTGAGGGCGGCTGCTGAGTGGAGAGGTAGGGCAGGCCGCCACTTGGAGGGGATGGAGTGGAGGTGTTGGAGGAGTGGGCAGTGAGGTCAGTGGGAGTGCTGGAGCTGGGGTAGCTGAAGAGCCCAGGGCAGGACTGGGCCGGCAGAGGTGTGGGAGAGCTTGACAGTGAAGGCATGAGGGCAGGAGAAGCTTGGCTTCCAATCGGCACAAATACCTGAGCATCTGGGTTGAAGCCCAGACTCTTTGTCTCATCCACCTCTGTATCTCCTTTAGCCTCTCTGATGACCCCCTCAGCCCTCTCACTATCACAACCGAGTCCAGGAGGGTCCTCCAGGTAGAGGACCTTCACTGCCCCTTTCTCTCCAATCTGGTAGGAAACCTCATATGGGTCGATCCACACACTCAATTCAGCAGGTACATTTGCACGCACTTCTTCCGTGTCGAGGCCACTCCTCTTGGCAGCCAGCTCTACCACTGGGTCCCTCTGAGCCCCTAGATGAATACAGCGAAAGGCAGAACCCCGGAGGGGAGCCTCGGGGTACCAGTGACCCTCAAAACGAGACACCAGTATCCTTTCCAGCTCCTCCCCAAACAGGTCAGCTCGACGCCGAGGCAGTTTGTTGTACAGGTATGACACAATGAAGTTGAGGGCGACCTTCACTTCTAGGTGCATGGCTGCACCAGACTGGCACAGTCTCTAGAGCAAAACGTTTTAGATGATGGTGCTGGAAGTGAGGTGATGCAAGTGTAGCAAGGGATTTTCCTCAGGCTTAGGGTAAGGTGTGGACTTTTTTAATGATAGCCATGGTAAAGGCAACTTGAGGGCAGCCGCAGCAGCTAGCAGGCTTGACAACTCAAGTGTCTCCGGATGACTTCAGGTTCCAACTGTGAAGAAAAAAGAAAAAGGAATCATTTTACAGAACAACAAATCAGTAAAGACTTAGTTTAATTTATTTCAGACAAAAACGCAATACAAAACATAGGAAAAAAAAAATAAATAAATAAAATGGAACAACTGTTGTGCCTGAAAGAGAGTAGGAAGAAGCCACTGCTTGTCTAGCCCCCCCCCCATTTCCAGTTCTCAGACTGTTGAAGTTAGATCACAGACAGCAGACAGTTAAAACATCATGTATTTTAATTCCAATGGAAGTATATTTTTTTAGCACCCAATTCTTAGAACTAGCCTATTTTTCCATAAAATGAAAAAGTCACCCTGATAAAGACACTCTGCCAATTTGACAAGCCCAAACAAAAAAATATATACATTTATTTTATTGGGAATGCATCTCCAGGACTACCATAGTGACTACAGTGAGGAGATGTGTATGACTATGTAACACTATTCAAATGGTAGTTTTTTCATTTAATTTTCACTTAAAAATAGTCACTTAAATACATTAAAAATGATTATCTGATATTTTTTGGGGTCCGTAGCAAATAAGCATGTTCCTTCACCTCTGGAGAATGTGATTTTAGGCCATGTCATCCCTGTAGCACCTCAATGTTTTCATTATAAAGATATGCTGTGACACATTGTACTTTTAAACCTTTGCAGTTCCTGTGACTTTGAAATTATTCCAGGACATTCTGTAATTTTGAACATTCTTAAATTAATTGCTCAGCCCTATAATTTACAAAGGCTTACTCTTGGAATCAGTAAAATTAACAAAAGGTGAGATCCTGAATGAACTGAATACAAATGTCCATCTTCCTACATCCAACTTTTTATGTGTTAAAAATTACCACATAACTGCTATTACTGGCACAGCAGTTATAGGTGTAGCATTTTATATTTAGGGTTTTTTTTCTCCCACTGCAGGTTGTACTGCTAGATGTAACAGATGCTGTGTTGTGGGCTTCATAAATCCTTCATAATCTGAATCCGATCCCATGGAGCCTCTCCTGCTTAATGCTTTAACAAAGTCGCACAACATCCGTTCATCACAGCAACACAGATCCAAACTGTATAAAAGGGAAGGTGAAAAAAGGAAAAACACCACAAGATTCACTCAAGAAACAAGTGTAAAATGGCAGAACACTTAGTCGAGCCCACAGAACACCATTTCCCACCATGCAGCGTGCACAGTAAACCCCCTCCCCCTTTGCACACAAACAATTCACTCACACTGAATTCCCTGCCAGATGGGGATTCGGCAGCTAAGATTAGAAAGACTCCTCCGATTAAAGACAATTCTAATGTTATTAGAGATAAAGCTTCACTGGCTGCATGCACAGCTACAGGACTGACCGTTTAAGATCAGATTCATATTTTTCCTTCTGCATGTGAAAGGATGACACTGAAGGATAAGACTGGGGTGGTTACAATGGGCTTTATATAGAATAGGACCCCATTTTGCATCATCTGTGGTATAAACTGCTCTCTACCTCCTGTGTTAAAGACAGTCTTAGTGCAGAAAGGGCTCGCTAAGCATAAGAGGACTCTCCAGTTCATCAGCTACAAGAGCCATTATTACCAAGTGCACACACGGCTAAGCTACCACCAGCATCGACTGAATTTCCTACCTCTTAATATAAAATCGCAACAGCATGATACGATTCAATGTCATCCAATGACACTAAATAACCAACTTCAAGTGTGCAGGCAGTAAACTGTCTTTGTCATACAACACACTTGCAGTTTTAGAAAAAAATAAAACAAAAAACAACCACATCTTCTCTGGTTATAATTTTTGAATTATTTGTATCCTTACCTGCAGATTGGTTTGATGGCTCAGATGAGCTGAATTCAGTTTTACAGGCCTGTTACAGCAAAAGCATCATCGATACTGCTATTTTTGTTTACATGGACTGATTCTCACAGCTGAGTATGTGTGGCACTGTGCTGCAAAGCATCCACGCTACATTTATATCTTTTGAATGCCAATGCTACAGTGATCTTAACAAGAAGCACCAACAGTGATACTTTAATGAGAGCAAAAGATCCCTTAAAAATGTGAAAAGGATGAGACAAACACATGCCTGAACCAAGTGGCCTCAATACATAAATATGATGTCAACATGAATGTTATCATTTCCCTTTGTCTAGCTGATGCCCCCCCACAGTTCTCCTGTTATATATGATCCACTGAATTTGGACATTACACATCTACATGCCAAGTGATGGGAGTGAAATATGCAAGCAGGGGCTAAGACTAGAGAAATATGATCCAGGTTTGCATGAAAGGTAGGGTCAGATAATAAGGTAATAGAGTCTACCTGGGGATTGCAGCCATATGTCAGTCAAAAGGCAATGTAGCAGAAAGGACACCGGTTTAGTTGACATGCAGGTGAAGAATCCCTCCTTGCCAAACCGTCGGTGTAAATTAAATTATGAAGTTAATTAAGTGCTGAACCGCCGATCGAGCGAGTATGTGCACTGAGGAATGAAGAAGTGAGTCCGCCTCAGCGTAAACAACCTCACCTAACACGAAACATAAGCGAAAAATACCCGTGACAGCTCGACAGTCATTGAGGGGGTCATTTAGCTAAGGAAACTAAAGGGAGACAGAAACAAAGAATGAGGATTTTCTTATCGGTTGGACCTTTGCAGTCATTCATTACAGTCGGCCCATTTCGATGGATAAGCATAACCTCTGTACAATAAAAACACAAACACACATTGACGTGCTGTTGACATTAAACACACATACAGTAATGTTAAAACAATACTGAACCGTTTCGTGCATCAACTGACAGTTAATTACTTACCTATTGTTTCTGATGCCCTGGCTTGACTTCTGCCCTTGTACTGTGTCGGGTTTCACGGCGGACTTGTCGAGTGGCTGGTGTTCAGAGGATGACCTGTGGATATTCTTCGTATTTTTTTTTTTTAATTATTATCTGTACCCGCTGCCCTGATATATGGAGAGAGGCTCTTACAGTGTGTCTTGAGCTGACAAGATTGCATGGAGGCTCCAAAGAAACTTTACTGTTTGACAACCCTGCGTATTTATACACTGTGACTCGCCCACACCCCCATGACGGCAGGGACTACTTTCTTCTTTTTTTTTTATAACAGCTGCTGCTTTATTATTGTTATATTTCCCAAATTTTACGAAACTCTTCACCTATCAGCAAATAATTAAAAAACATTTATATCTTAAAATTGACTAAATGGTTGGGTTGGAAACAAAACAGAAAAGTCAGTCTTTACTTTCTGTAGATGATGTTGGTTTGCAATTTTCGCCTTGGGAACGTCAGTTCAATAAGCATACATAAATACAGGGTCTTTCTTCCTAATACAAAATACAAATGTACCTTGTGAGCTCTAATTTGTTTAGCGGATGGATATTTGTAGTTTCCTACAGTGGTGAACAATTTGCTAAAAATATAAGCAGTGATAGCAACAGAGTTTCTATTGGCTGAGATGGGGGAGGACCCACACATTATTGGGCTGCAGCGTCCAAGTACCAACTAAACCACCTTGACTTTCACCAGAGGCTTTTGGGAAATGGTGTTCTCATTAATACACGATAATAAATGATGTGAGGTAAAATATCCGTGCCGTTTCAAACCATAAAAGCGGAAATACTAAACCACTCTCTGAGAAAGATTGTATTATGATTACTTGACAACTATTTGCCACAGAATAGAGTTTAATATTTTAATGTTTTGACACATCCTCAAATGAATGTGAACAAAATGCAGGTGATACCAAGGGAAAAAACAACTTACTGTAAAACAACCCCCTCCCCAAAAAACAAACAAACAAACAAACAAACAAACAAACAAACAAACAAACAAACAAACAAATAAATAAATAAAAAAATAAACGAGAAAATATTAGTAGAGAGGATACATTAAGAAATATGTTTCTTTTTGAGGGGAAAAAACTACAAATACCAGGAGATAAAATGTATTTGGAAAACATCTACAGAAATATAACTGCCTCCCCCAAAACATAATAATAATAATAATAATAATAATAATAATAATAATAATAATAATAATGTTTGTTTAATGTTTGAAAATAACGGGATTTCAACGCCTGTGACATCACATCAGTGCGACACTCATCTTTGTCAGTGAACAAAATGGCGTCTTACTGTTTGACTGTCACTAGGCTTCGGGTAAGAAAACGGTATTTACCTTCTATAGAGTTTTAAATTGCAATACTGTTGCGCACATATATATGAGCAGATGTGTTATAGATCTAGTACATCCGCTGCTATTGCTGCTTGTTGATTTACAGCAGCCAAATTTGCACTGAGGTGCTGCCAGACAGGTCACCGTGTCCCCGTGTGACTCTCCTAATTTCAATGCATTGAAACCGCTATAATGAACGTCCCGCCTGACTGCAGCGAATATTAAACCTTATTATCGTCTATAACACCGTTAATTTCAACCATTGATTACTCAGTGGTGGCTAATAGTGGTCTCCGATGCTTTGAAGTTAGCAAGGTGATTGCAAGGTTACAAGTTTTTATGAAAGCTCAAACGCTTATAGCGCAGCGGGGATGTTTACCTATGCTTCTCCTGTCAGTAGTTTATGTTTTTAACAAGCATTAAACTCACGTCCTAAATTGTCCTCTTGCTGACAGCGGGCTGAGCTCTGAACTGTGTTCGTTATTTTCTCTCTAAAAATGAAAGGTGCTAAAACTCTCTCTCTACATGATTCGCCACCTGTGGTTTATTTAGAGTGCACATTTGGTTTAATGTCCGTGAACACACCTAATATTCACACTTAAATAATTAATCAGTTCATTGTTGTGATTGTGATCAGCCGTATTCTTTCCTTAAATTATGTCATAACTTATGTCTCTAAATCTTTATTAGCGAGCATGTCTTTAAATGCATCTCATATACTCAAAAATACACACATACAAAGATGGTGCGGTTTGGGTATACATTTTACTAGATAGATACTGTATGTGTGTCTGTCTTGTTCTCATACATGGTCTACAGTACGTGAGACTGTGAAATCTTGCTGCAATATGAGCTGTATAAACCTTCACCCAGATTTTTTTGAGCACTGTTTTTCTGCTGAATATGAACCCTAAGGGATGAATATAACATAGAATGGATGGTTTAATGATTTCCCTCCTATATGACAGGATTTGTCATCAGCACTGCAGTTTTAAGCTTAATCCTTTAATGGTTTATTGTTCAATTAATCCAAATGTAGCAAAACTGTGAAGCATTGGCTTAATTTTTATTTGATTTAGATCTGATAAATCTGGACTTGGATAAACTACTTCAGCTGAGTTTAGCAGAACTATGAAGAACTAGTTGTTTGTGTAAAACAGCAAAGAAAAAAAAAAACGTTCAATTTAACAGGGAGTGTGTGTTCAAGTTTGTACTGGTTCAGTGCTGAATGTGAGAAGTGGATTGTAGTGTTATATGTAAAATACACAGGATTAACAATTATTAATAAACATATTTATCTTTTCTGAACTTGGATTTTAGACAACAGTATATTTTATTTACATAACTATCATGTTCCTGGGTATGTGGGTGCAGTTTGTCATTTTTTTAATTGCATCACCTGTCTCTACATGGTTATTGTATAACTCACTCTATAATCAAATTGTGTTTATGGAATTATTTCTCTAAATAGTCATTTATTTCCTCGAATCTAGCTTGCCCTTGGAACTGGGGCAAGGCGATTTCATGTCTCTGCAGCCTTCAGTGCCAAGGCCAAGGTGGCAATGAGCCGCTTTGAGCCTGGCTCCAGTATTAACTATGAGAAGATGCATGAGAACATCAACATAGTACGCAAGAGGTTAGTAGCTGCCCTTTCATAAAAACACATGCACATACACAAGGCCCTTGCTGATTACACTTTGGCCAAGGAGGAACGCCTGGTGTTTATTACAGCTGCACTGTAAATCTTGTGACATTTACAATGTTGACATGTGAGGGAAGGAAAGGAAGGCTCATGGACCTAACTTTAGATGGATGGTGTTCCCCACTTTCTAAACTGAGTGCATGCTTTAAATACAGGAATAGGAAAGGCATTTTGTTTAGCTGTCTCACTACCCTTAGAAGCCAGCTTTACCGTGGGTCATTCCATGTCACCTAGCTGGGACTCAGAGCTTTCTCAGTTCATGTTGGGAATTTTCTCCAAAAAATTCATGCGAAGAATTTGAAAAATCTGTGCACTGCCTCCCATGTGCTGTGCATCCTAAATATCAAAAGAAGCATTTCTTATTTAAAGGGGTTCTGTGCAGTAATAACATTCCAAACACTCAACAGCAGGCAAAAGTTGCATATGAGAAAGAATTTAGGGTTACCAAAACCACTAACAAATCAATGCTATGTATTCACAGATCACATCACTCACTAAATAAACTATAAAGCTCATTGTTTACACATATCTGTATTATGTGACCATCAAGTTTTCACTTTTAAACAAATGTCCATATCTTGTTATTGTGACAGGTACTCAAATGTACTGGATTGTATAGAGATGAGAGTTGATAATTGTTCAAAATAACACTGTCTCTTATAATCTTCATGTAGGTTACTGCATCAGCTAATAGTTTACATTACAGCTCTGTTAGTCTTGCTCCGTTTAGAAAACAGCCACAGTAAAACCACAAATCACTGCTGTTTTCTTTACAGTTTGTCTTGTCAACAGCTGCTCTAAAAATCTGTTTAGAATCATCCAAACAAGGTCAGAACTGTCAAAGTTTAGTCTGAATAGTGGATCAACACATGGTAAACTTAGCAAAGATAATATCACATAATAACTTTATACTTCTGTAAGTTTCATAATCAAACTCTCCCATGTAGTAGAAATGCTGTGATTTCAGCATCAAACTCCATTCTTTTCATTTAGAGCTCATTGGTGAAAACAGCAGTGCTTTTAGATTTTATCACTGTCACTTTCTTTGACTCTAAATGTTGTTTCCTTGTGGTTCTCATCTGATCTCCTTGGTCAAAGGCCCTGTGGCATTTATTTTCCCCACTATGGGAGACTGGCAGATTAACTCACTAGTCCCTCTAGTGGTCACATAAATCCACCGGACTGTCGGTGTTAATAAATCCAGTTCATATCTCTACAATCCAATACATTGGCATGTTTGGCACAACTTCATAGTTCTGTATTCTAAACACTCTAATGACAGTTTAGGTCTTTCTTTTAAGATTTGAAAGTAGAAATACTACATGTAGCCTCTTAAAGGTTTAAAAATAAGTTTTTACATGAATTTTGAACTGGATCTCTGTTGGTTTGTATGGAATGACCCCTTTACCAAGCATGTGACTTACATTTTTAGATGGAAGTTATATTTGATGGCACTGAAGAATAGCACCATTTTTTTTTCCAGGCTCAACAGACCTCTTACCCTGTCAGAGAAAATTGTGTACGGCCATCTGGATGATCCTGTGGGGCAGGAGATTGACCGTGGCCGAACTTATCTACGACTGCGCCCAGACCGTGTGGCTATGCAGGATGCCACAGCTCAGATGGCAATGCTTCAGTTCATCAGCAGTGGTCTGCCCAAAGTGGCTGTTCCCTCCACCATCCACTGTGATCACCTGATTGAGGCTCAGATTGGAGGAGCTCAGGACCTGCAGAGAGCCAAGGTAAGGCTGAGAGAAGATGAACTTGGATTGGGGTTAATTGAATCATCCACGTCAAATCATACATGAGGAAATAAAGAAAGGAGGATGGTAAAAATGAGGGATTGTTTGAAATATAAAAAAAATTGAGATGTATGGAAATAAGGTAGAAACTGGTATACTTTTTAAGGTACATTTATTCAGTGCAAGTTGTTAGTGTTTTTGCCTAATGGGATGCATCTCTTACACACTTATATAATTATAATATTATCAGATTTAGAATTAATTTGGAAATTTTCATTAGTTCAGTCAGGTTTTTGATTTCACCGTAATTCTAGTACTTGAGTGGTAGTTTATTTTGAGGACTTGATTTGTTTTAGTTTAGTTAGGGACCAAGCCTGCAAGGTAAGTCCCACTCACAGACAGTGTGAGTGGATTTGCCTGGAGAGGCAAGGCCCTATTGTTTTTCTTTCGTTTTTTATTATTCTTTTTCCGTGCCACTTTGAATTGGATTTTGACCCCCTAAACATGCTCAAAAACTCACCAAATTTGGCACGCATGTCAGGTCTGGTGAACAATTTTTTACAAAATGTAAAAATTAACCCCATCAGGGCCAAAATGGGCTCGCTAGTGCCATCCATGTAAAAAATGGAAATGGGCCTAGCAGCCAGCATGAATGTCATAGAGACATGGAACCAACGCCCAAATGTTTGTTTTGTGAAGCACTACAAATGATACACTCACACCTATTAACTAACTCTAACAGGAAGTTTGCAATATGCCTTTCAAAATTAAATTTCTAAAATTAACTCCTATGACATCGTTTGTTGTATTGGCTTCTAAATACCACCAAAAGATAGAGTAAACCCTTCTAAAAAAAGTGATCTCGTAACTGTCTTAATCATCTTTTTTTTTTTTTTTTTTATATGCTCAGAGAGTTGTGATGTGTGAAACTCATTTTTCACTTTGGACTTTTTGCCCACGTTATATATCTATATGTTCATAGGACTCACCACAA
Organism: Apogon hyalosoma; assembly: GCA_037367295.1. NCBI lineage: Eukaryota > Metazoa > Chordata > Actinopteri > Kurtiformes > Apogonidae > Apogon > Apogon hyalosoma. Next base: position 8,239,156 of record JAPQRP010000029.1, on the reverse strand, counting down.
CTCTGCCGTGCAAAAATTTTTGAGATAGGATGTACAGTTATGGATTTATTCAAGTTAGTTTATTTTTACACTTTTTAGACTGTGAACTGCCATTTCACCCCCTCAACATGCTCCAAAACTCACCAAATTTGGCATACATGTCATGGCTAGCAAACACTTTGATAAAATATCCAAATTAACCCATTAGGTGCCAAAATGGGCTCTGTAGCACCACCTATGTAGACAAAAACACACAAAAACGCCCCTAGCAGCCAGTAGGAATGTTGTACAGACATGAAACAAACACCAAAATGTTGGTCTCATCAAGCCCAACAAATCATATACCGACACCCATGAGCTAACTCCAACAGGAAGTCGGCAATTTGCCTCTCAAACTAATTCTATGTTCTTGTGATTTTTGCTTTACATTTCAGAATTTTTTTCCACACGTTATACATTAGTTTGTTCACAACAGTCTGCAGAAGCCACTCGCGAAAGAATTTTTGAGATAGGACATACGTTATTGAATCATTTTTGTTTTGGTGAAGAGTATATTTACTTTCGATTTTAACTGTGAAGACTTCACGTCTATGCTAAAAGACCTACTGTTCAACTAGTAGTGATCTTCCTAGGTCGTGTGATGGTTAGAGCAATGGACTGTCACACAGAAGATTGGGGTTCGATTCCTGGGTGATCCTGACTATATTTCCTTTGCTTTCGTGAACAGATTTTTGGTGAATTGTAGGTATCTAACAATTTGCACACAGAGGAAAGAGTACACAGTATTTTTTTTCAAAATAAAAGACCTCTTAAAAATAATACATAGTAAGTATCAACTTCTTTTCATTTTTATGACCAGACACTTGACTGTTTGTACAATTTTACTTCATTAAAGAATATTCTCTCTCACAAACTCACATATGCACACCCAGTAAGGTTTTTTTTAAAAATAAAAGCCTTAAATGTGGTAAATCACGATTCCAGGATATATTAGTCATACAATTTCAATTTGTTATTCAAACTGATTCTGTGTCACACACACGCACATACACCCAGTAGGGTTTTTCAAAATAAAAGCCTCATTAAAAGGTGATGGTACTTTCAGCAAAGGGCCGCTAGTGTTCTGTAGGGATGTAATGAGGATGGACACAAAAGGGTGGGAGCCGGTGTCGGAATGGAGAGGTGTGACTTGAGCTGAGGTGTCGACAGTCACGGGAGGTGGAACGCTCAGGAGGCGGAACACACGGTGTGAGGTCCCGCCCAATGCTGCTTGCAGCTTTAATTTTTATTGGGTTTTAGTTTTCCAGATATTCTATGGAAAGCCTTGATTTATAGAAACTAGAAAAGGTGACAACCAGCAGTTCTATTAATTGTTTTTTTATTGTAGTCTTTGCATATTTTCTCATTTGAAAAGTGTAATTTTTATTTTTACTCAACTAATTCCAAAATTAGTTTTACATTGCTAGTTTTAGTCTAAGGTTTAAATAATTAAAATATAAATAAATAAATAAAAATTCTCTTAAAAGTAGGTCCAAAGTCTGACAGTTTGCTTAAATTATGTGGTTCCTGAGGTCAGGTGGAAACAGGTCTTGGCATTGTGCTGTGAACAAGTTTGTTGTTTACCGGTTGCATTGCAAACACTAACAGAGGTCCTAACTGCTCTTTAAATACCATTAACACAGGAAGTCAATCAGGAAGTATACAACTTCCTTGCAACTGCTGGTGCTAAGTATGGAGTGGGCTTCTGGAAACCAGGCTCAGGGATCATCCATCAGGTACAGTACACTGGTTTTATGTGCCGTCTCTGGGTGGTAATCATATCAAATACTTCCTGGTAGGGACATGTAACACTGACTGTGAATGTCCTTTTTTTTGTTCAGATCATCTTGGAGAACTATGCTTACCCTGGAGTAATGCTGATTGGCACAGACTCCCACACACCCAATGGTGGTGGTCTGGGCAGCATCTGTATTGGTGTAGGTGGAGCTGATGCTGTGGATGTCATGGCTGGGATCCCTTGGGAGCTTAAGTGTCCCAAAGTGAGTTCTTGACATCATTGATATGTTTTTCACATTTTCTATGTTTTGCCATTAATGTACTTATTTTCCTATTACTTAAGACTCTGCTTTTTTCCATCAGGTGATTGGAGTGAGGCTGACGGGCACCTTGTCTGGCTGGACTTCTCCAAAAGATGTCATCCTGAAGGTGGCAGGCATTCTGACTGTAAAAGGTGGCACTGGGGCCATTGTGGAGTACCATGGACCTGGAGTTGATTCCATCTCCTGCACTGGTAAGGATGAGGTACACCAGAAGCCTTAATAAAATAAAATAAAAAATGGAGAAAAAGAAAGATCAGTGAGAGCTCAGACTACCATGTTTTGTTTGATTAAGAGGTGTCTTCAACTCTAGTCCATCATAATTTAATCTGAGGTTATTGTGGCACTTAAATGTTGCAGGAATGGCCACTATCTGTAACATGGGTGCTGAGATTGGAGCAACCACTTCTGTTTTCCCATACAACCATCGCATGAGAACCTACCTGGAGAAAACTGGCCGTGCAGGTCCATCTCTTTCTGTTGGTCTTGAACTTTCCGTGTAGTTTTTCTTCATATTCACTCAGTCTTTTTCTCTGTCTTTGGTCCTTGATAGAGATCGCCTCCGTGGCTGATCAGTTTCAAGATGACTTGGTCCCAGATCCAGGCTGTGAATATGACCAAATCGTTGAGATTAATCTGAGCGAGGTGAGTTCACATAGGTTTCCTCATGTTGGTGTTCCACATATTATTATTTTTGGCCCCACATACTAATTCTGTGCAGTGTGTACTGAATACTTACTCTATATACTACTTTATCAATTTAAGATTAATAGCTATTGAGTAAAAGTTTTCTTTGGGTGTTTTCAAGTGCTTTACTCTTTACACTAAGAAAAACATGTTCAGTAGATAAACTAGACTTGATGTGACATTGTTAGGGAACAACAAAAACTATAGTTAAATATACTTTTCTTAAAACCTCAATGTCCTCGTGATTCCCATAGTTGCCTGACTTTTGTATGTCATGTGCTTAATGCAATGTGTGAAAGCTTAAGTGCCTTTCAGTGTTTGTCATTTTAATCTTTCCAAATTTAGAAAGCTGAATTTAGAGCATAGCCAAATATGTTCCACATTACAATGACCCACAATATGACTGTCCTTCATCATGTCTACTTTCCGTCCTTTTTATACAGTTGAAGCCCCACATCAACGGGCCATTCACTCCTGACCTAGCCCACCCTGTGTCCGAGATCGGGGCTGTAGCTAAGAAGAGTGGCTGGCCTCTGGAGGTTAAAGTTGGTCAGTTAATGTGATTCATGATCATATTTCCCAACAATTTTTAATGCATGTAATGCTTTGTCTAGTGAAAATTGATACTTCTTACCATATTTAGTCAATAACAGCTAGGACCAGAAAGATCAAATTATACAAAGCTGTAGACTCACCAGAATGAATACTACATACATGAAATATATATCACTGACAGAATGAGATGAGCCCTCCCCTTGTGGGACTAATAAAGGAATATCTTTACTTATCTAATGATTATAATGGCCATGATGTGCAAGATGTTTATTTAAATATGAAGTACTTAAGTCTGCCACTGTTATCATATGCTCAGATAATTCAGTCTCCTCTTTGTTCTCTTTCTTACAAACCTTTAACTTGTGTCTTGCAGGTTTGATTGGCAGCTGCACTAACTCAAGCTATGAGGACATGGGCAGAGCAGCCTCTTTGGCCAAACAGGCTCTGGATAAAGGCCTAAAGTGCAAGGCCCAGTTCACAGTCACCCCGGGCTCTGAACAGATCCGGGCCACAATTGAGAGGGATGGATATGTGAGTTTGAATTTCATGGCAAAAAAACAAAAAGTTATAATTTGTAAGTGAATTTTTGGTGTAATTTTCATATTAAGCAAATGCAGGAAATTGATTTCTGTGTTTCTCTATCAGGCCAAGATTTTAAGTGATGTTGGCGGAGTTGTACTGGCAAATGCTTGTGGACCCTGCATCGGACAGTGGGACAGGTACACAGCCCTTTTAAAAAGTTTAAGGATGCAGTGTGTAGGATTTAGTGTCATCTAGTGGGAAGCTTGAAGATTGCAACTGACTGAATACCCCTCCATCACACCTTCAAAAGGATGATTTTTAATAGCTTTAATATTTAATCTTGACCAACAAATGAATGGAGATAAATCATGGATAGATTCCCATGAAATGTCCTCTAGCACTACAACTGGACAGCACTTTGCAGCTTCACACAGAACAGTTAAATCTTTATATGTCAATGTACAGACTAGTAGGAAAATTTCATACTGATCATCAGAACTCTACTCATTTTGAAAATCCCAATATGTTCCTCATGGATTGTGTGATTGCAGGCAAAAACATAAATTTACATATTAACTCATATCATAATTTCGTTGGTACATGAACATATCTACAATTAAAAGACATAAACAATAAAATCCCCTAGCTTTAGCTAATATAAACTGAATTATAAATGGTGGGGAATTCCTTAGTGTTGGATGTTAGATGAACTCATTTAAGTGACAAGCTGTCTTTTTTTCTGATTTTCTTTAGGAAGGATGTGAAAAAAGGAGAGAAGAATACTATTGTCACTTCATTCAATAGAAACTTCACAGCCAGGAATGATGCAAACCCTGCTACTCATGCTTTTGTCACCTCTCCTGAGGTAAGAAGCTGTGCAATGATTTAAACATGAATGAGCACACAGATCTAAACATATTTGACTGATACTGCAGATTTACTTGTTATTTAATGTAGATTGTCACAGCTCTGGCCCTCGCTGGAACTCTGGACTTTAACCCTGAGACTGACTACCTGACTGCTCCTAATGGAGAGAAGTTTAAGTTGGAGCCTCCCACCGGTGATGAGCTCCCATCCAGAGACTTCGACCCAGGGCAGGACACTTACCAGCACCCACCAGCTGAGAGCAGCTCAGTAAAGGTAATGTCTATGACCTTTTCATGCAAATGTTTAATGCGTTTATTTGTACTGAACATATATTGGGAAACTTCTTTTTTCATTTCATCTTGATGTCTTCAAGGTGGATGTGAACTCCTCTAGCAACCGTTTGCAACTGCTGGAGCCATTTGATAAATGGCATGGAGGAGATTTGACAAACATGATGGTCCTCATCAAGGTGACAGGAGAGAAATCTATAGGTTTTTTTAGCACTAAGGAGAAGAAATCATAAGCCTGTTTTATAAGTCAGAGTAATGTTTGTATATAACTTGTATGCAGGTGAAGGGTAAGTGCACCACTGACCACATCAGTGCTGCCGGTCCCTGGCTGAAATTCCGTGGCCACCTGGACAACATCTCCAACAATCTGCTGATTGGAGCAGTCAACATTGAGAATGATGCTGTGAATAAGGTGAAGAATCATCTGACAGGGGAGTATGGAGGTGTGCCTGACGTAGCCCGCCACTACAAGGTAAATCTTACAAGGGCCAGCATCTTTCTGACTTAAGGGGCTATCAGAGGTTCTGTAGCTCTAGGCAAAAATGTGTCACATTTTTATTCCTCTAGCACTATTTTTGTCTGCTAAGGCCTCACCCTGAAAGCAGCACTTTCTTCCCCCTTGTTCCTGTTTTTAATTGTGTAATTTAGGCCAGTGGTGTGAACTGGGTGGTGGTTGGAGATGAGAACTACGGAGAAGGATCCAGCAGAGAGCATGCTGCCTTGGAGCCACGACACTTGGGAGGACGTGCCATCATCGTCAAGAGCTTTGCACGAATCCATGGTAAGTTTCACATCAGAAAATAGTATGAAAGCATCAGTCTGTGTGTTTTCTTTATCAAAGAGTTAGATACCACAGTAGCAGTATCTTAATTGCTTTTACTGGTTTTTAGAGTGGACTAATGAATATTGCTTATGGAGTCTTCAACATGTAATTACAGTCCATTAGTGTCAGTCTTGTCATCTATAGGAGGGTGTTGAAGGCCTTGATATACTTGTAGTTAAAAGGCTACTAGCTCTAAAAATATGTCTTTAATTTGTGAGAGAAATACAAATCAGTATTATGAGATAATATATCAAACTTTCAATGCTGTTTGTCCTTGCAGAAAAATATGTCCAACAGCATGGATTCTGTGTAAACTGAGTATCTAATACATCATGTAACATGCTCAATAACAACCAGATGCTAAAACTCAAATGTATTATTTTCCATGACCTTGTATTTCAGGCAGAGAGCCCATCTCTGGTTACCTGATGGAAGTATGAGTCAGTATCTTGCTATTATATCTTCTTTTTCAATAAGAGAATCAATTTTCTTCCCCACAGAGACCAACCTGAAGAAGCAGGGCCTGCTGCCCTTGACTTTTGCAGATCCCAACGACTACAACAAAATTCGCCCTGATGACAAGATTTCAATCACTGGACTTAAGTCGTTTGCTCCTGGGAAGGTGAGCAATATTTTGTACAATGCAGTGGTCTGGGGTACAGTTGTACATCTTTGGAGATAGATTATATTTACAGAGGGGAAGTTTTTCTGCTTGCAGTAGACCATAATGAGACCTTATTTCAGAAAAATGTCTATAGTAATCAATGGTGAGAGACAAATAATTTTTTAATCCATTTTGCAGGTCAAATAATTTATAATTTGTCATAAAAACTATTGAATTGTGAATAATTTGACCTGCAACAATAAGTAATTTGAAAGACACATAAAACTTGTGTAACTAATGTCATCCTCTGCGAGCCAAAGTCACTGAAACGTGCACATTCTTGTTCTTACAGCACAGACTAATCCTCCTTTTACTCAGCTGCAACTCTGATTGGTCAGAAAGTTAGTTGTTTTTTTTCCCTACCTCTTTGAATTTTCTTCTTTCCTGTGGTCTGGAAGGTGATGACATATAGTGAGTTGATGGCCCTTTGACATTGGTGATTCTGATATACAAGCCAAAAAAGTGACACACACAATATGTTGAATTACCTTTACCTTTGATGCGTAATTTATTCTTTGCGGTATTGTTAATGCCACACAATGCGAATGCAATGTAATGATAAATGATACATGTATTTCTGTCCAGAATTGCGTTAAGCTTTGGTCAAGATCTTGTATTGATGATGGTGTAAAGTTTTCTCCATCACATCCCAAAGACTCTCAATGGGGTTCAGGTCTGGACTCTGTGGTGGTCAATCCATGTGTGAAAGTGATGTTGCATGCTCCCCAAAGCAATCTTTAACTCTTTGAGCCGTTTGAATCCTGGTATTGTCATCTTGGAATATGTCTGTCATCCAGTATTTTGAGGTTCAGCTGATCTCATTTTATGGATACCTAACGTTGCTGCATCTAGACCTGACCAACTGAATCAACCCCAGATCATAACACTATACTGTGGGTATAGTGTTATGATTCAGTTGATTCATGTATAGTGCCTATGTACTGTAGGCACTATGCATGATGGGTAATCACTTCATCTACCTCTCCTCTCACCCTGATGCACCCATTACTCTGGAACAGGGTCAATCTGGACTCATCAGACCACATGACCTTTTTCTATTGAAGCACAGTCCCATCTATATGCTCTCTATCAAACTGATGGTTGTTTGAGAAATGAGAAGGTAGCCTACTCATTGCATCAGTTAGAGCTAAAGAACTTGTTGCAGATGAAACATTAATCACTGCAATAATTATCCAATGGAAGGATCTTACTTGTCTGCTGAGTTACATCCAGAGGTGACTTTTTCTCTGGGCCAAGCATTGTATATTGTGTGAGACATGAGACGAATGAATGAATGTTTCACAAAAAACTCAAAGCTACTGTCCTGTCTTACTGACAAATTTTCTTTTTTGACAGGCAAAATGATCTTTTCAATTAACAAACATCATGTGTAATTGATGGCACAATTCAATCAGAATCAAAACATTTTTTGTCTCTTGTTATTGACTCTCATTCATAATTTTTTTTCTCATGAGGTACATTGGAGGCTTAAGACTTCACCTTTACAAGCACATATTCATTCTCCTGGTTCAAAGAATGTAGAGTCTGATTTCTTTCTTTCCGTTTTTCCCTCCAGCCCCTGACAGCAGTAATCACACACATCAATGGCAGCCAGGAGTCCATCTCTTTAAACCACACCTTCAATGAGACGCAGATCGAGTGGTTCAAGGCTGGCTCTGCCCTCAACAGAATGAAGGAGCTGCAGTAACTGGGGAAGAGGAGGGAAGTGGGACTTAGAAGGAGCCATGAAGGAGTCTTTGAGTGGGTAAAGAAGGAAGAAACACAGGCCTAGAGAGAAACTCTGCAAAGAGGGAGAGACAATGTGAATGAGAGATGGATAATATTAATTTATGTGTAAGGGTAGCTGTAATCATGCTCTCTTAAACAAAAGGTACATACATACTCCACACAAGGTCGCTGTGCAGATAAAAAGCGCACACACACTGTACTTATACATGTATATGTAGATGCACAGACAGGATTACTACGAAAGCACTCCTGGTTGGCAGAGTTACACAAATGCACTCCAACAATTGCATATAACCACCGCCCTCTCTGTGTGAAGCTTATTGTACCCAGTGTCATCCATGGTGGCAGCAAATTAGCTTGCGAGCTTATTTGGTGATTGATTTAGCCCTGTAGTGTTTGTAGAGTGTGTTTGTCCAACCTATTTGTGTGTGTCTTTATGACATTATAGTTGATGGAAATATTAACACAACAGCATTATTCATGATCGGCGGCACTGATTGGCTATAGTACATCATCTTTAAAATTGTACCTATTAATGCACACAAACCTGATTCAGAAAATGAAATGAAAGTAGATAAGAAAATGTCATGTCTAAAGTTGGTTAAGCACTGACGAGTTAGCAGCTTCTTGCTTTATCTTACTCCTTGTAATTCACTATAAGCTACTTAATACATGTGCCCTTTTTCCACCAACACAGACGTAGTGCTAGTTTGCAGCTGATGCTAGTCTTAGTTAGAAAGTGGTCCAAATTACAAACCTCAGAAATGGCTTTTCACATCTCCTTTACACACCTCTGCTTTCCCTGCAATGCTACCACCAACTTCAGGCACAGGTCATTTGGACTGTTAAGAATTTATTTATTTATTTATTTATTTATTAGGATCCCCCATTAGCTGATGCAGAACATCAGCAACTCTTCCTGGGGTCAATAAAATAAATAAATAAAATAAAATATACTAGTGATGAGGTTGGGCTTGTCAGTCATGAAAACCCTGTCCCCTGCTCCCGATGTAAGCAGTTCTTGGTTTTAGACCAGCAAAGTCGCGATGCTTGTCTAGAACCAGTTTTCCTGGGTGACAGCTAGTCGATGTCAGAACATGAAGAACTGGTCCTGGATTAGACCCCAGCTCTGAACTGGTCCTTAAACTTGGCTTGGTGGAAAAGGGGTAAAGGGCATCTTCATACCTTAATAAATCTATATTCTGTATCCACTCCACTTTTGTTCTTCATTATACATCCTCTTAAGGCTTTGAGTTTTTTAACTCGCATGAATGTAGTTTTTCTCCACTGTCACCTCAAGTATATATTTTTTTCTGCAGGGTTTTCTGTTGGGATTACTGACTTGAACAGATGTCTCCCCAGTGTGGTTGATTGGATGCACACTGTAATGAAACTACCAGGGTTACTTATTATTTACTGTAAGCAGTATCAATGAAATCCCATCAGTCATGGTGCAGCTGCAGCCCACCCTACTCTCAATCCATCCAAGATGTTATGATATCATTCTGCTGTTGTTGCACTTCTCATGTTGTGCCTGCTGAGATTGTGGTTGACTCTGGTAGTTTTGTCGATTTGTTATTTTCCTAATGCTCTTCTCCTTCTCACTCATGCTCTCTTTTTTATTTACACTAAAACACTGCATGGCGTGCAAACTGCCCTGTGGGGTTACCTGTATCACTGTGCCACTGTTGTGTTTGCATTAGCTTTGCCATTCATTCCTTTCATCTGTGTTTTTTCCTTTGTGTGTATATAATGCATGATGTGTTTATCAGGTTAACATCAATACGTGTTTTGCATTGGTCTGTCCTTTGCTACTCTTGCTTCTCTTTTGGCTTTCACCAGGCTTGCTCATGCAATCCAAACCGCAACCTGATATATTTTTTAAAATAGCCTGATCAGGTTTATGCTGCAAGGCTGTAAAGCTGCTCTGGGATAGGATTTAATGTAAATGCTTAAGGCAAATATACATTCAAATGTTGGCCCAATTTTTTTCATGGTCTTGATCATATGTCCATCCCAGTTAAAACTACAGGAATAAAGCTGTACAGATCTGTTGATCTTCCCATTCGGGTGTCATGTTAACATAGTTTCTCTGTATTTTTGTTCCAGCC
>JAPQRP010000029.1:8203732-8218418 GCA_037367295.1 Apogon hyalosoma | reverse complement strand
AAGAGTTAAAAATTAAGTTGTGAAGTAGCTTTGTTGAGCTGATAAACTAAATTTACTTTTTTGTCCAGATACACAGAGCAGACATTACAACCTGTAATTTCCAGGTTTTGTGAACCAGGTGAAAAAGGGACTCAGTAGATATTTTTTTTCTCACATAGAGAGAAAACTGTTAAAATAACTGTTAGAAAAAATAAATGATGGAGGAAAGTAACAGATTTAATTTTCAATTTATACCTTTCCAATAAATAGTAACACTTCACCATAAAAAAAAATAATAATAAAAAAAAATGAGATAAATTAAAATGCTTCTTAGGAAACTATAGTCAACAATAAAGGTTACAAAAAGAAAACTGTGATGCAATACTCAGGTCTGTCAGTTTTTTTATGCAGGGCAAAATAAGTTCCAGATTATACACAGAGTTAAATAGTGGAGATTTTTGAGAATTAAAGATTCTTCTTCATGTCAGTTTGATTTCAGCAACAACTTGTGTATTTACATGAATTCATTCTGCAGATGATGATTAGGCTTTTATAGATGTTCTGTACTAATTTCAACCCAGTCCACTGAAAAATAACATGCAAACAGATAAACACATTTTGAGCTTTTCATAATTAGAAAAAGTATTTGGAGTTTAGAATTTTGCACCTTGAATTTAACATTTTTCCCATAATTCTTTGCAAAGAAATCCATTACAACAAATGAACTATAAGGATGAAGTGAGAAGGTGTGGAATTACCCCCTTAAAGAGATGGGAGTAAAATATGCTTAACAACTGCTGACATAAGTACTAAAATAAACCATTTGTAGGTGTAACTCTTGAACACAAAATAAAATGGCCTCATTTATCTGACCTCTAATTCTGTTTTTTTTTTGTTTTTTTTTCTTTTTCAGGGGACTATCTGTGAGCCGGGGTTGGGGCTGTTATCATGGTGGAACAGTTAACTGCACATAGAAGAGGAGATTCGATTATTATGAACTCATTAACCAGGAGGACCAAATGGCGAGACAAGGGATTGCCTTAAGAGACACTGAAGTCTGTTGTTTCAATACAGGACAGCAGGACAAGAGAAAAAAGTGGAGCTGTTTCCTGATCCAAGACACAGAGCGAGTAGAAGTGACTTATGTAATCACTGTCCCACTGAGACTGACTGTGTTGTGAATACTGCCTCATGTTGATCATTTAGTTTGACTGTTGCACATGCACAGGCAGCAGCATCTGACTTTAACCTCTGTACACTTTCATATGTTGTTTGAAAAGAAAAAAAAATAAAGCCATGAGGCATTTTCCTTTGATAGAAATAAACATGGGGGTCAGATTTGTCCTGATGACACCTGACAGCAGCATTTGTATCATCATGATCTATACAATGGTACGATAGTAACATTAAAATATTAAGACAAGTAAAACAAAACAAAGGCAAGACCGGATGTGATTTGTGACTTTTTCATTTTATGTGATTAAAGTAAAAAGGGATTAGCGATCTGCCTTTAAATCCTGCATTTTGAAGGACAGTGAAGGGCGGTGTCCTGCTTGTTTATAACACATCTGCCCTCTACTTTTATAGAAATGCTATCTGGGTGAGTTTGCAGCTCACATGCACTTGTTTATTGTGCAATCACAAATGCAGTGGGCTGTTTCATGTGACAACTGCAAGGCCACATGATAGTTGTCTTGACTGTTAACTTTTAATGCAAAAGTATATCTACACATATGGTGCATAAAAGAATAAATAAATTAAGAATATATTGGAGATACACATGTAATTGAATGCACTTAAGTCTCTTTAAGTTCTATAATTATTTATTATGTTTTATTTGAGCATATGCCCGCCTAATTGAAATATAAGTAAATTGAAAGCTTGATTAGAAGAGGAAAGAGAGCTGAAAAAGAATGCAGCATCTTAATCCTGATCAAATCACATTAGAGACAATGGAAAGCTCCGTGTAAAAAGAGAAATGCTCAACACAGAGCACACTGTTCCCTCAACAGATTGCATGGCGAGGAATGAAGACAGTCATTTTCACACACATACAGACACACACACACACACACACACACACACACATACACACACACACACACACACACACACACACACACACATCGGGTCTCATCACGCCATCGGAATCTCCGCCAGCTGCGCAGACTCAGCAGCCCCTCACACCGTCACATCAGGGTTTTCCGTCGGTCTACGCGGATTTATACTTATTTATTTAAATACGCGTTATATAATACACACCGCCTTAAAACACACACATTCGCATACTCTGATCGTCCTCATCCTACCAACCCAGCCAGTGCAGTAAGTAACATTTCTGTGAATATTTTGCATGTGGAAGTGGCTGCAAGGGTGAGCGTGTCCGTGTGGCTTTGTTTTGGGGTTGGGACAATGTATGCTTTGCATGCCTGAAAGACCGCACATGTTACGGAAAAGGAACAGATTCCATGTATCAGATGTCAAGTTATTACGGTGGGGATTGGACTGATCTGATCTGATCTGATCTAATCTGATCGACGGACCTGTCACCCTCCTGTTGTCCAAGTAATTGTCGAACGTCACTCATTGCTTTTTCCTCCTTTCACACATTTTCTTCCCATTTTTCAAAGAACCTGCAAAGATCCGCAACTGTAAACTGATTTTTATTCATGGTTCATTATTAAAACATTAAAAAATGCACAGGCATGACATTTTTATCCGCATGTTGACATTTTGAAGAAAAAGTGAATGAATTAATTTAGTTTTCGGGACAAACTCCATTTACGCAAACACACACAGAGACAGACAGAGTTTAGTTTTTCATGGTCATGGGACATGGAGTTCCCGACCCCGGCCATAGGATCCGTGACCCTCCTGTTAATTTCATTCTCATATCTGCACATCCAGATGTTGTCCTGCTGCTGATCTGGTCTCAGTGGAGCTTCATGTTTTAGTTCACGCAGCTGCTCACTATTAAAAAAACAACCGTCTATTGATAATGATAATAATCCTGTATTTCAACCTGCGTTGCATATGTATTTGTTGTGTATTTGTTGTGTATTTGTTGTGTGTTTGTTGTGTTTGGCCGTACTGCGGTCAATAGTAGAACTGTAGTGTGTGTTTATTGCAGTAGTAGAGGCTGATGCCACAGGATGTGTCACTGTTCATTTGGGAACGGGGCACTGACGTCAAGAGGCTGCAGCTGTTGTGACGTCACATCACGCTACGTGCGGGGCCCCGGTGCCCTGCAACGTCATTAGAGGAGTGGGCACGTAAAACGTAAGGCACCGATCCACAAATAAATACAAGGAGCCTCACCTGGAGCACCAAAAAAATAAATAAATAAATAAATAAATAAATACAAGGAGCCTGTCTCTAAATACAAGACATAAAATGTGTTGAATGAAATCAATATTATGGTGTCCAGTATTCCTCTGCAGTGACTGCACAAATAGCATAATAATAATAATTCTTATTATTGTTATTGTAGCTGTCTAATAATGAAATCTATGTTCCTTGTTCAACCTGCTGCCATTTCTTATTTTTCTTTTGCAACCTCTAAAATAAAAAGAATAAGAATAACTACAACATCACTTTATTTACATAGCACTTTTCCAAGCAAAGTTACAAAGTGCTTTACAAGAATATAAAACAGATAAGACAGGACAAAAATACACAACTACAACAAAAACAAATATTAAAATAAAAAAGAATTAAACCAAAAGCTATTCATTTTATTTTTAAGAAATCTAGCAAAGTTAAATTTGGTCACCTCACTATTATTATTATTATTATTTTTTTCTTAATACAAAATAATTTTGTCATATAGTTTTAATCCAAATGACTGCTTCCTTCACTCTCATTGACACCTCCATTGACTTCACATTGAGAATTCCACTGAACATCTACCAAATGCAAAATAAACATCTTAAATTAATTCCAGACCTTTTTACCTGCTTCATTTGTCAAACAATAACCAGAGAACAGGACATATCTGGGCATGAAGCTGCTTGTAAGTCTGAAAATGGAGGGACTTTGTTTTAAGTGGTTTTAATTCCTTAATGGTTTGCAGAAATGTTTTTGTTAAACCCCTTTAATTAAAGCTGAAAGTCCACACTTGATTGCTTTATTTCTAACCCACTGTGGTGGAGTACAGGCAAAGTGACAAAATTTATGTCACTGTATGTAAGTATATTTTACCTCTTTCTAGTAGGGCTGTGATTATAGTGTAGTTAGTTTATTTATAGGAAAAGACTCAGGGAGATCAAGAATCTCTTTTGCCAGTCCATCCATAAATGTGAAAGACAGGCAGCCATGCATTAGGTTTAAGACATGACTGTAGATGCACATAGGCTACATACAAACAGTAGTATTGTATATTAAATTAAAAGTCAACTGCAGAGACACAAAATCTTAAAAGTAGTGCATAAACATTCCTCAAAAACCTTCAGCATCAATCAGGTATAACATGTACAGCATAAGGGGCTATTTGAAATGACTTTAAATGCATCTATTAAAAAAAAAAAAAAAGATTCATACCATAGCTACATTGGAAGGCTATGGCTCAGCAGATAGAGCAGGTTGTCCAATAATCAGAGTGTTGGTGGTTCAAATCCTGCTCCATCCCAGTTGTGTACCGTTGTGTCTTCACCTACTTTGTGTCTAGTGTCACTCACACTAGTTTATGAATGTTTGGTGGTGGTTGGTGTGGAATGGCAGCCATTGTTCCATCAGTCTGCCCCAGATGTAGCTTACACCACCAGTGTGTGACTGTGGAGTGAATGAATAACAGATTCAGTATGAAGCATTTCGAGGGCCTAGAAAGGTGCTGTATAAATCCAATCCATTATTATATTTCATACAATGATAGACCTGCATAATGCGTTTCAACTCAGAATCCTAAAAGTGATTAGTTTAAATGGACTCACACAGATATCCAACCTCTCATCTTAGGAGGATGAGAAGTTTATTGCAAGTGTCCTAAAAAGGTGTTGGTCACTACTTGCCACTAGAACAGCATCAGTGCTCTATGGCATTGATTGTTCTATCTGTAAACTCTACTGAAAGGATGAGCATTATTCTAACAAAATATGTCCTTACTGGGTCTTTTGATGATGGTGGTGAAGAACAGTGTCTAATACATCTGTGAAATATTTCCCATGGATGCTGTTGGGTTGAATTGAGATATGGTGACTGTGAAGGCCATAACTGATGATTGACATAATTTTTTTCATCAAACCACTCAGTGAGCCCTTGTGCCCTGTAGATAGGTATAGTGTCTTTCTGGAAGAGACCACTCCCATCAGGTTTCTCCTTTCATTTGTCACTTGTCTATATTTTAGTAATAGAAAAGAATATCACATTTCTACATGAAATTTAAGCCTGAGCCAAACCTTTTTGCTTCGTGGGTCAGGATCAGGATTTCTGGTTTGAATTGATGTTCAGTGATTGCCCCCCTTTCATCAGGTCTAAAGCCATTTGATAACTCTTTGATCCTACTTCTGTCTGTCCCTGTGGTCCCTCTCTCACAGCAGGTCTTCCTGACATACTTGAAGCGACAGCGTTGACCTGGATATCTGCTGAGCCTTTGTTGCACATTGAGGCATTCCTCTTCAAGCAGACTGTGTCGGCAGCTCACCAGCAACCCAGCAGCTCGAGGAGTGGCTGCAGCATCTGTCTGAGAAGAAGAATAAAGTCACTTTGTTCACGCTGCCCTCACCTGTTGTTGTCATCACATCTAATATGGCAGACCCCAGCCTCACGTCACCTTCTCAGACCCCCCTGCGCTCCCCAAACTCCTCACTGACACTCTCCTTCCCCTTTCTGAGAGAGGGGAGTCGTGTATGGAAGGAAGGAGCAGAGGAGCCTCTGCCCCGGGATCTGCCCAGCCCACTGCCAACCAAACGCACCCGTACCTACTCAGCGTAAGTAGAACAGTACTGAAATGATTAGAGACAATGTTAAATGTGTGTCTTCTTTCACCATGTAATAACATCTGACATGTTGCTACATCATGTCTGGTTTTCAGACTGTTGCTAGTCATGAAGAAATGTTAAAAAACTGTTGAGTACTGTTTACAGTGTTACACTGTGAGTCAGCAGATTAGTGCTCTCATCTCTGCTGCCGTTATGTTGTGACATTATGAGACAGTGTGTAGGAGTTGATTTGTTCATCTTCCTTCCTCAGCTCCTTCTTGAATCCTCCTCTCTTTCCTTTCACTTCCCTCTACCTCTTCATACTTCTATATAGCTGCTATGATAGTAACTCACTCACAAATCATAGTGTCCTTAAACTGTTGTCTCTTTGTCTGCAGGACAGTACGTGCTCACTCAGGTCCAGTGTTCAAGGGTGTGTGTAAAAACTTCTCCAGGTCACAGGGCCACGGCTTCATCCGGCCCTCCCACGGCGGTGAAGACATCTTTGTTCACATCTCAGAGTGAGTGTTGATAACATTAAACACTAAATCTCAGCTGAGAATGCTGTCGCAGTACACAGTGAAACAAACTTACAGCAAATCTGCAGTGTCAACTAATATGGCTGCAGAAACTCAGCAAACAACACTGTGTGTACATGGTTTGTTCAGAGAGAACTGGAAGGAAGGAAGGAAGGAAGGAAGGAAGGAGGGAAGCTTTTTAACTCTCTTAGGACATTGTGACACCTGCAATAAGTGAAAAGTGCAGCAGCTTCTCTTGGCTGTTCTTTATTGTATTCAGGTCAAACTACTACAGCCTCAGCAAAAGTAAATTCTCAAAAAAGATTTAACAAGATAATCTATTTATCTAATAGACAAACATTTGCATCATGGAAAAAAATGTGACATTTATCCAATAGTTATGTTTCCTCAAATGCTCAGTGCTCCACCATATATCTGTCTAACATACATAACAGCTTTTTTCGATGAGAGTTAGAGGAAAGCATTTCACTTTCATGTCTGTTTTTAAAGGGTTATTTCAGTTTTTAGCTACTTATCCATGGTCAGGGTATTACTTTGAGTAAACGCTGTTTGGCAGGAGAACTGTGCTCATGCCAGAAACTGACAGCCAGGTTACATCCATCTACAGTTGCTTTTAATAGTCATGATGTGCAAATGCTCATAACATTATGCTCATGATAATGGCACAGTATGTTACAGGAGAGTGTAAGATTTTGAGAGATTTAGGATTTAGATCTAATTTCTACTTATGGTGCTTCCCCTGGGACCCGGACTTGGATAAGCAGCAGATAGAAGGATGGATGGATCTAATTTCTGAAACTGAATGAACAATATTCATAATCATATGTCCATTAGTTTATATTCAAGAAAAAAATAAGCTCTATTTTGTTTTTGTTACCTCAGAATGAGCTGTTTATTTTACAGAGGGAGTGGTTCATCCATCATGTTTTGCCACTTTAGAATGAATTTAATCTTCTTTTTTTGTTTTTTTTTTTGTTTTTTGGAACTGATTTTTTATTTGACATATACACATAAACACAAACCCAACAAACACAGAGGAGATGTATAATATATACAATTACATTTGCTTCACATTAGTCATAAGTCTTTTCTAATTTTGTTATGGACTAGATCTTTGTAAATAGCAATCAGTGTCTTATACTTGTACAACATAATTCTCATAGTCTATTCCTCACTTTCTCTACCTGTCAACATTAGCAAAAGTACTTTACATGTGAGAAAAACAAACAAACAAACAAACAAATACACAAACAAAAGAGGGGAAGTGACTAGAGTTCTGGCATTGCTTGTATTAATAATGGCCATCTTTTAACAAACAAGTATGCTTTCAGCTGTAGTCTTGCTGTGATTTTCTCAATGATAAACACATTTTTTACCCTGTCTCTCACTGCATTGTGTTGGGAGGCTGTGGTTTTAACCAGGAAGCTGTTATTGTCTTTTTCACTATCAGAAGCAGGAATTTACTATTTCTTTTTTCTGCTTTATAGCTAGTGTATGTGATGGTACATGATTATTAAACAAACTACCTACATGACTGTAGATAATACTACTGTACTGCTCTGGTGTTACCACATTATGTTGATATAATAATAGCTATCTTGTACAGTTATCCTTATGAGTTTTTATTGTTTTACTTGCTCTGTGACATTATGACTAATTCTGTCCTTTGTAAGAGTTTAATCTTCAAAGACCTAAACAGTTGCCTATGGCCGAAACTAAAATATACATTTTAGTAACTTTTGAACCATTAATCCTGTCAATACATGTAAATCATTCAGGTAAAATGCAGTTTCTCAGATTTTCACTGGCACTGGATGTGTCTTATTTGGACAATCAGTCTTTGTAGTGAACATGGTAACACCATCATTTTCTGCAACATTGATTCACCAGTAAAACCCATCTAGTTTGACAAATGACAGTGGTTGTACACACTTCTTTTTATGTTCATTTGATGAAATGTTTTGCTGAAAAAGTCAGTGTTTTTAGTTTTACCTGCTCTGACAGATTAACCTTTGAATTAACTCAGCTTTTTGAACATTTACGCAATCAGTAAATTAAACACAGGCTAATACCTGCTGTTCACTGAAAAATGCAAAACTGCAGAGGTAATATATAATTAATAGTAATAAATCACTTAAGAAAGGTTAAATGTAGAAAAAGATTCAGTTGGAAGTTGCCACAAAAATAGTTCTAGGTCTTGAAGGGTTAAATATCTTTAAGCAGGTGATTTGTTTTTTGTGGACTGACTGCTTCTCTGAACCACATTCCCAAGACATACATTTATTGCAGCGTAAGGCATTTTTACGTCCAGTTTGTGGACAAATGTAATTGTCCACGATGTACCCTGCCTTTGCACATGGGTAGCTGGGATAGGTCCAACTCCCCTGCAACCCTCTCAAGGATAAAGTGGTTCAGAAGATGACTGACTGAAGTGCTTGAACTATTCTTTTTAACTTTGCAGCCATCTAGGCTAGTGTTTTCCTTTTCTGTAAAATGAAAGAAAAAAATGGCATTACTTCTTGTTTGCACCTAATATGTAGATTATATTTCCTGTGTTCACACAATTAATACACTTTTAAAAGCTAACAACAGGATAGCATCAAACAAAAGTCATCACACTCCCTCATCATCATCATCTTGCTCTGTTCCAGCATTGAAGGAGAGTATGTCCCAGTTGAGGGAGACGAGGTCACGTACAAAGTGTGCCGCGTCCCACCCAAGAACTTGAAGGTGCAGGCAGTGGAAGTGAAGATCACGCATCTCAACCCAGGGACAAAACACGAGACCTGGTCCGGGCAGATCATCAGCTCGTAGGCCTGAGCTCCGGACCTGGAGGGTCACCCTGGGCTGGGGGGTGGTGGTGGTGGTGGTGGTGTGGGGGGTGGATGAGCCATGGGAACTGATAACTTTCATTCTGAGCTCAAATCCTTTAAAAGCATGTTTTACCTGCACAGCAAGATTTTCAGTGTGTGTCCATATATACAGATTAAAAATGACAACACTGATCATTTTGTGTACATGTGAAACTGGCCTTTTATTGATTGTGAGTGAAAAATCTAATTAGTTTTACTAATTTCTATTTCGACAGCAATAATACAAGTCCGATTTGAGTGTAAAGAGACCAGCGCAGTCAGGCTACTGAACCAGATAGAGCCTAAGGGCCTAATATTTCATGGTGATCAGCTGTGTAAAGAACAAATTGTTGGGAAAATGTAAACATAGCTGTGGTGCACTGCAGCTGAGACAATGACTGCTGATAGAAAAAGATTGACATAAGACAAAAGGCTGAATTCAGTTTTACTTCTACATCTTTGCAGCTGTTCTGCACTTGTTTACTTCTCTAGAGTTTCCAGGATCACATGCTGAGTGCAAGCATCGGTCAGATGACTTGTTATCTTAGCAAAAAAAAATTTTTTTTACATTAAGTGCAGACTTTGGAAAAAAGATTTTGAATTCAGCAAGAGAGATACAGGATGTAAAAGAAAGTAGTTGTGATGAAGATGGAGGGTATTTGAGGTGATTACAGAACTGTCATACTGCTATGGTTGTACATTAGAAACTCGGATCTCATGACCTACTTTTGGGTTTAAAGCCACCGGTTTTGAAACCTCACCTAAAATGATAAAGAAAGAGGAAGTCATATTTTGAAATGGAGAAGGGAATGTCCTGAAGATTTGGAAAAACATGTTTGAAACTCAGAAGTGAATCTATGTTGAAGCGTGAAGGACTGAAGCAGACAGACCACAGTAAATCAAGCATGGACGCTTCACATCCCCCACAAAAAAACACAAAAAATAGAAAAAAAGTTAAATTCATATCATCGTATCGTCTTGATTGTGGTTATTTATTTGTTATTTATTTGATGATTTCTTTAGATTTGTGTGTGTTCTTCAATTCCAAGCTCTATATTCTCAATACAGTCAAGACTTGCACATCCACAGTGACAACTGTTACTGCACTGCAAACCTCAGTATAAGGTTTAACTCAGTCAGCAGACATGATGGAAAACTGTTGATTTAAATTATCTGGAGCTCTGGAAAAAAAAATCTAAACCTCATTTTCTATGATTACAAAATCACTGTATATGGTTGTGATTTATTGAGAGAATCAAAGTGATGATGAACTATATGATTTCATAGTTTGTGCCATTGAGACCATGGTTATTCAGGTTATGCTCAATTATAAACTGTACTGTATGTCTTTTTTTTTTTTTTCCATTATATCCTTTTCATAGAATCTCTGTCTTATCTCGTCTGTTTGTGTCACTGCCCGCGTCTGTTAATTGTAAATTTTTGTTAATTTCTGTCACATCAGATGTAGCAATTTGTTTTGTGGACAAGCCACAGTGGTGGTGATTCCCATGATTACTTAAACAGAGCCTTGAAGGAACATTAAAGCATTTTATGATTCACACATCTGAAAGAGACTGTGTTTATTTAATTAGTTCTTGTACAGTGTGGAGAGAACTGAGAGTTTGTCCCGTTAAAAGTGTCTCCGTGTAAGACCTTGAATTCTAACACAAATTGTTGTTTTTTCAGTTTGAAGATTTCTGGCGACTCCCAGTGGTATGACAAGAAAAAAACACTAGCATTGACCTGTGTTCACACTCATGTATAGAACCTGCTAAATATGAGTGTTTGACAGTGACTTTACCGCATGACATTAATTTGCTTCAAATCTAAAAAGGGTATTTCTAAAATCAAAATGTACTTCAGTCCAAAAGGAAAAAGAACACAGCCACAAGTAAAAGTCAGTAATATGATATCAAAAGCTTTATTACAATGAATGGAAAGAAAATATAATTTTTTAATCGTACATGACTGAAAAACATGACTATGTGCAATTACACTCATGACACATTCACTGCCAATTCTCTTTCCTTTAAGTTCACATGAATTCTGCAACCTCAGAGTTTGGAGGAGTGTTTCCAGTCAGACATGAGATTGCAGCCATGTTTTTTTTTTCTTTTTTTTTTTGATAATTATAGTCTGTCAAGCAGGCTTTTTTTCCCTAAACAATGAAAAGGTATAAGAATCAACATGGCTTACATATTTTTAAAAATGATTTTAAAAACATCTACATGATTTTACAAAGCTCAGCATTGTAGAGTCAAATAATAAGCATTTACACACAGAATGCAGGCTTTACAACAGATATTGTCATTCTACTGTTAAGTTTGTAAAGTGACTTGGCCACAGTAGCTTAATCCACTGGTTAAAATGATTTCATTGTGCCAGAGATGGAGATGGATGTATTTTAGATGTAAATAAAAAAATCTTCTTTTTTTAATTTTTTACATTAAAAAGGACTTAAGAAGCATAAACAAGCAGAGCGAGCAAGAGTTTTCTTTCATTTCCAGCACGTTTAGTGAACTTAAAACAGATATTACACATTCAAGAAATCACACAATAAAACCATCAGTAAATTCCATCCATCTCAGAGCGTGGTAAAAACATTACAATACTTGGAATGATTCATTATGCTTTAATGCTTCATTCATCCCAATCTCAAAATTGGCTCCTAAAAACAACAAGCAACAGCTTGTTTACCTTAAATATTAC
Organism: Apogon hyalosoma; assembly: GCA_037367295.1. Lineage (NCBI taxonomy): Eukaryota > Metazoa > Chordata > Actinopteri > Kurtiformes > Apogonidae > Apogon > Apogon hyalosoma. The sequence continues at coordinate 8,206,424 of JAPQRP010000029.1, read as the reverse complement.
TCTCTCTCTCTCTTTCTCACTCATCTCCTTCAGCAGTCCTCACAAACAATTATGTTAACATTAGTGCAAAACAAAAACCTTTTCATCTCTTAATATAATGCAGGATCTTTAATAATCCCTCAAATTTCCTCAAAATGTTTTATTTTTTTGGTTATCTTTAAACAGTAGTGGCACTGCAGGCAAACAAATATTGTGTTCAAGAAACTCTTGAACAAAGATCACGTAACACCTTTTCAATTACTGTCCCTTTTTATTTAAAAAAAAAGCAGTGGGTTTACTTTACAAATATCTTATCACCCTGCTTTTAGATTTTTTTTTAATTAAATTTTTTTTTAAATTTATTTTATTTACTTATTTATTTCAATATTTTTTTTTAATTTAGGTATTTGTTTTATGTACTCAGTACTGTTCACATGTAAATATTGGATTTACATCAAGAATTGTCTTCTTTTGGGTAGGGTGGGATTGTGGGAGGGAAAAAAAGGAAAAATGAAAGTCTTCTCTGTCACATTGCACTGTCATATTGTTGCCTGTGAAATGGCTTCCAATAAAGAAAGTCAATTGAAAAAAAAAAATTAATACATCAGTAGTAGTACCTTCCAGCAGTTCACTGAAAGCATAGGCTCGAAGTGCAGGTTGTCGTGCCACCAGTGACCCATGTGACGGAGTCTGAGGTTAAAGGGACTTGGTATAGGAGTGAATCTGCAACATCAGGACTCGTGTGGTGGAGCATCAAAGAAGAGCTCTCGACAGAGCCTTGCTGTGTCTTCTGGGGAATATACCGTGAAACCAATCGTCCGAGGGTCATTGAAAATTTCATAGTCGTTTCCTCCCTACACAGAAAATCACTCAAATTATAAACTGGTACACAGGGCAGAATTTTCCATCTGTTCTTGTGGTTAATAAAAATTAAAACATGAAGATGTTTTCCACTTCTTGAACTCTGACTTCAGACCTTTAACCCCTTGGCTTATGCAAACAGACAGTGGTACCATCTTTATCACTCAATGTCAACTTCTGACTTCATAAATGATGCAAATACCCACAGCCAGGTTACAAAACCTGCTGTAGAGCCTCTTAGCGAACATGAAACAAACTTACATCTGATGTCTCATTGCCAAAGAAGTAGATGGCGTCCAGGCCTTCACTCTCCAGCAGCTCCAGACACAGTCTCTTGTCCCAGCCCTCAGGAAAAATGTCAAAGCTGATGAGACCACCTAGAACAACATGACAAGAAATTATCAACAGTATCATGGTAGCTCAAGATAAAACATCTCTTCTAACAACTGATGACGAGACATTTTAGCACATTTTAACTTACTGTATTGATTCAAACGTCATGTACACGATTATATATGTTAAATGGCAGGTATTTTCAGTGAAAAACACTTTGATAAACCCTCAAGTTGGCCACCTGTCCAACACAAAATGATACAAACATAATGTTAGCAACTAGCTAGTGGACATACTGAGGTATTAGTAGATGAAGAGTCATACATTTCCCTCAAGAATTAGCAACAGACAAAAAAGACCAACAAATACTGGGAATGCAACTGGGAATACAAGTATAGTAAACATGCTAATCTTACTTAAATTCTGCTAAACTTGTAAATGAGAAACTATATTAGTGTGTCCATGTGTTTAGTGCTCGCAGTCAGAATGAAGAAGATTTATATTTTTCCCTCAATTGAGGAAGAAAATTTATTCTGTTTTCATTCTGTAGGTATCGCAGAGGAGAGAACACAATACTAAATACTTTCCTTTTTACAGTTTTTCATTGTTAAAAACTGCCCCAACAATAACTCTACTTTTTCAACTAAATAGTGCTTTGTACATTTCTAATTGAGGAAATAGAACAGCAGACTGTAGGGTTTACTGGGACCTTGTAGTGTTTAGTGATGTTACAGATTGCAACCAGCTGAATAACCATCACAAGCGCTGGGTGACAGGACCAAAAAAGTAGATTTTTTAGGATCAGGATAAAAAAAAATACTTTATCTGTTTTAGCTGGATATTTTTACCATAAAACTTCTTTAAACATTGTATGCAAAAAAATCAGAAACAACATAAAAGCAATACTTATAAAGGAAAAATAAAGTTAAGCACCACTGGTTGACAAAGACTGTAGCAACAGATTCATGAATAATACATGAAAGCAAACATAACAGGCTGCATCTCAAATTTTTGTTGAGCAACAAATGTCTGCAGAGAAAGCACTGATATTATTTTTCACAACAAATTGCAAAACAAAAAGTTGAATTCACTCAATATACTGTCCAGCCCTACTTTTTGCCCGGTATGTGATGTGTTATTTTTTGATAGGACTTTACAAGGATGGCTCAAGTAGAACATGAGGTACAGACCATTTTCAGGTATGTGTCCTATGGAAGACTGGCATTGTGCTGCTGACCCTCAGGGAGACAGTATCAAGTCACACATTTTAGATACAGCACTTCTATATAGTCTCTAGGTGGGAGCAGCTCTGTGATTGTTCCTGGATATGGGTAGACTGTGTGGGGGTAGAACAGAACAATATGTTTCACCTCTCCTTTGCAGTACTATCAGTACAACCTGACGCGTTCTGTATACTGATGAGAAGGCAAAATTAAAAGGGCATCATGCTCAAATCACCTACTGCTCTTGCCACACACACACCCCACCCAACGGGGAGGCAAGGGGTATTGTTTTTGGT
>JAPQRP010000029.1:8178625-8191311 GCA_037367295.1 Apogon hyalosoma | reverse complement strand
TTTATTTTTTGGTGTGCATGTGTCGATTTGTCTGTGTTTTGTTTGATTGCTGTTGTTCACTTTGTCTCATTGTTTACATTCAAAGTGTAATGTCCTTACATGAACCTACTGTATTCATTTATTCATCCGTTTCCCCATTATGCTTAACTTTGCCTTTTGTCTGTCTCTTTTTTCATAACCTGGCTCTCAGGCCATGTCAAAATAAGCACCACTCCATATTTTAGAAAGTAAAGATTTTATTCAACAGAAGTAACTGAAATATATACACAACAGAAGATAATCAAACATATGAGGTTTGAAGGTCAGCATATCAGTGGTGTATGACATGGGTGTACTATAATGATGTGTGTAAATGTAAGTATGCAAGTAAACAAAAGGAGAAAGAATTTGTAGGCTGGTGGACACCAGGCCTGGACTTTGCCTATGGTAGGCATTGATCAGCTCATTCTACAACCAGTTATTTACAACAATCACTGCTGCTCGACAGGTCCCACGGCACTATACTTTAACTTTGCTGGTAGCACTCACTGCATTGTATTATTAATGACAGGAGACAAATAATTAATGTTTCACTGTTGTTGTCATAAGTTAACATATCCACAAGAGGGCAGAACAAGAGAAAGACTGATTGTACCACTTAGCAGTTCTACTCTGCTGACACAAGCTACTGGTTTTTTATGAGAAAGGAGGAATTGAAGAGGCATGACATAAGGTTTATAGTTATCTGTGGTTAGAATTTTAAACTAATTACTCTCTATTTCTACACAAATAGACCTGGAGTTAACTGCACTCTGTGGATTCAAGTGTTTATCTTTGCATGTTTGCCAAAGAAGGGAAAGCAAAGTCATACAGCAAACCATCCCTGAAAAAAAAAAAGAAGACTTCTTTTCATCTTTTTAAGATTCTTTAAACATCCAGCAGAGCATGCTTTTCAAGAATGTCTTGTCTCTTTAGATTTTCAAACAGCAAAAACTGATAAAACAGGGCAGAATATGTCAGCATTACAGTTTTAGCCCAGGCATCATTACATTTTAACAGCTTTTGAAGAGGGGAAAAAAATCCACGAAAACCTTAACACTACACAATGCAACAATTTGTTGGACTTGTTGACTTGGCAGTGTTTTTACAGCTGCCCTGCTTAATACTGGCACAATAAATCACTTATATGTTCTTTCCGTATTTCAAAACAATCATAAATCACCACAGCATGGATTGGAAGATCAAATTAAATGATTTGACTTTTGGTCGATTACATGATATGGTTTGGTATTTTTAAGATACCTACATATAAGCGTGTCTTTGTTCTGACTTTGTTTAACTTAAATTACCTTAAATACACACTTACAGATATTTCCATAATGATTTTGGTGTCCCTTTAGAGCAGTAAAAGTCAAACAATGTGGAGTCACCAAGGTCAGTCAGTTATTTATGTGTCTGATTTATTAGTAATTTGGCAGTCAATCTGATCAAACTACATGGTGTAGAAGGTGGCAGAGGGCATTGTCTTATCATAAACAGACTAATCATTAGCTTCTGTATGTATTAACATGCCTCCCTATCTGACTTTGACCCCAATTCCCACCAGCAGACACAGTTTTTAGCTTTAACCTTTATTCAAAGGATAAGGCTGGAATTGTTCTGTTTATGTCAGACAAAAATACAGCGATAAAGACCAACAGTACATTTTACTCTTCAAAACAGCCTTGTTACTTTACATTTAATGCTTTTGTCAATACTATAACTTTTTTTTGCATCATTGTGCACCTTCTCTTCTTATCAAGACTGATTTCAACTTAAATGAAATAAGCAATAGCACATAGACAACACAGTTCCCAAGTATATACCAGATATACACTAATATATAATATTACATGCCTATTGTATGTCGGTGCATAACACACAAGGAATGTTACAAAATGAAAACATTAAAGACACAAGTCAAAAATGACACAAAGATGCAACAAGATGAGCAGCATAAATGATGTAACTAGGATATCAGATTTTTTTCAGTTCTGTTGCTGATGTTGAAAATTGATTGTCATATTAAAATTAATTTAAGCTCATTGTAGGTTCTTATATTTCATTTGTATTTATTATGTTGCAAAATGGTTGTAGAGCAAGCTGCCCATTCCATAGACACTAATACACCCCCGTACAATCAGAGATGCAGGTTTTTGAGAACAAGCTGGATGGTCACTGTCCTCTTTAGTCCAGAGGAAACAGAATCCATGGTTTCCAAAAACGAATTTCACATTTTAGTTCTCTGCCACACAAATGTCCATCAAATGCCCGCTTTTTACTTTTTATACTGAGTACATTTCACTTTTACTACAGTAAAGAAACTGAATCAGTACTTCTTTTACTAAATCAAACATATTTTTTTATGGAAATTTCATGGATCAACAGTTAAGTCACCAGACAACTTAGTTTTGTTTAATACAGCTTAAAAAAAAAACAGGTTGAAAGTTTCACGTATCCGTCTTTCGCTTGTTTTAACATGTACTGGACTGTGGAGTGATAAACTACTTCTCAACATAATTTTTATGATTGTGACAATGAACAAACTGTCACATTTAATATCATCATTTATTGCTTATCCCCAGACACTAGCTGTGTAAAGGATTATTTGAAAATATTCCTGTGAGTGTTACTCTTTATGCATATGTAGGGTTTGTACTCCTCCAGCTGTTTGGGGTTTTTAAAGCAGGTCTCTTATCTGTTTTTGCGCTGAACGAAAAACACTCACCCATTTTCCCGTACTGACAATAACAGCCACTGTTAACAATGTTCAGTTGCTATTAGACAACCCAGATGAGACAATAAAACAAAGAGACTTGTTCCTTTTAACACGTTCCTGTTTCCTCTGCCTGATAATAGGCCGGAATGCATTGAGATGGAAAGCCTCTTCACAAGAACCTGTAATGGACTAAATGACTGTGAGCCTCAAACCAACTCAGCTATTACAACGTCAAATGTGCATGTTTGTTCAAGATGTTTATGACCCTGTGAGGTGTCATCGGACAGGAAGACGAGTGATTATGTGCTGGGGCTGAAGTTTGGGCTGGAAATGTTAAGTCATAGCGCAAATGTGTTGTCACACTGTGTAATGGACACGTTGTTCCTGTACACATTAGAGCTGTAAAAGAGATGACAGTTTTTTTCATAACAAACACTGTACATGACATTTTCCACAAAAAAAGGTTAATTTAACTTGCCTGACTCTGATATATATATAGCTCTTATCAGGAGGATCATTTTTATCAGTGGTGAAGCAAGAAGTATAAAATAGTGAGAAAGACAATGATAATTCCATCACAAACTGATAAGAAGAGTCAAACAAGAGCTAGATTTAGGATTGACAATGAAACTATACTCTTTTTAATAAAATAAAATTATTGTTGTTAATGAAACTCAAGTGGATATGAACAGTAGTTTATGTAAGTACATATAATGAGAGTAAAACAAATAATTCCAACAAAATTCAAACAAGAGATGATTTATTTGGTGACTACATTTCAGTAGGTTCAGGATCGTGTGTTGAGACATCCAGTAATGATTTCAAGTAATTAAATTTCACTTGGGGAATAAGGGAAAAATATTGTTCATGTTAAATCCCATAAAAACATCAAAGCCAGTGCTGTGTGCATCTCTCAACAAATTTACAGAGATAATTTTCAATACCAATTCTAAAAAAGTTTTGATGATGTATGAATAAAACAGAATACAATTTACAAAATTTGCAAGTCAATACTTTATTCATAAATGAACATAGAAAATATGTGCCATTTTGCATACGAAAAAATAAGGTAATTTTGAGTTTGATAGTGGCAAAAAGTCTCCAAAAAGGGGGAGAGGGCCATGTTTGCCAATGTATAACATTCCATCTTCTTTTAACAACAGTCTGTGTATGTCTGGGAACTGAGAAGACCAGTTACTGGAGTTCTGGGAGGAGAATATTGTCCCATCCTCGTCTGATGTTGGATTCTAACAGCTCAACAGTCCTGGGTCATCTTTATTGTATTTTTCAGGTCATAATGAGTCAAAAGTTTGTAATTGGTGAAAGATCTGGACCACAGTCAGGTCAGTGCAGTACCTGGACTCTCAGATGTCTGTTATGCCTGGATACTTCCATCCAGGTGTCATGGGTGCATATGTATGAACCTTTCAACACTGATGTGCCCGTTGCCCATTCAAAGCATTAATGCACCCCCCCATGCCATCAGAGCAGCATATTCTGCAGCAGCTGTGTTTTAAATGAGCACTAATAACAAGTTCAGTCCACGGAGAGACTACAGGTCCAAGGTTTCAGAAAAGAATTGGAAATTGCAATTTGTCTGACCCCAGAACAGTTTTACACTTAGACTCTATACATTTTAATGAGCTTTTCTGAGAGAAGAAGGCTGCATCTCTGGATCATGTTCACATTCTTTGCATGATAGAGCTTTATCCTGCATGTGTGGATGGCACAGTGAACTGTGTTCACAAACAAAGACTAGAAATGTTCTGAGCCCATGCACTGATTTCCACAGAAATGCCTGATTTTGTTGCCTACTTTGCCCCTTGCACAAACAGATTTCTCCAGATAGTTGGAATCTTTCAGTTGTGTTATATAATGTAAATAATGAGATATTCAAAGTCTTCACAAATTTACATTGATGAACATCATTCTAAAATTCTTCCACAATGTAGTTTTTTGACTGGTGAAACTTTGCTCAATTTTTCTTCTGAAAGATTTTTTTTTTGGTACCAGGTCATGTTGCTGACCAGTTACCACTTAAATTCCTCTGCCAGCTTCTTTCCAGTCTTTTGTGAGCAACATCCCAACTTTTTTGGAGGCATGTTGCTGCCATAAAATTCAAGATGACCCTAATTTTTTCTTAAAATTATACATTTTGATGTGTAAGTTGGTGCATGTACAGCATCCATTTAGAATGGGGTTGTATTAATGTGTTTTGTGGGGCCACTTAAAAAATAGAATAAAATTATCTTACAAGGGCAAATAGTGGTTTTATTGTAAGTGCATAACATTACATGTTGATAATGAAAAATGGCAGTCACAAGCAATCTAACATGCAGTGCTGTGGAATAAACTAAGCGTAGCGAAACAAATAAATCAATTTATTGTTGATTATCTCATACAAATTGCTAATGATAAGAGGAATATAGAATGCCAGCTTATTGTTTAAGACAATGGTTAATCAAAACATGATTTTCATTGATTCTGACCCTTTTCCATGATAACGTAAGTGTTGATGCGATAGTCTATGTGACCTGCTCATATCATAACATCATTAACATGCATGTTTTTCTGTGACTGAGAGAATTGAAAAAGGATCAGTCGTTTTTTTTTTCCAAGTGGAGTGACTGGGGTTTACGAGAAGTTTTGTCAAGACTTTTACAAGCTTAATCCACCCTGCTTTTATAGCGGACAATATTTATCAGCTCCACTCAAGCCTTTGCTTTATGGCCTCTGGTGACCTTTGCCCCTCGCACAATGGAAGCTTCTTTTTCCTTCACAGCTTGGAACATGCCAGATTGTATAACAACAGCCATGCCATTTCCACCATCTACATATGGTTTTTCTTAACAATCCAAAAATTACAGTCACTTTCCCATCATCAGCCTATGACGATACAGTGTTTGTTGTTTTTTCTCTGACATGAAGAAGATTTTGGCTCAGACTCAGACAGAGGGTATAAAACTTAGACAGACCTCCACTTCATGTTTATAAACAGGATGAATTATGGCCTCAGTACATTTCTGAGTGAAGCCTTAGTCCAGATGGACTGTGGGAGTTTTTCTTAACCCTGCCCTCCCTGTGACTGGTTCACTGACTGTCACCTAGCAGTTGTTCATTAACATATGGAGGGCAGGTAGACCAGCCTGTACCAAGGTGGAGGATTATTGATCTCACACTTTCAACAGACGAACAAGTACTGTGAAGACACCTATTTCTGATTTTTGTGTCTTCTCTTTTGTATTTAGTAAGAGTAATTGTGGTTAACATTTAGTTTTGTTTTTCTGGATTTTGGACCGTCATTCAGGAGACAAACTCACTCACTGCTCAGTCACCAAGGAGCTTTTTTCACCTCTGTTTTTTCTGTTTTCTGTTTTTACCATGGAGATTATCTCTTCAGAGAGACAAATGTAACAAACTACAACTGTTTTCCTGTTTAACTGAACTCAGTTATATATTTTTTGCCATGTAGAAACTGCAGAAAAGACAGACTTCTCAGAGAATAAGACCTTCTTGATGACCAAGATGTACAGCTCACACAGTTTTGTTTACCTGGGAGTGCTGATAATGGCAGTGGTCGCCAACAAGATGCTTGATGACTGCATAAGAAAAAAACCTCTGTATTCTATGAACGTTGTGCTGCTGGAGGACAACACATATGCGTGGAGTCGGCCTTTTGTGGAGGCAGCTGTGAAACAAGCTATAGCAGAGGACAGTCTGGAGAATGCCGCGCATGGTATGGTTTCAAAATTACACTGTATGGATCCTATAGACAGTAAATGTAAAACAAATATCCGGCTGTCAGATTGAGCTATTGTGATTATTAATGAAACAAGTTTTAAGGACATGACCAGGTGTGTTTTAAACAACTGTAAAAAATAAATAAATAAATAAAAATGCTAGAGGAAAACCACTGAACAGAGAACCATAGACACCAGAATGACTGGTTACGTATACATATACTGTATAACATATGTCTGAATGAGATTTAATTTAACCTAATTTGGTCAAACTGAGAGCCACAATAACAAAATAATAAAAATGCCCACTTAAATTACATTTGTTAAATACAGCTTACAGAGAGATACTGAAATGTACCCCTTGAATAATGATTTAGATTTTTCCCCCACGTATTCTAGTCAGTTTGAATAATTTTGATACTTACCTATAAAATAAAATGTCATGTTTTGGTACTGGATAGATTTCAATTTACATATTGTAATAAAAGAGTAGTAAACCATTAACTGTCTGTAATATCATAAAGTGGCAGTTTAATATCAAAAAGCGTTTGATCTACTCATAAAATATAAAATATTACCTTGTGATTTATTGTCATAACCTTATACTATGCGAAACTTTTAAAAAATAAACAGAAGAATGTTGTCCTTAATATGACTAGTTTGGTTTAAGAGATTTTAGAAACTTCTGAATAAGTGACAGGAATAAAAGGGGAAATAATTATCGTCATTACCAAGGTGCAAAACTTCAATAGTGTTAAAAGATTCATTTGATAATGTAAAATAATTACTTTTTCTTTTCTTACTTTTCTTGATTTTTTTTTTTCATTTTTCTTCTCTTTCTTTGCTGTACTAAAATATTTTTTTCTCTGTGTATCCACGTCTGAATGACCGTCAATACAGTGAGTCGAATCTAATCTCAACAGCACAGAGAGATTAATGAGTTTATTTTTAATATTGATAACTCTTATCTTCTTTCCATGACACAAGGATTAAACTTTAATTTGACGGCTAACTACAATGGGTTCAACACCACCGTGTACAACCGGCAGGGCTGTGGGAGCAGTAGCTGTGAAGGTGTGGCAATACTCAAGAAACTCCATGTGAGTCTGGCCAAATTATGTTAAAACATGATAACAGCATGTTCTTGTAAATACATTTTATGACTGCAAATAAAAAAAGCTTTAGGACCTCCTTTTTCATCTACAGCTAAAAGCAGCAGGTTTAGATGACGTGAAGTAGTCTGGGAAATCACGTTACTGGTTTCTTTCTGCAGCAAAATGACGAAGTTGGATGTGTGATGCTTGGCCCTTCCTGCACTTATGCCACCTTCCAGTTAGTAGAGTAAGTATAACTCGAGGTGTATTTAATCACATGCGATGTCTTAATTCACTGTTTTTGACTTGTCATATTCTGTTATCAGTGAAGAAATTGGCCTGAAACTGAGTATTCCTGTCATCTCTGCCGGGAGCTTTGGTCTCTCGTGTAACTATAAACCCAAACTGACCCGAATTCTGCCTCCGGCGCGCAAGATCTCCGATTTATTGCTCCATTTTATGAATGAAACCTTGGATCTAGTCAAACCAGACCGGTGGCATCAGGTCTATGTTTACAAGAAGTCAACCAACACATCTGAGGACTGTTTCTGGTGAGACCACACAAGCTGTAGGTCACATCAACAGAGCGCTCTGGCATATGGCCCTTGTTGATTTAATCCATTTGCTTTTGCCTCAGGTACATCAATGCACTAGAAGCAGGATCTGCCAACTTTGCAACAAGTATAAACAGAAAAATGCTGCGTGGGGAGGAAGAATTATATGATGCTCTACATGAACAAAAAAGACACAGTAACAGTTGGTATTTTCTCAAGCACTTTGATGAATTGACAAAACCCAACCTGGTTGCATATTCATGTCAAATATCATAGCATGTCTTTCTGATTTCAGGTTGATTCCCTGGTTTTTATGTTGACATGTTCAACTATTTTGGTTATATTTAACTCACATCTGAGGCCAAATACTACTTAAAAAAAAATAGTACAAGTTTTGAACAGGTGGTTTGTTAGACAATGTGCTCCATCTTCAGGACTTTAACAAGAAGGTGCATTGACTTTTTTTTTTTTTTTTTAAGTTGCTTCAGTGTGATTTACATGGAAAATATCTAACTTTAATTCAAGTTTCAGGTCAGAATATATATCATTGTATAAAACTTGCTTAATAAGCAAATGAATAGTGGTTAACATGATGAATATGTTGCATAGAAAACCTTTCCAGTTTTTCTTCACTTAAAGTACACACAATACTGTCTGAATCAACTCCAGCTTTCTCATTTTAAATATAGTCAATAAATTGATTTGATCATTTCAGTTTTCATCCTATGTGGAAGCAGTAATGACATTATTTCAATAAAGAAAGATGTCGGACCAATTGACTCAGACATAATTTTCATCCTCCTTGATATCTACAAGTAAGTCTTGTCTATGTTTTTATTGTCAAATAACAAAGCAAAATGTCCTCCTGAGACCCAGTAAGTAAAAGTTTTGGCTTTTTTACATTAAATAATTGCCTTGATTGGAAACAGCACAATGCAACAATTTTTTTCAGATACATTTTTTCAAGGAATGTCCTCTGCAGTGGACAGTGTTTGTTTTTTTTTTTTTTAAGTAAAGCTGTGAAGCTCTTGTCCACCACAGAGGACAAAAATGCATTGCTGGGTCTTAGATGGATATAATGTACATTGAAATGTGACATTTTAAATTTGTGGAAGTAATTCTGAATATCTTCCATCAGCCCTGAGTATTATGACAACACAACATCCATTAGGGAAATGGAGAATGTCCTAGTGATCACTCTGCCACAGAGAAACTACAATGGACCAAGTCCATGGAATGACACGGTGAGCTGCACCTCTGATGAATACACAGCACCATGAAGGAAAACAGGATGCTGATAACTCTCTGAATCTTTTTCTTTGTTCATTTTTTTTTTAATCTAATGGCCAGATAAATGATTATGTGGCTGGGTATCATGATGGAGCTCTGCTGTTTGGAAAAGTGTTAAGAGAGAGGATGCTCAGTCAGCGTAACAAAGGGTCTGTTGATGTTCCTCTGAGTGACAACCCATTTGCAAATGTGTCCTTTGACGGTATGTACATTCACTGATTATCCAAGCCCGGCAAGACAATAGGGGGTAGAATTGTAATGTAAAAGAAAGTTAACAAACACTAACCAAACACACACACTATAAGCAGAGGTGAGGAGGACACTGCCTGGATTATTGAGTGCTACTGTGGGTCAGTTGTTGACTGAACAGATAGCTAAAACTGAGTAAAGGCCACTAACATGTATATTACGTTAATGATCTGGCCAACAGAGCTTTTTTCACAGCAGGTAAATCACAGTTGTTCCAGATAACGTTGACACTGACCATTCCATTTAGTTTCTCCAGAGACTTTTTTATTCAAGAGGATCAACATGAACAATTCCAAGACTTTAAAGTGTTGCATCTAAATGTTATCCAGCCATTTAGAATGATGCAAATTATAGCTGTGTGTACTCTACTTTAACAAGTTGTAATTTCTGCTGTGAAAAAGATGCAGAACAATAGATGGGCTGGTATCAACATAAGTATTCTAGTTTACGTTTGCTGTCTTGAAAAACCTGCAGGACATAAAGAGTTACAATTATGAAATCTGTTTAGGTGTTTACCATTTATCCTTTTTGGGGATTTTGCAAATTTTAATACAAGCATAACTTTAAGATACTTACAAACAATAAAATAAACTTTTTTTTCCCCAGTCACTTCATATGGAAATCAACCAGTCAGAGAGGATGATTTAGATAGGTTATCTATCACAGTGAACATTTACTTGCCTCTGTTTATAGTGCCTTTTAATGTTGCCTGGTAATCTCGGTTACTCATGAGCTGCTTTGAAAACTCCACTGTACACAAGAGCAACATATGCCTGTCACAGTGAGATCAGCTGAATCAAAAAAGAAAAGAAACAAAAAAATGAAAGAAGCAACACTTAATGTTCATTTTCTAGATTTACTTTTGGACAGGACTGTGAAAGGCAACTCCAAAATCTGTGTAAATTATACTGTAAGGCTTTCACTTTGGAAACTTGTCAGAGTAGCTTATTAAACATTAATTTTTCCATTATAAAATGTGATGATTAGCTAGCTTGTCTTCTGTCATATTAAACTGAATAAGACAATACAGACAAAAAGAATGGGTTTTGGTTGGCATTGCTTAACAATATGAGGAAAGGCTCCAAGAGATTCATGAATGAAAAATAAAGCACAAATAGAACCTTGAAACTAAAGAAACCTTTGACTGTAATAACTATAAATTACAACACTGTTCAGTTTTGGACCAACATTAAGTTTGTTGGTTTTGTAAAATTATAATGACTCCACATGTGCATTTCTCAGTCTCTGTATTAAGATTCAACCTGGATACATGGGAGAGCAGATGTATAGCAGTGAAAACAAAAGCTCCTGGGAAAAAACAGCATCTATAAACTGAAGTGGTAGTATTTAGTGTTGCCTCCCTCTGACGTTTTATACCAGGTTTCACCGAACACGTCAGATGTTTCTGTTTCTGCTGCTTCTTGTCATGGGATCAGAGGTCGCACTAAATACTGACTTTAACCTTTACATTCCATTTGGTTCAGTTTTTGAGTGTCTTTTAAGGCTGTGCACATATTCGATATATTTTGTTGTTGTGTCTGAAAAAAAGAGAATTAGAAATAAATATATATGCTAATTTCAACCCTGCAAAAATAACATAGCTAAACTAAAACTTTTGCACAGTACTATATATCTTCTGCAAAAAATATCTGCTGATAATGAAAATAATTGTTACATGAAGCCCTACATGTTTTGATTAAAAAGGCTGCATCTTATTTGTTTAGATTTGTGAAATTATAGATTCAGCTTAGTTTAGTTGAGTTTAGTTAAAATATAAAGGCCACAGTTTACTGTAATGCTGCATGTGATTTCCGGCAGATTCCAGAAAATTGTAAATACATTATTTGTTTTGTTTGTTTGCGCTGTATGTGTGTTTGCTGTAACCAGGCATGGGTGGACACTATGTGCTCGATGAGTACGGTGACAGAGATGCAAACTTCTCCATCATGTACACATCAAGAGCCACCTTTGAGGTGAGGCAGCTTTTTATTCAGTCATATTTTGAGACTAAAATGTCTTTTGTCTGTTTTTTGTACAAACACAACTTCTAGAAAAGTTTTCACATTTTCTAAGACTCTCCAATTAGCAGGTCAGTTGGCAACAAGTGAAAGGTTCATGATCAGCCATAAATGAGCATCCACCAATAGATCTTTCTTTACCAATATAAGTAAATGGGAGAGAATTGTTGTTCACTTCAAAAAGAATATTTTGACGTTCAACCATTAATTTTACATAATATGGTGAAAAGATTAATTGAGTCTGAGGCAATCTCACTGTGTAAAGGTTATGGATGGAAGCCACTATTGAATGTGCCTGACCTTTGATCCTCAGGCAGCATTGTACGAGAAACCGTCATCATGAATGTAGATACATAGGCTCAAAAGGACTTTGGAAAACTGTTGTCACTTCCCATTGTCCGCTGCTGCATCAAAAACGCAACCTGAAAGTTTATTACACAAGGAAAAGGCCCTTTACCAATTCAGTGTAGAAACATTACAGAGTTCCCTGGATCTGAGCTCATGTCAGACAGACTGAAACACAGTGGAAAAGTGTGGTGTCATCAGATGAATCCTTGTTTTAGCCTGCTATCAGTGAAAGGTGGAAAAGCAGCATCTGAGATGGTCTGTGACTGCATCAGTGTCCGTAGCTGACCTGGACATGTGTGAAGGGATCAGTGTTGTGAAGGCATAGATTGGAATTTTATGCAGACACAAGGTGTCGGTCGTCATCAGTGGTTATTTCAGCAGGATGAGACCAGACCTCATTCTGGGGCAGTTCCAACAGAGTGCTGGTGCTGGACTGTCCTGTCTGCAGTCCACATCTGTGACCTACTCCTACTATCTCCAATCCAGGCAATAGCCACCACAGACTGTTAAGACAGTTCAAATCTTGTAAACAACACACACACGCATGCACATGCACATGCACACACACACACACACACACACACACACACACACACACACACACACACACGCAACCACATGCACGCACACACACTCACACACACACACACACGCAC
>JAPQRP010000029.1:8167051-8178525 GCA_037367295.1 Apogon hyalosoma | reverse complement strand
CCTCCCATCACAGTGTGGGACGGTCCCACCACTGACAGAACCCACTGGTGAAAAAAAACCCACACACATACACACAAAACAACCAAAATTCCACAAGTGTGACAATTTGTGTCTGAAGTTCATAATTGATTGAAAATAAGTAAATGTGACTCTCCAAACTTTTGTGGGAGTGGTGAGGGTGTCTTTTTTCTTTTTTCTTTTTTTTTTTTTTTTTTTGACATAATACAATCAAGTCAAGGTCAGGGTTCAGTCAAATTAACATTGTATCTAGAAAATATCACAACTTTTCTGGAAAAAGGGTTCATACATAAAAGAGCCAGAGTAAATGTGGACCTGTATTTTCATACTTTGCCTTTGCCTCTGTCTATTGCCAGTATGAAACCCTCTTCATGTTTGACACTTCACGAAATAAAACCACAGTGATAGAGAAAAATCCTGCCCTGTTCTGGAAAGACAATCATCTGCCTTCTGACGTACCACAAAATCGAAATGGTAACAAATGTAGTAATTTATACTTCATTGTGTTCACTGACTGATTTGTCTTTACAAGAATGAAAAACTTTCAGACAGAGAAAATATGACATGAATTTAGAAACACACTGAAAGCTCCAAGAATTTTCCTGTTGATAGAACTTTGTGTGTCGGTTTGTTGTTGTGTGTTTTCAGTTCTAAATCTGCAGGATGTAATTTTGATTGTTCTGAGTGTCAGTGTTGTGGTGGTGACAGCCATCGCCCTCATCTTTTACAGGTAAACAATGCCCAACATCATAAAACATCATAATGACCAACTGTTTATCTTCCATGTTTCAGACTAAATGTTGAAAACAATTTGGACCTCAATCAACCTTTGTGCTTGTGTATCCTGTGTGTTTATAAACCATTAGGCAGAACAGAAAAGAACGTCTTATGCAGAAGAAGTGGTCTCACATTGAACCTCACCTGATTGGTCCACTGGATGAAAAAGAGGTTTCTCTGAAGGTACAGAGCCTCATTGATCAGTTATTTATGCATCTTAAATATATATGATGCTTTTCACTCAGCCACTGGGAAAAGAAACAAATGAGACTAACATGGCAGCATAACATCAGATACTAAAATAAAGAAAGTGAGACAAAGAAATTAGAAAAAGTAAAGGGATGCAATAGAGATGCTTAGAGGTTTTCACAATCGTGTATGTGGTGTGTAATAGATTGATGAAGATAAGAGGAAGGACAGCACATATCACATTCATCGAGGCCGCTATGACAAGAAGGTGACAACATTTCCACCATAAATCAATAAATTAGTAAAAAGACAGAAATCAAGAAAGATGGATCATGATATTGAATGTTTGTTTTGTATTCTTTAGCCTGTGATCTTGAAAGAGCTGAAACACATAGATGGAGACTTTAGTGAAGACCAGAGGATTGAGCTCAACACTGTAAGTCAACCTTGGTGTTATGTGTTACATGAATTTTTTGTAACTCTATCACATCATAATAGACACATGCAATGGATGTGATGGATCTGTCTTGTCAAATGTTCACACCTGACAATATATACCACTGCTGCCTCTATAATGTTCTGTGTCTCTACCTTTTCTCTGCAATGACTTTATGTTTCAGCTGCTACGGATTGATTACTACAACCTGACCAAGTTCTATGGCACGGTCAAGTTTGAGTATGGTGTATTTGGGGTGTTTGAGCTCTGTCAAAGGGGCTCCCTCAGGGTAAGACACCCCTCCAAAAAACCCACACAATCCAACAGCCATTAAATCATATTTACTGTGTGTTTTTGTAAAGAAATGAAGATGCTGGATGTTTTTTAAGTCCAAGATCCTGGATCTTATGCGTCTGTCTGTAATTTATTAAGTTTGTTACTTTGCAGGGATAAGGGATTTATTTCTTACACAGGTCAGGATGTTTTTGCCCTATTTTATTATGAACCACTTCACTGAAATAATGCCTCATATTACTGCATATTTGTGTTTGAAGACAGTTTCATCACTGTGTGTGCACAAACCTGCAAGCACATTCAGTCTTTTATCAGGTCTATTATTTCAGATCTGCTATTCAGTTCTGTTATCACGACAACTGTTAGTTCTGTTTATTTGGTGAAATAATCTTTTAAAACCCAACAGAGAGTACTTAATATAGTAAATATTTCTTTTTGACTTTATTTGGTTCTTTTCTATTATAATGTTTGTTTTTTTACCTGTTGCTATGATTCTGCTGCACATTTCTCCATTATTGCAACAGTACCCATGTCTTGTGTCAGTTGCATTGACTGCCCCAGACAAGATCATGACTAGCGTGTTTTTTTATGAGTGTTAAGTGGCGTCCTTTCTTTACTGCTCACAATGACTTTACTGTTTATTTGATAGATAAGGCCCGCATAGTTTAAAGAACATAGAAGTAGTGTCTGCGTGTAGTCACACACGCACAGATTAACTTATTATTAACAGAGTACGACATGTAAGCAGAGTAGCAGAAGTAATAAACATCTTTTTTTTTTTTTTAATAGTACATTCTGAATGACAGGATCTCCTATCCTGATGAAACCTTCATGGACATGGAGTTCAAGATATCAGTCATGTATGACATAGCAAAGGTATTGCTTGTTTTGTATTTTTTTTGTGGAAGTATGGCATTTAATTGAACATTATTGAACAATATTGATATTATGTAAAATTAGAAGGAATTTCACTCTTACAAAATCATTACTCTCCTCCTTCTCTGCAAATTCTATAGGGGATGTCCTATCTCCACTCTAGTAACATAGGAGTTCATGGCCGGCTCAAATCCACAAACTGTGTTGTTGACAACCGCATGGTTGTTAAGATCACTGATTTTGGCTGCCACACCATCCTAATCCCAGGCAGAGGTGAGGCGGAGTTTGTCCTGAAAACATATGAACAGCCTGAAGTCCAGAACCACACCTGAAAAAACATAGAAAAAGGACATTATGTTTGGCATAAATATTCTCTCCTCTCCTCTCCTCTCCTCTCCTCTCCTCTCCTCTCCTCTCCTCTCCTCTCCAGATCTGTGGACAGCCCCAGAGCATCTACGTATAAATAGTGTGTCTCAAAAAGGCGATGTGTACAGCTATGCCATCATTGCCCATGAGATAGTTATGAGGCGATCTCCATTCTACACACAGTTTTGCTCTAACTCTACAGGTATGAACATGACTGACTGACCTGAACTGAGCTGTGGCTGCAAAAAAAGAGCTATTTTTCAGATACAGTACACAGTAATCCAATTTTAAGAAAAACAGCAGTACAGTTAATTGGAGTTTACTGAGCTTTAACTTTAATTGTGCATCCTCTGATTGGGCTGCTCCTTACCGTGTTTATGTGAATGATATTAATCCCTGTAGAGAAGATCTACAGAGTTCAGTTCCCCAGTGAAAGGGGCATCTTCAGACCTGACCTAAACTTTGATGGCGCGTCAGAGAGGGAGATAGAGGTATGAGAGTTGCAAAACAACAAAAAGTGAAAGTGGTCAAAGTGGGAATAAACACTGATTCTTCTTCTGTTTTTCTTGTGCCTATACAGCTTTATATGCTCATAAGAAACTGCTGGGATGAAGACCCAGAACGGAGGCCAGATTTTAAAAGAATAGAGTTAACTCTGGGTAAGATTTTCAGGTATGTTAACATGAATGTTACATTTTCCAAAAGATTTTGTTGAGATTTGCTCTTATTTTTTTGTCTTATTAAGTCTAGTTTAGACAAGCTCCAAATGTAAATTGTCATGAGATAACTTAAGATGTGGCACTATAAATAAAATTTGATTGATGATTGCTTGCTTGCTTGCTTGCTTGATTGATTGATTGATTGATTGATTGATTGGGTCTCAGCAGCTTTAAATAGGGTGGTTACTGCTACTGAAATCTGGGACACAAGTTGGCCATAAAATGAGAAATGCTAGAAGTTCACCATTGTATCACATTTGTAATACTGGACTGTAAAATCAGGTTTGTTTAGTTATTTATATGTTCATTAATAAGAAAGGTTTTAAGCACAAACAATAAAACGACCACATGTACAGACTGTGGCATCCACATATTTTAGTACTTTAAGTTCCAGTTCTTTTATATGATGACTGATTCATGTAAAAATCAGTAAAAATAATGATAATTATTTATTTTTCCTGTGACACAGTAACCTGCATAACCAAGCCAGTGAGACCTACATGGACAACCTGATCCGTCGGCTGCAGATGTATTCCAGGACTCTAGAGAATCTGGTGGAAGAGAGGACGTGCTTGTACAAAGCTGAGCGGGACAGAGCTGATCGCCTTAACTTTATGCTACTTCCTGAGTACATGTGTTGACAGATCATAGTGCAGTATATTACTCTGCCTTTCTAAGTAAATGTGAGTGTAATAGTGTCTCCTGTGTCTTCTCAGGCCAGTGGTGCGTTCACTGAAGGAGACGGGCCGAGTGGAGCCAGAGCTGTTTGAGGAGGTGACCATCTACTTCAGTGACATTGTGGGATTTACCACCCTATGCCACTACAGCACCCCTATGGAGGTGGTGGACATGCTAAATGACATCTATAAGAACTTTGACAGCATCCTCGATCACCATGATGTGTACAAGGTACTGAATACATTATAATAAGACATCACTATTTACTGTTGTAGTCAATAAATTCAGAGGCCTGAAGTTTGGTATGGTTTGGTATGATTGGCTGTTTTTTGTTTTTGTTCATTTGTTTGGTTTTTACTAATTGTGCTATTCATTCATTGTGTGTCAGGTTGAGACAATAGGAGATGCTTATATGGTTGCATCAGGTTTGCCCAAACGCAACGGTGACAGGCATGCAGTGGACATTGCCCACATGGCCCTGGACATCCTGGCATTTGTAGGGACTTTTCAGCTGCTGCATTTGCCTGGTATTCCACTGTGGATTCGCATCGGTGTACATTCAGGTAACTTTTTTTTTTCTTTTTAATATTATTCTAAATGTATTTACCGCCAAGGATAAATACTAGATCCTGTTAGCTCCTCACTACCTTAGTTTTCCTTAGGTTACAGTGATCTGGTTTCCATTTTAGGAAGGTTTTCGTTTCAGTTTTACCACTTTCCTGTGACGTTACTGACATCTAGTGGCAAAAATTGGGCACACGTTTCACAATCAGAAATCTAATCATGCATGGACTTTTCACCTTAATTCAGTTTCTAAAACCTGCTGCTCTTACTATTCATTTATTAATTTTTTCATACTTTTATATCTTTTATTATTAAATATCTGTCATTATGCAGGTTGTAACACACAGTTATAAACCTTATAATGTAATAATAATGCAAACCCCTCTCTTGGAGGTGCATTATTTTATGCACTTGAAAATAGGGCACAGCAAAAACAAAAGATAGCCATCAATAATAAAGAAGTTGGAAAGGTAAGCAATTATAAGAACATTACTTTATAACCTTTTTGTTATTACCTAATTTTCTTCTTCTTCTTTTTTTTTTTTTTTTTCATTAATTGTATTTATTTATTTTTGTTGTATGGTATTTTATATCATTATAGCTTTGTACATGTCCATGTATATGTATGATAGTTTTCTGTATGATATACCTCTTGCCATAAAAATACATAAACAAAGCTCTTAAAATGTCATGCATAATGATTTACAGCACATGGAATACTCAAATAATAATTGATATAGTGGGATGCAAAAATAAATAAAGGAGATGCACAAGGAGAGTAAAACTGACTAGTGTATTATTAATTTTTGTAAACGTGTAACTGTGTTTGTAGGACCTTGTGCAGCTGGAGTGGTAGGGAACAAGATGCCACGATACTGTCTTTTTGGCGACACAGTCAACACTGCATCACGCATGGAGTCCACAGGCCTACGTAAGACACCCTATATAGATTATTATTCTTCAGTCGTAATCTTGGCCACCAAAGCACAGCAAGCGATATCTATGTGAAAATGAGGTGTGGATTTGAATCTGACTGATCTGTTTCATGTCGTCATCTCAGCTTTAAGAATTCATGCGAGCCAGTCCACCATCAACATCCTAAGAAGGACAGACTGTAAGTTTGAGTATGAAAAGAGAGGAGAGACATACCTCAAGGTGAGCTGAAATCACATAAAGGCTTGTTATGTAAATAATAGAAGAACAGTGTCTTCATTTTTCATTTTCTGATCCACAGGGTAAAGGAAAAGAAATGACATACTGGTTAACTGGAGCAAGTGGAGGAAGATACAACCTACCGACACCACCAACAGCGTAAGTAATAAAGAGAATGGCATGTAGGTTTACATCATAAGAACACACATCCTGTCATACTTATAAAATTTGATATAATATATGAGGTGAACTGTGTGCTTAGTCTCAAAACAACTTGAAATGGAAATGTGAGGTTTTGTAGGACTGTATTTCAGTAAAATGCAACACAAACAATCAGCAGCCACAATTACAGCATAAACAAATGACATGAAAATCTCAAAAAAGATATATGGTATTAAGAGAGAAATTACTGGGCTTTTAAAAACTGATTAGTGACATGATGAAAATAATACTCTCCTCAAAAAATGGAAGTGAAAACACCACTAGTTTTACTATTTCTAGGTTTGTTTTTGAATAAAATTAACATTTTTGTTTATTCCAGGAACTACTGACAATGTTTCCCCAAATAAAAATATCATCATTTAGAATATAAAATTGCAGAAAAATTAAAATAGCTCAAAATGACAAAAAAACATATGCACAATTATTTTTAAAACTCTGACATGGTCCAAATTTTAAATTTTGGAGCAGTTTGGGAATCAGTGTTTGGCATCTCCATCAGTCTTTCACTTTGCTGTTTGTCTTTAAACTTCTATTGTTTAATGATTTGATCACATTTCATTGGTTATCGGTGAGATTCAGGATTGGAAATTAAGAGTAGTCACCTAATTTTCCCATTGTTGCCTATGTCAAATTGTACAAAATCGCATTATTCCTTTTTTCCCTGGGGGAAGGATGCCCCCACCACCACACACTGCAGTTGTGCACTGCTACAATTTTAATTTGCACAATGTCCCTGTTCGTGACATGCTTACTTGATTATTAGAAACCACATTGCAAAAATGTTGGAACATGTAAAAACAAACAATGCAACAATTTGCAAATCACATAAATTTTATTCACAATCAAACACAGAAAACATGTCAGATGTTTAAAATGAGAAAATGTGCCATGTTAAGAAAAAAATAAGGTTACTGTTGAGTTAATGGCAGCAGTGTGTCTCCAAATAGTTGGGATACTATGTCGAATCCCCTTTTTCATTTAACATCTGTCAATAAATGTCTGGAACTGAGAAGAACATTTATTGGAGTTTTGATAAAGGCATGTTGTCCCATTCTTATATGACCAGATTTGAGCTGCCCGACAGTTTGTGTGTTTATGTTTTTACTGTTTTCAATTGGTCAATGGTTTGGACTGCAGTCAGGCCGGTTCAGCACCCATACTCCTCTACTGTGAAAACATGCTGTTGTAATAACTGCACTTTATGGTTTGGCATTGTCTTATTAGAATATACCAGGCTTTTGATGGAAAAAAAGGTAATCTGAAATGGAGCATATGTTGCTCTAAAAAAGTTGTATACCTTTCAGCTTTGATGATTCCTTTCCAAATGTGAAAGCTGTCCATTCCATAGACACTAGTGCACCCTCATACCATCAGAGATGAAAGCTGATTGAACCCTTTCCACTGTAGTCGAGGATGTGGCATCTATGGTTTCCAAAGAATATTACATTTTGATTTGTCCGACCTCAGAACAGTTTTCCATTTTAAATGACCTTTGTGTTTTTGGATTATGTTCACGTATGACTTTTTCTTTGCATAATAGAGCTTTAACCTATACAACCACTTTAGCTGTTGTTTATTAGTTTTTCAAACTTGCTGCCATGTCTACATTCACATTCTAAAATTAATATTCTATTCATTTCATCAGGGAAAACTTCCAGCGGCTTCAGCAGGACTTGGCGGACATGATCGTGTCCAGTTTAGTAAAACGCGGGGAGGGCACAGAGGGCTTTGAAAAGAGGAAGACCCTGTCCACCAAAGTGCGTCGGAGGGACACTAACAGCAGCCTGCAGAGGGATGGTCCACCAGAGTACTTCCACCTGGCTGTCACTGACACCCCAAGTACCTACCTGTGATTCACAGAGGAGTTTTCTGTACAATATAGAAGTACATCATAGTCTGAGAGAGAGTACTGCTGAGTCCATTCATGGTGAAGAGGGACAGTAGAGCAGCACTGGGACAGTCAGGCATGGTCTAATGTTAATAAAATGACAAATATGCCTGCTACATGTTCTGAAGCCCTATCTTTGCACATTTAACTACATGAGCTCAATATATTACAACATTAATCTGCTTGTTTTTTAGTTTGATAAAAGAAAACTCTACCATCATTAAAACAGGTAATGAAATACTGGAGATTTTCAAAAGAGTACTAGTAAATACTGTGACTGGAACTATTTTTGGGTGGATTTTCATTTATAATTTTCTCAAATAAAAATGGTACTGATTTTTAATACAACATACCTTATTGTAATTTGTAAGAACATAATTAATGACCCACCCCTGACCTCTGGACACTGAAAACGAACCATGTGGATATCAGTACAAGACTTTTTTTTAGACGTATGAAGAAGCCACATCGTATATTCTCTCTGTGTTTTACATCCATATGAGACTGAATCAAATGGTGAGAGAAGTTATTGACTTGATTTTACTGTGGACACTTCTCCATTTGTGTCTCAATGTTGTCTGTGGAAAGCTCATTGATCAAGACATCTGACAAAATTATTTACCATGTAAATAGCCTTTTCTGCTGCTAAGACAGTGAATATATATTCCAAAAAAACATTATAAAAGGGCATTATATTATATAGTCAGTATATTTAAGAGGTCTGACAACATTTCTCCCTCATAGCACAAGAAGGCTGCCTTGTTTTCAGAGCACCAGAAATACTTACAATGACTTGACATTTTTGTTTTATTAAATGATGACATAAAATTCTGAGTGGTTTCTTTGGCCTGTACCTTGGGAGTATTTAATGGTGTAAAATACAAAGTTGTGCACATTATCTCCAAGATTCTAAAGTCTAATATTATCCAAAAAAACATGTTAGAAAAATAAATGTATCTGAAACAACAGACTGGAAAACCCGTCACACGCCCACACAGAGACTTACACAGTTTTAGTTGTCACTAAGGCAGTGCCACCCAGCTCTGTGGCAGGAAGTGGGATTGTGTGTTCTCTCACTATACTATATGTGGGCAACCCTTCACTCCCCCCTCTCCCGACATGCTTTATGGGGTCTGTGCATGCGGTGAAGCCCTCCACTGACTTAAAGCCGGTTTGGACCCCAAGGTGCAGGTGTCGGCAGAGTGAAGAGGCCCCTGCTGCTCCCTCTGCCTGGCCGTTGTTTTCTATAGGCAGTGGATGCTCTTTTTCTGTTTTCTGAAGAGGCTGCTGAGCTGGTCCTGCTTCCACTGCAAAACACACATCAGAACATGACTGTGACTGAAACTGACACTAATATTAAATACTGTGTCATGAGATCTTCTACAACACATTGAATCTCAAATGGAACTTCAGCACTAACCACGTAACAGGCCGTTCTATTTATGGCATAATGTGTTACTTTAAAACATTATTATGTAGTATTATTTCCTTGACACACAGGATATCATAACTACCAGTCAAGGACAAGTGACAAATCAAAGGGGGAAAAAAACTAATATTAATGTCTTTGTAAAGTGTTGGCCCACAGTGTGCAGTCAAACCAATTTAAATGCTTCTTGGCATTGATTCTGCATGACACAAAAGACATTTCCGTGAAGGGAAAATAAAGCCTTGTTTCTGGGAAATGAGTCTGAAAAGAAAAGTATTTCAGTTTCTTTATACGACAACAAGCTAAATACATTCTATTCCAGCAGAGAAACAAGATTGTTGTCATGATTTCATTCATTCATTTTCTGAACCTGTTTTATCCTCACTAGGGTTGTGGGGGTCACTGGAGCCTATCCCAGCTACTTATGGGAAAAGATGGGGCACACCCAGTTCATTGCAGGGCTGACATATAGTCATGATTTTGTTTATTAATATTAAGTCTGTCTCAAATCTCAAACTCTTTATAACAAACCATTTTTGACATTTTGTTTTGTTATACAAGCCTTTTTTCTGTGCCTTTTGTTCTGGTAAAATACCCATTGGAAGATGTTTTTATTTTTGTTAGTATTTTTTGTTTAACGCAAGACAACACAGTTTAATTTAAGATATCTGAATTCTTCCTAGGTGTTGGGATGTAGGGATGAGTCTTGTGGCATAGACACCATCCCTCCAAGAGGTATTCTGTTCTTTAGTGTTTTGTTGATGGAGATGGAAGACTGTGTCCAACTTATCAGTCTAAACTCTCCCATCAGTGTTCTGTTGGGTTAGCATCAGGTGTGACGGAAACGGCATATGTTTCACATCATTTTCATTTTTATCAATCCATTCAGTTACTACTCATACTCTATGTATGAGGCATCCACAGATTACTCCAAATACATTCAGTGTTTAATTTGTCATTATTTCACACAAACAATAACAGAATAAAACAGCTTTTGTAAGTTTGGAAAACATCCTTAAAACATTATCAGGTTTCTGCATTAGACCACATGTAAAACAATGATGTACTAAAGTTTGCAGCAACTACCAATATCTCACTGATCTAATTATTTACATTCCTCCTCCTGTAGATAAAGGTCTTTTTGACAGATAATTTAGTCAGTGAGGACTAAAGCATGCAGGGCATCTTCCTGTTAAAGAGGTGACTGCAGGTCCTCAGCCGTAACATTTTAATGCTGTTACTTTCCGCTTGCACTGATCCAGCATTGCACAAGACTCAAATATTTCACATAATTTATCTGTTTTTCTAATATAGGCTCTATTACTGCAACAAAGATGTTATGACTAATCTTAAGCGTTTCTGCGTTGAGTCTGTTTATGTGTTTTCAAGGCTGCACAGAGGTATAATTTATCCTGCCTTACCAACGGATGTGTGTTGAGACCAGAATAGCTAGTGAGAGGCCTGGCTGGCCCATGGGACGCCTAAGAAGAGAACAGATACTGTGGAGTTTCTAGTGTGATGAACGTCACACTTCATCACCTATCTGCTTGCAGCCCCACTTCCCACAGATACTCACTCTGCATGTCAGAACCTCCTCTTATTGTACAACTAATGGCCACCGCTGGAAGACTACTTGAAAAACTAAAGGCTGGTTAATGTAAAGTGAACGGAGCTTTAATCCATTTTATGATACCATAATCTTTGGCATTAGTGGCTGCAGTGACATATATTTAACTACATGTGGCAAGTGCTGCAGATCACACATGATCTATTTGATCAGATGTTAATATTGGGTCATTCCATGCCAAATCACCCAGTCTGGAAAAAATGCCACAGGTCACCATCTCAAAAAAATCTCAAAAAATT
>JAPQRP010000029.1:8133758-8165183 GCA_037367295.1 Apogon hyalosoma | reverse complement strand
TAGATGGCACTGAAAACATGCGAAATAATGACCAGGGAGATATTTTACACATAAAACAAATTAAACAAGACAGAACAAGCCCAATAAGGTGACGAGCTGGAGACAAGGTTCCAACTAACAAAAATATACACTGCCAAATCACTCAAAAAATGTCCCACATGATATTTTGTATGACCACCTTTAGCTTCTATTACAGCATCATTTATGCCTCCAAATAAATGTCACATTTATTTCCATAGTTATTCTCATTTTCATTGTTAGTGGTTGTTGATTTGATTATTTGATCCACATCAGAAAACAGTGAAGATGTCTTTCCAAAGGCCAAAAACAACACTGTCTCTTGTTCCGCCAAACAAAAATACTCAGTTCACTATCACAGATGAGGATATAAATTTGGACTAGAGATTTGAAACTTTACCTTTTTCCTAAATAAAATTATTCAAACTAAGTTGACCGTTAAAGAGTTGTTGAATAATGGATGCAGTTTCACCTGAAGTGACACTCCACCACACAGCAACTCAACTGTCAGGACATAAACAACAGAGTCATATGATTTCCAAAACCTCTCCAGAACAGTCACTGTTGAGGACACAAGAAAATGGCTGCACTGCTACAACTAGAAACCTTTAATAAAGAATGATTTAGCATAAAATAGACACACAGAAATACACAAACACAAGTTTACACAGAAATACAAACCTGTGGCAATTTCACTGTGCACAGCACAAGAAAAAGATCCAGATAAACTGTAGTGTCTAAGAAGATCAACAGCCCTGAGTATGACATTGCACTGATTGTTTGCATTTTCCAATAAAACCATAATGTTTACACAAATGAAGACATTCAAGCATTCAAAGTCTCAGCAGAGTCGCAAAAAGATAAAAAGTTAATTGAAGTGGCAATCACAGAGAGTCATTTTAAAATCATGCAATTATCAGTTTAAAGGCACAAGTGGCTGCAGATATAAAAACAATTTCTCTGTATTCTGGAGTAAAGCCTTGATAAAACCCTGAGACTCTGATTTAAAGGCTGATGGACAGTTTGCACATGCTGATGTGAGACCAACAACAGAATTTCAACCTTGTGAAACTGTGTGTCCTTCTGACATCAGTACACTGAAAGCCTCTTATTTCTTTTAACATAAACCCTTTATGGTTTGAAGAGAAGAGGCTGCATCTTGACGAAGGTAAAATTGTAAAACGGTGGCAGACCCTGGTGGCTGATGTGGCCGAACTTATCCCAAAGGAACGGCGGGAGTCCATCCTGTGTCGTTGGCCCGTTCACCGCCTCCGCACTGAAGTCCTCAGCCATGTTGAAATCTGTTACCTGGACAGAGAACAACAAAATCTGAGTAGAGCTAAAAAGCACTTCATACACAGTGACAAAATCCAAGATGAGTGTGTGGACTGACCTTAGTGTCGTAGCAACCCCCAGGTGAAGGCCGCTCTGATCTGAGGTCATTGCGGCAGCAGATGGACTTGCAGGGGTCTCCCTTGGAATACGGATCTGTCCTGTAGTCTGAAGACAAATCAGTAAAAAAAATAAAAGATTTGAGTATCTTGAGATGTAACAAAAGATGAATCATATAAACTGAGGTGTTCACAAACCGTTGAATCTCATGATGTGCTTCAAAGAGTCCAGGTCTTTGACATCCGCTTGATCACGTCGGAAAATCTTGGCTCTGGGACAAAGATCATAAGAAAAATCCTCTCCATACTCCTCCCACATTTGAGGGTATCCACTCAGCATGTAAATCTTCTTGTGGAAGGGAATGTTGTAGGATGGCCAGTAACCTGTGTCATGTTTAGAAGTAGAGGGAAAAGAAAGCTCTTCAGTTTCAGTGGATGGATGTTAAAGATTCCCAGGTCAGAAGTGTGATCCCGATCCAGTTTGACTCAGTTGTTGACAGATATGTGTTGTTACCTCTGCGCAGAGCCTGAGTCTGGTCAGAGTACTCAACCACTCCTGGGATCTGCTCCACCACAGTCAGAGCACCATCATCAATGCTGTGGCCCAGCTTCACTTTGCTCCTGTCCAACACCATGTACTGGTTGTTGTAGGTGCCTACAAGTGTTCATGAAGGGGAGGTACAGAAGAGATGGTGAAAGGTTCAGTATGTAATACATTATGTGAAAGTTGCAGATGTAAACCAGTTGAACATGCAGCTCAGAAAACACATAAAGCCCTCATTGGAGCCAGTTTCATCTGTTCTGGGATTTATAGTTAAGTGCAAAAAAGAGGAGGCGACAATGGACATTAATGCCAGATGCCACCTGCTATAAAACAAGACAAAGGAGAAGAGGAAGTCTGATCTATAAAAGACTTTTTGCATAATATGATAATATGAATTAATTATACTCCATTTCTGTCATTACATCCTCCCGAATCTACCAAAATCATACACACTGGACCTCTCAAACAAAATGAGTTTCAATCATAAGACTCTCTATTTGATTAATTCAAATAAAAGCATTTTTTTCTTTGCATCAAACACAAACCATTTATGCAAAAAGCTGCTAAACACAGTTATTGTATTTTTATGGTCATGCAAATGTGCTCATTGTCATGTTCTGTTATACTGATTAACTAATAAAAATCATCTATTTTGACAAATGGCAGTGGTTATTGATGCTAGTTTTTCTGTTAAAAAAGTCACTTTTTCTTCAGGGTTCTCTGTCTGATATAATAACTTTTAGTTATTATATAGTTTATTCTGAGCTTTTATGAACATCTACATGGTCAGTAAATGTAAGAAAATACCTGATTTTCAATAAAATTGCAAAATACAAAGTTTAATATAATAATAAATAGTGATAAATCACTTTGGAAAGGTGAAATGTGGAGAAAATCATTTGGAAGTCACCATAAAAATAGTCCTAGGTCTCTAAGGTTTAACTTATGTCTCAACATGTGTAACGTGCCCCACATTGTCCCAAATGTACTTTTTGTTCATTGGGTTGGAATCTGGTCATTGTTGACCTAATACTTGACCCAGTGGTCCTGATTTATGACTGGCGATCACAGCTCAATCTCACTTTTTAAGTTTTGATCTTCCCTAAGTTAATTTCCATACTGGAGTGGAGATGTATAGGTTTGGTGTGTGTCTTGTGTCTTGCTGCTGTTCCCATCACACCTGAGTTGTACATGGAGAAGGTTTCGGCCCACTCCTTTCCTGTCTTTGCTAAGCTGTGAGCCAACCTGACCCTCTGCCAGGCCAGAAGGCTGTTGGGAGTAATTATGTCAAAAAGGGATGAGTTGAAGACATTGTTGGTGGTCTGGGTCATCATCAGCCCACTGCCCAGGAGGTAGAAGTCATCAAGAGATACCAGGAAACCTGAAAAGAGGAAACGTATCTTAACTCATGAGCCACACATCAGACCAGGGATCCATCGCCTTCAACAGAGGAAAGAGTATATATGTCTATAAGAAAGGTGAATCCATGAGATGGGTGAGGGGCACCTGCCTGGGTAGCTGCTGAAGGACAGTTTCCCTGTGGCTGTG
Source organism: Apogon hyalosoma (assembly GCA_037367295.1). Classification (NCBI taxonomy): domain Eukaryota; kingdom Metazoa; phylum Chordata; class Actinopteri; order Kurtiformes; family Apogonidae; genus Apogon; species Apogon hyalosoma. The sequence goes on along the minus strand of JAPQRP010000029.1, from coordinate 8,161,682 downwards.
TTTGGCTCAGTTATGTGGAAATCCCAATGCTTATAGATCCGCATTGTGGCAGCGTACGTGTACCAGCTGGAGTGGGCAAAAAGGAGGTTCTCATAGCCAGGCAGCATCTGAGGACAGTTACCAGTAAAGACATTTGTTGCATTTTGAAGGAAACAGTAAGAACACTGGCTTTACTTAGTAAATCAGATACTGTATTGTAAATACTGTATCATCATTTTTTTTTAAAACCTTTATTTAAACCAGATAAAGTCCCAATGAGATGGAGCTCTCTTTTATTAGGGTGACCTGGCCAAGAGGTCAGCAGCACACACCATGATGACAAACTGGGTAAAAGATTGGTGATAACATTTAAAAAACAGGCAATGATTCAGTAATAACATAAAGTAATAACAAAGGTTTGACAGAACTTTTAAAGTGCAATATAATTTAGGTCACCAGCAATTTTTTGAAGTGCAAGATTTGGTCAAGGTCAGCAAAAAATTTAAAAACATAGGCACCGTCCAAAGGATTCTCGCTGGCTAGTCAGTAAGACTGTATGAAAAGCTTGTAGTGAGATGAGCAATGGTATTTTCAGCTCAGATTGAAGAGTATTCCAGGCAGAAGGGGGGCAGCAAAACTAAAGGCTGGCTGCCCCATTTATAAAAGATAAAGCACTCAATAGGTGAAATAAGGGAAAAAAAAGACAGAAGTGAATGTAAAAAGAGCACATAAAGGCTTATTCGGTTTTTCTCATTTAGTGCACCCATAGAAGTCATCTGCAGTGGAAGTATGAGCTGAAGTGCATTTGGATTTTGGACATATTTTGTGGTGCAGTTACACTGTTTACATTGCACACTGCTTAGCAGGTCTTATACTATCATTGTACTATGTACCGATGACCTCTGACCTTGATGAGGGCAGAACAGTGTCCCATCCCTGGAAGTTTATAGTCTCTGAGTAGAGGATTGGAGTTTGGGACCAGGGCAGGGATCAAATCCAGCAGGTCTCCCACAGCATTCAGAAACTGGATGTCAAACAGGGACAGTGGCTGTGGAAGGGACCGCAGATAAACAGCTGTGAGTTGGCAAATGTCAACAAATAGTGTTGATTTGATCAGACGAAACTATTGACTCACCGAGAGAGGCACCTTAAAACCACTGAAATGAGGTAATTGACCACCTTTCAATGCAAATATGCTCTATCAAAGTTGCAGCACTTGAAACATACGTATGTGTATATAAATATGTCCACATTTCATCCACAAACTTAAATAAAGAACATGTCTCTTTAAATATTAGGGTGACAAACTGTGATGTATGATCACAAGTGTGGTTTGTACTGGAGGTTCCTCATTTTACATGTTAACTTGATGCAGTAGGATTTAGATGAACCAGTGAGATGAAATAACAAAGATAAAAAAGAAAAATAATAAACATCTAACAGCGTTTGTCTCTGACTCAGATATGCATGAGTCATAAACATCCCCTTCATTATATAACTTTTACAGTTTTATTTCTGCATACACACTTTTGTAACATGAATCCAAACAGTTGCATTTGGTGGACATGTGAGATGACTGCCAAACCTTTTTCCCTAGTTTCTTTGCCCAGTATGCGACGCCGGCTTGAAGACCGTCCATCTGGGCCACGATGAAACCTGTGTGTTTCCACAGAGGATCTGTGGTTTTGTTCAGTTTCACCTGGTTTCTGACCCATGAATCTTGCTTCCTGAAAGAACCGTTTGACTCCCACATTAATAAATACTTAAAAAATAAAAACTGATATATTTTACTGAATTTATTAAAACTGAGGACTCATGGATACAAAGAAAAGTAAGACCCTAGGGACATAGAAAGCCTTTCAAACATATCGACCACATCACACTGTGAGCTGCACATGAATGTCTCTGAAAAGAGGATATGAAACATGATCAGTATGTGTGTCAGATTGTAAAGTGTATGCTGCTGCATCTTTCTTTATTTTAACAGGAAAAGAGAGGACACTCACTTCATGAAAGTCTGAACTGCAGTGAGGACCTTTGGGTTTTGGATCAGCTGAGGGTACATATTGGTGTAGTGGTCCATCATCTGCCTAGGGACAGAAAGTGTGAATAATAAATTAAAATGTTTATAGTAATAATCTAAAAACAATTAGGTAATGTTGATATTTGGTGAGCTTTTAAATGCTGTATCATTGGAGGTGTTAACATCAATAATTTAAAGGTGCCAAAAGCCAAAACTATCCAAGTGAATGGGCCAACATAGATCACGAGGATGCTATAAAATAGTGCCATGACTGCACATTCCTGACACTTACTGAGCAGTGAGGAAGCCTTCGAGATAACCGGCCAGGAAGAAAGTCACTTCATCCGTCTCTTTGGTCTGTCCGTACCCTGCTCGGATCTCCAGGACGCTCCAGCCTGTGTTCAGCAGGGTGTCATTCAGGAACCCGTATGCATCACCTTCTGTCTCCAGAACCCCCTCCTTCAGCAGAACGTTCTTGTGTTCGGGGTCCCAGTACACTGTGGCAGCTGTCACCTCTGAAAAGGAGCCAAACACCATGAAACTGGTGACTGTAAAGAAAATAGTTAAGACACTTAATGCACAAGTGTCCAACTGTCCTATATATGCACAATAAGCTAAAACTGATATTATTTTGTCATGGTTCTTGTAATGGTAGACTGGTAAACACTTTACACTGCATTTTGTGGGTCATAAAACGAGCTGGGTTCCATTATAATCCTATTCACTAATAATCTCAGTTCTCACTCTTGTATGATTGACCAGTTCTTTTCATTATATAAGGCGTTGCTGTCCTGTCTTATATCAATAGGGATTAATGGATATAAGCAAAAGTGAAAGTCAAAGCCCACAGTGTCTCAGTCACCTGTGTGCTGTTGAGTTTGGGGTTTTGCCTTGTATGGTACAGATCAACCAAACAAACCCCTGAACTGATCTTCAACACAACTTCACAACAGCTGAGAGGGAGTAAACCGCAGCATGCTTGGTTTTTAATCGAACTATTACTGAAGCCGTAAACACCATCAGATTCTTATACAACTGCTCCTGATTTGACATAAAGCCGACCTACTTACTCTCTGCAGAAGCGAAGGTCGAAGGACCCAGAAATAAAAGGCACACACAGAGCCTCTTTAGTAAAAGCATAGCGGCACGGGTGGAGGTAGAACAACAACGAAGTACAGAATGGAGACGTGGATAAACAAAAAGTGGATCAAGTAGAAGGAAAATCAGGTTTTACACATGACGAAGGGAAAGTCCGAGGCAGAGCGGAGCGTTCCCTGATTGGCTGCCGGGATAAGGAAACGGGAACACCGCATCGACAGGAGCTCTATATAGGAGGGACCAAAACATGAGAAGACCTACGTTTGTACGCAGTGTAACCTAACGAACTAGGCGATTTCTGCCTTATTTATGGTCTGATAGTATTACATGAACGAGAAGAGCAAAACATACCACCCCAGATGGGACTCGAACCCACAATCCCTGGCTTAGGAGGCCAGTGCCTTATCCATTAGGCCACTGGGGCTCTGCAGCTCACAGTATGTGATACCTCTCAATTTAACAGAACTTTTTATGTACACAGTTGTAACAAATTTCTCTAAATTTTTTCGGTTTTGCCTTTAAGCCCATTTTTTTTTTTAATCAAAACACCGGATCAAACTGGGCTATGACAGAAGACGCTTGTTAGCTAAGAGTAGCAGTTAGCTTGTCTTTTGATCACGCATTTTTTTCTTTAAAAGAGAAAGACAGGAAACGCTTTAGTGACGATTATTCATTTTTATTTATGCTAGAAAACCAGATTTTAACCCCCTTTTTAGGTTCACGTCAATATACTTCCAAATATTTCTACTACTACTAGCTTCAATGTGCTGTAGCTGTAGTGGTCGACATATTCAATAGCAAAAACAAAAGGGTCCCTTTGATTAATTAGATGTCCAGAAAAACAAAAACTAACAAAATAATCCAACACATAATATATTTCAACACAAAAATCACATAGTACTGTGAATGCAGGACAATGTGATTCAATGCTGCCCCCACCAGTACATGATGAAAATACACAATCATGTTGTTTCCCATAAACATAAGGAATGACAGCAGAAATCCTGACCAGAGTTACTGGTGGATTATTATTATGAATAATCACTATAGCATTTATCTTGTAGTGTATACTTGGCCATAAAAATCTTTAAATATAATTTTGACCAAAGAATAAATACAGTAAATATGCAAAAAAAAAAAAAAAAGACCATTTCCTTTTAGACTTATTTACATGTAGTGTTTCCATTTTTCCAAACCATATACATGGTATATTAAAGCTCTGTAAGTGTCCTGTATATTAACTTCGAGGGAGACACTAATATATAGTCCTGAAAAATGTGGGAGGGAGTGAGCAATCCATTTCACATCTAAAAATGTGCTGAGATGAAAACAGGACAAATGCATGTAACAAACCCTCCAGGAATAAAAAGAACGATGAACCTTGTTCTGGATTTGACAAGACTGTAGCAAAGAAAATCAGAGAAAAATGTAAATGTTAAGGTACAGCTTTAACAAACAACAAAATGCACACTACAGCACAGCCCAAACCCACAAGTCAAGAAGGCACACCTCTATGCATATAGCTCATAATCTGCAGCATTTAAATGAATTCAGTCTCTTCCAGTCATTCAGCAGTGGCCTGATGAGGATGGTTTTAAGTGATGGGTTTTTCACATCAAAAAAGCAGTGAAATGCAAGTGAAGTTGAGACAGAAGGCTGGGCCTGATCTCAGCAACAACACAGCACACATGTACAGTACACACACTCATTCGTCATCAATCAGTTTCTCTGCTCCGTTCTCCGTTTGTCTGCCTGTGCTGCTCCCTCCCTCCTGTCCGCCGCCACCTCCTCCCCCTCCTTCCTCCTCGTCTTCATCTGTGTAGGAGAACGATTGGCTGCTGTAGTTGATCATGGTGCGGGACAGATCCACTTCGATCGGGAAGACATCCGCCTCTTTCAGCACGGCGTAGCAATCATCGTAGTAATGCGACATGCCCGAGACGAAGCGCTGCAGCTGGAACACGATGTCTTGGACTGTGGGCAGAGAAGATCCACATTCATTTTCGCAGCTTTACGATAATGTTCAGCTTGAATATGTTCTGCAAGTATCCCATCCCTCCACCTGTAACGTCTTATTCAAACACCAGATGTTGAATCAAATATCACATAAATTATGAGTGAAAAAAGACAAACCGTGTTTCTGATCGAGTAGCTCAATCTTCTCCAGAACATCCTTCCTCATCTTGGCAAAGCGAGCACGAGCCTCCTGCCGACACCGCAGCACCAAGCGGTACTCATAGTTACCGGTACTGACGCGATACAAGGGCTCTCCCATGGCCTGTGGGAAGAAAAACATTACTCACAGCTTCAGGTTAGACAAGTATATCTGTAATTATAACAAGGGAATTTCCTCCTTTAAGGATAATGTCCTCATGTATCAACCATAAAACACTGTGCTCAGTCTTCTGTACTGTTGATTTAATTCCTGACAGTACAAAATGAAAAGGCTACTCACAATACTGCTGTATTCTTCATCATCCATTTCCTTCACCTTCAGGCAGTAAGACTGAAACACAACAGAACCATATTTTTATTCTGCTTCACAGCTTAACAGTGAGCACTGCAGAAGTTGAAGACAGCTGAGTGTGCAGTTATTTTTCAAGGCTCAATAGGTAACATGAGATTTACATGTATCAATCATTTTATTTCCAAAGTGTGAATGCATTTTAATGTACCTTAAAAACAGGCAAGTTTCCTGTTTGTTTCACCTGCCTACATCTCTAATGCAGTCTCTATACTGATCTCTATGTAGGAGACTCATTCATTTTCTGTTTCTGAATTCCTCTGCTCTGGTCCTCTATTCGTGCATTGCAAAACCTACCTCCATATTATGTTGGTACTTTACTAGTGTTGTAGATATGTCCACTATCCAGAGGTGTCAAGTAACAAAGTACAAATACTTAGTTACCTTACTTAAGTAGAAATTTTGGTTATCTATACTTTACTCGAGTAATTATTTTTCAGTTGACTTTTAACTTCTACTCCTTACATTTTCATGCAATTATCTGTACTTTCTACTCCTTACATTTTAAAAATAACCTTTTTACATTTCATTTCAGTTTGTCATCGTTCAAATAAAAAAACAAACTATACAGATAAATCTCGCCATCCGGATAGAACCAATTTGATTGTGGTTGGATGAGAAAGTATAAACATATACCATTCTGACACCCTATTGGCTTGTACATGATCCACCACACCTGACTTTTTGTACCATTACAAAACTTATAGGCAACTACTCATCATATCTTCCACTCCATGAAACACACGTTAATGCTCAGTAGTGCATGTATATGGCTCTTTAATAGATTTGGATTGTAATAAAATGCGTTCATATACCCGGCTGAAACAGGTAGCCTAGTGCATCCCAAATTTTTCAACATTAACATTTTAATGTAACATTATAGTCATTGTAGCCTTTAGAAAAATGTTTTTTGGGGAGGTGGAGTAGTGCACTATAGGCCCCTGTGGCCTAAGCTTTTGTACTAATGGCATTTTTTCCCCCTTACATTTACTTTTATTCCTTTATTCCTCGTTTTGAAACCAGTCCCTTTACATTTTTATTTTATTAAAAAGCTTGAGTTGACACTTCAACTTCTACAGAAGTCTTTTTAAACCCTAGTAGTACCTATACTTCTACCTGAGTAATGAATGTGAATACTTTTGACATCTCTGCCACTATCTAATAGTTATCTAGATGGTTTTGCTAGATCTTAGATGCAGTGACAGTGCATTTGCAAAATAGTGTTTGGAGTGCAGCTGTTATGATGAAATATGTGTGCATGCTGAGGAGCATTGTGGGATTAAAACTTGCCATTTTTGGGGTGTGGGTGCAGTTCAGAGGTTTTTTTTTTTATGTAGTGAGAGGGATTTTCAAAGCAATAATGCACAAGTAGCCCTTTGGACACTGACAATCCTGTCACTGCAGGATGGAAATAGAGATCCTTACTCTGGTAGAATACATCCAGCAAACCTGACTACTGCTCCTCTACAGCAGATACACTGTGAATTACTCCTAATATCACAAAGGACCAGCACCATCACATGAGCACACATTCATGCATCTTTGATGACATTATCTTGCCAATAAGGAATAAACTGAATATTATTTCTAACAGAGAGGCACAATGAAATTTCTGCAAGTACTAGACACTGATTAAAACAGTCTGATATGTTGATTCATGATGGGTGCTCCTTGATTTTACCAATTAAATGACTTAGATACTACCTATGCACATTGACTCTGATAAACATTTGTTTTACCATAACAGGTTGATTGTTATCTTGAGACAACAAAATGAATTAGCCAGTTTACATAAGAAAATGAGCCCTGTTACCTTGAGATTTTGACATAATTAAGTTGTGATCTTGAGATAATGGCATTAATAAAATAACTGTACGTGAAGTGGTTCTCAGCTTCAGGCGGAGCTCTGTGATGCAACCTCACCAAATACTCAAACTTGACATCCAGGTACTTTCGAATGGTGAGCTTCGTGTCTGGGATGGCCTTGTGGAGGTACGTGTTCAGGTCATGGAGCATCTGCATTAAAAAAAACAAAACGCATACGGTTGAAATAAGTTATTCAATACACACACACACACACACACACACAGAGTATTTAGCTTTAATTGGACCCACAGGTTTGATAGTCTTGAGCAGCTGAATGCCGTATTTCTCGATGTTACGGTGAGCGTCAGCAAACTTCACAAAGGCCTCGCTGGCTGCTGCCTGAGGCTCTCTGACCCCAATGACTGAAAAGACGTCCCCAAATGCTGTGAGGACAAATCACTGCTTTTAGTCAATGTAGTAGAATCCAACTTGCATATATTTGCTCTTTTAAAGTAATTTCACAATCAGGTAATGATCTTTTGGTTTTGGGCCATTGGTGAGGTACTCTTGACTATTTGTATCATCCAAATATTCATTGAGTCAAACACTTGACAGATCAGTTGGGGTGGTAGAAACTGACCTCTGTGAGTTTGAGAAAGTTCAAAGAAAGCTCTGAGCAGCCTCTTTGTGTGTTCCATGAGTCCTGTGAAAAAAAACCACAAAAAACCCCCCCAAAAAAACCCATTACATTTATGGCACTGCAGCAACAAATAAACCTGTAAAACGTCCACCCTGACACATCTGAGCTCAGTAGAATGATTAATACCCCATAAATAGAGGTGACTGTTGTTTGTCTATTTTGACTGTTTGTTTATATTCAGCTAACTCTGTAAAGCCCTGTGAGACAATCTTGTTGTGATATAGGGTTCTACAAATAAAATTGAATTGAATAAATAGAGAATAAAAGAGATGCTAAAAGGCCTAATTTAATCAACTATAACTGTACTAGAGACGGGACCTTCGACTTCCAGCCACTGAAGCCTGTTGTGACATTCTCAAGTGTTCTCAGTGTGTTGAAGCTTGTATTAACTTTAGATATTATCAGTAACTTTAATGTGACTCATACTGTGGGCTCACTACAACTGGCTGATTTTACTCTAAGTATAACACAAATCACAAATAATATTTACTGGAAAATACTGAAAAAAAAATGATGCCAGAATCAGAGTTTTACATGTGGATAGTACTTGGGGAAAGAGTAAAAAGTAAAGTGAAATATATATATATATATATTTATTTATTTATTTATTTATTTTTTTTCAAGTGACAGATATTAATTACACAACATGCCACATTTCAGCTCAACTCGCCCTCTACTTAACTTCATTTTGGCAACAGTACGCTGCATGTCCACTGTAGGTATGGTACAGCCCACAACTGGTTGTCATAGTGACACAATGTAAACATACGGTGACATCATCTTCAGTGTGATTGCAGTTTGTGATAAAACTGCTGAAGTATCTGACTATGAAAATACATAAAGGTTACACACCTGAAAGTCATAGTGGTGACAACATTGTAACTGTCTCTGAGGCCTAAACATGCCCAAACCATCGTGTTTCTTGATTGTGCAGCCTTAGTTAGAATTTATTTTGATATGTATGAGATTTATTAAGCTTCCTTGTAGGAGCTGACATGGGAATTTATGGTCAGGACAACAATAGAGTAAGGGGGCGGGAGTATAGAAGTTGAACTTCATCTTGCTCCTTTTTGAATATGTTTTCTTTTTTATATTGATTTTTCTTTTATTGGTTTTAAATGTTGATATTTGGAATAAAAAATCAAGGAAATCAAACAATTTTCACTTCTTTTAACATGTTTTCACTTCGCTTTCAATGTTTGAGATGAAATGTACCAGGGAAATATACCAGCGGCAGTTTTGGTTTTGGTGATGTGTATCACGTGATGAGAAATGCCTTCCATTGAGCTGTTACTATTTTTGCCAGAAAGCCATAACTTTTTTGACTCATGAAATTATGTTCTAAATTCATCAACATAAAATATGTAATGTTGACACAATTCCAACAGGATCAATATATTATTTGTCTCTTGGCATTGAGTATAGTGTATATTTTTTCTGAACATAGGTCCCATGGGGCACACACTAGCATCATATCTTTTTTTTTAACAAAGCTTATATTTAACAATATTTGCAACTATTTCACTTAAATGAAATAATAAAATATGAATGTATGTAAATAAACATGATGTGAATTAATGTAGAGGCTTTAACATTTCACTGAGTTACATCTTAGTGACATGCTCTGAAGGGGTAAGTTCACTAGGAAAGCTCAACTGTTTAGGGCTTTCATTGTGAAAGGTAATAACAGAAGAGGTGGATGATTGAGACACCTCACACTAGAAAATACAGACAGGTGTTTCAACTGTGCAGTATTTTAGTGACTCTTTACCTTTGTAAAGCTCTGCTGTTTTCTCCAGCTCTTCCAGTCTTTTAACCAGACCATCTGCAAAACAAAAAGGTTCATTTAAATGTGAATATATTTACAAAACATAAATACAATTTTGACATCTGCTTTGACTCTCACCATTGCATAAAATAGCTCGACTGAGTCCAAGAGCATCTGCGGTGCCTGAGCTCATGTTCTCCACCAGGCGATGCTTGACTTTTTTCAGCACTAAAACACACATATATAACACATTTGTTGTGGTGTTGTAATGTGATGAGGAAAGAATGGATTGTAAAACACTGAAACACATAATAATGAGCTTGTTTACATGACCATAAAATCTGATAATTGGCAGTAATCAGACATTCAATCAAAAAAGCCTAGTTTAGATGTTCCAATCCATTATTGGATTTCTTTTGAAGTACGTACGTACATAGTGATAGTAGACTCAAATGTCCTGTTTTCTTCCACTCACGTTTTACTATGTAACTTCCGTTCTCATGATTTTAATTCTGTTTACACATGAGCAGATGTAAAAGAACAAAATAAATATGATTAACCTGTATAGACATGGAGGAAGACATTGGAGTATAGGGGAGAAATCCAGGTGTGTTAATCTGATTTCTGATAGTCAGATAACTGCTGTTATGTGATAAAGCATTTCAAATTATGTTTAAATGATCACTTGAATAATCTGATAACTCCAGAAATTGGATAATGATTGGAGTATTAGTTTACATGTAAAAGGGCTCAGTGTCAACAAACCTATATCCAGAGACTTTCCCTGCTTCGGATCTGCCTGTAGTTTGTTGTAGTGAATTGTTGCTTCTCCCTGTAAAAACCAGCAAAAACCACCAAAGAGATTTTAATGAAAATCTCAACATTTATAGTATATGCATTATTATGTGAATTTGTGATGCCAGCAGTGACATCCACATGCAGTTTTAGCACTGAATGGGCAACAACAACAACAAGACCTAATCCTTTCATTCCAACAGTGAACCTCATTTTTAATCCACCGTGCAGGAAGTCATGGGATTTTTTGGGGTGTGAACAAAAGATCCAAAAAACAACACAGCCTCTCTGCGCTGGTGACGTTATGCCAAACGCTTTAGGCCATTGTCTGAAACTCTTTAGAGACAAAGCTTGACTGGCCCTAAAGTTACTCGCCACAGTCCACTGGTGGGTTTGGACTCATAGGTTCACTGATAAATCCACAGCAGGAAACAAACTGTGAGTACTGATTCAGAATCTTTGTATGTCTGCATGAAGTGGTAATTTCCAAATATCTGGACTAAAATAACTCTGTACCTGAACAGCCTGAATCATCTTGGCCACCTCCACTTTTGTCTTTCCCTTCACTGGTTTGCCGTTAACGCCTGTGATTTCATCGCCTGCAGCCAGCGTCCCCTCCAGAGCTGCCGGTGTGTTATCAAAGACCTGCAAGATAACAGACGACGCGTTTCAAAGGTACCACTGATGACTGAAATATTACATAATTATTACCAGTGCAACACTCTGAGCATGGCCCCACCTGGACAATGTAGAGGCAAGGGCAGTACTGAGCCCCTCCCCCGATGCTGATTCCAATAAGGTTATTAGCATCCTTCTTTAGACACACAGTCCCAGGTACTGTTGGTATCCCCCTGAGGAGGAGAAATAACACCTTATTATATTTGCAGTGTTTAGGTTCCTTTATACATTCAAAGCTGCAACTAACAACTGTTGTTGTTTACTGATCTGTGGGCTATTCTGCTCTACTGCTGTATCTACAGTTTCTATTTGACTCCACTTGTTTGTTAAAGAAAATCCACAGATGACTAATTTTCAAGACAAAACTGAAACCTTAAACTAATCCAAAAGCTACAAAAATGCAGTGATTTAAGCATGTTTTTCACAGCACATATCTCAGTCTCACTCCATATACAAATAATCACCAAACAGGAGGAATTATTTATTCCCTATTTCTGCATTTAGAACAGCCTAAATCCTCCAACATCTGGATGTTTTGGGAGTATATCCTTGCAATTTGACTAACTGTACAGCACTACTACAAACATTCACTCACAGTTTGTCCTCCTCCAGGTCATAGTCCATGTCTGTGAACATAGCAGGACAGTGTCACCTTTAAACCTGTAAGTGATAAAAACAAAACTCAAATCATCAGAATCATTGTGGCTGAGTGTCTGATATATTAAAATAAAAAATAAAATCTATATTAAAGAAATGTCTCCAAGTTTATCTTTGGAAAGATCTGGCACCAATTTATAAACTATTCATAGGACAAAGATTCCTCATAAATGCTGGATGAGTGTGGGTAAGAATTTTAAACCCCCCCCCCCAGTGTACCACAGTCTTTATACATACATACATACATACTGTGCCTCTTCTGACACTTGTAGGGTACATATGTGGCATAAGTTTGTCTTACTAAGTGTCAAGTTTTCTTTAAAACCATTTTAGTACTTTAGTATTGTTTCCATTTTGTAATTAACTACATGTTAGGATTATTTATTTATGTATTCATTCATTTTTAATTTTTCTCCTGATTACATTTACCTTGAACTTTAAATTATTTGTATTATCTGCGCATTTATGTTGAAACACATTGCTGATGAAAGGTAAAATATCGGACAGTTTGAGCTGATTTGTCCATTATGAAATAAGTAAACACTGATTTGTGAATAGAGTAGCTGAAAAATATTACAAATTGGCTCATAAGATTGAGTCAGACACAACAAATAACCTTCAGCTTTCCTAGTCTGATTCTTTCACTGTCAATGCAGTAACTGGATCAACAGCTGGAAACTCACCATGTCAAATACTTCTATCACATGAATCAGTTAAAGAAGTCAAAGATAAAAATAATGCATTTATCTTTGAAACGTGCTGTAATACTAACGTGCACTTACGTATATAAACGAAAGGAAGTAAAATTATGGAAAGTGCTAGCTGACGCTGAATTGTTAGCTGTTAGCTCCTGAGGCTAGTAGCAGGTGGAACAGCGAATTCATTCAACAGTGGAGAAAAAGGAGCCTCAATACGAAAATATTCATTTACCTTTGTTAGACCCTGTAGCTGGTTATCATATAAATGTTCTGCAGTATGAAACAAGCGTAAAATGTGTCTTTTAATACCGCTGTTTTATCACTATTTTCTTATTCTCTGGATCCTGCGCCTCTATTTACTTAATTTCGTCACATCCGGTAAAAAGGGGAAGTGGATGAAAGAAGATCGACTTTAATTTCATTAATAGTGTTTACACCGAGAAACACTTCTGCTGTGGGAAATATGGTAGATATAGCAAATATTAGATTCATTATAGTATCGGCATCTGTGCAGATTTTTTCCATCACCTAAAATAAAGTTTTTACAACAAGTACCGCATTATGATAAACGACTCATATGTGGTCTGATGCCCCCGTGTGGTTACATTTGGAAACTGCATCTTGTCTAAATGGATAAAGTTGGCGTTAGATATGACTCTATTTAAACTTTCGGTTATTACTTTCAAAATTAGGGTAAATATTTTGTGTAGTGAGTCGAGCATCACAGTGAAAAACTTTTATTTTTGAGCTAGTTTTATCCTGTCAGCGAATGAATGAAAGTACAGAAAAATCAAATAAATATACAACGCAAAAGAAATGCAAAATATATAGAATAGTAAAAATAAACCTAGTGGTACATCTCAATGAAACGACAAACTTGACCGCAGTCATTAACGTTATTGCAGGTAGGAGTTTACAAGGATAATCTGGTGAGAAAACAACCTGAAATGTGTGTGAAAGTGTTCAAGATCACAAATCACATAGAGCAAAAGAAAACAGAGAAGAAAGTCTATTTTTGTAACGGTATCGGTACCTGCACACCCTTTTCATCACCTAAAATAAAGTTTTACATTTAAGATAAACAATTCATATGTCATCTGCTGACTCCCTGTGGTCACATTTCGGTACTGCAATATATTTAGTAAAGTTAGAGTTGGTGCAGACACTATATTAAAACTTTCGGTTGTTACTTTCAAAATAAAGTTATATATTTTGTGTGGCGGGTCAAGGCTGTCATTAAGTGTTGTTTTTAACCTTATATGGCACCTATTTAACTGACATAGGTGTATTTATCAACACGTTAATGGATATTATTATTTTACTATGACCCTCACTTATTAAACTGTAATTTCCACGCAAAGTTGAAGGCTCCACTCAAGTCACACGTCACGTCTCAGTTCGTTTATGTAGTTTTGGAATGAATGCAGCAGAATAAACCAGTCGGATATATTCTGATTGACATGACAACATATTCACTCGTATATTTATTACCTAAAATGGTTGAATATGGTAAATTATGATGACTTTGTGTCGCATCCCACGTAAAAACAAGGTGCCACATGAACCTCTGCAGAGATCAGTATCCATCAAAGGAACTTAGAACGAAACAGCATCTCAGTCATCACTTTAGTCCAGAATTCCAATTATAATATAGATAGAATACAGTCTAAATAAAATAACTGAGTTTTTAGTTTTTAACATTATCCAACTGAAAACACACTGCGTCTGTGCGTCATGTCCGTTATTGAAGGGATCAGGTATATAAGGGCTAAATGTCGGGATCAGTACTTGACTGGGATCCGACTGCTCTCTTCCACGAAACACAATTTAATGGTATGTTTCTGGTCAGACCATTTTCCTTCACCTATTTATGAGGAACTGCAGAATAGGCTCCCAAATGAAACCTACTATTACATATAGAGTGGGTGTATAAAGTAAATATTCTAACCTCATCTGGAGTTTAGTAGCGGTGATTTATTTCCAAACTGTGGTTTACTGACTTAATTTGATGTCGTTCTCCAGACTTATTGGTTCAACTTCATGTAATATTTTCTAAGTCGAGATCAGAGAAGTTTTCCTTGTCAGTCGTATTCCGCATCTCTATGTCGTAAACTCAAGGTGCAGGAGCAGCATAAGCAGGGACGTGATATTTAGGTGATTGTTTTCAGCCGCTGCACGCAAGATGCAATTAGTGAAATGGGACAGTTTTGTTTTGTGCACGTGAACGTGGTCGGAATATGATTTCTGCGCAGGTTCCTATGATGGATTGATAAATGAGGGCCTCTGTCTCTTATTTTAAGATATTGGTCTCCATGTTAACCTTCTCTTATCCAAACTCATGAAGGCTAATCACTGCGTGGATCAAGAGAGATTACACTATAGTGATGTATATCCACAGATAAAGACCTCAGAAGAAGACTGTCATCTGAAAGTGTCAGAAAAAACACTGGTTGATTGGATCTGCATGAACAGATTGAAGTAGGTCTGTGTCCTGAAATACATTCAAGTATTTTAACTCTTGAGTGTATTACTACAGGGCTGATAAACAGACTCGGTGATCATAGAGGGAAGGAGGACCATGTGAATATGTCCAAAGCCTCTCAGTGACTCTGCTTCCTTTTATAAACTGAGGGAAACTTCCCAGTCATACTCGTTTTTTCTTCCCAGGAGAGAAGACTGAGTCAGGACTGTTATCCATCACTTCAAGGACTTTTCACCAAAGCCAGCACCAAACATGAGCATGGTATTCCTCTGGTTTTATATCTCTGCAGATTATGGATTTTAATAATCTAAATTGTTTGTATTTATAAATCCTGTCAGCAATAATTATTTGATTGTTACCATTGAGATAAACAGTTAAGGCTAGTTTTATGATTGATCCTTGACTGTTTTGCAGGAACTTGAACTGAAGAATGTGGCTCTGAGAGCTGGAGATCAGCTCAAAGTAAAGGGCATTATTCTGCATGATGCTGAGAGGTAAAATAATCAAAAGCTCATATTTATTCCATTAAACTGTCTTCCCTGAATAAATTAACGTTCTGATATAAATGTAGGTACTTTGTTGCTGCAGTGAAATGTATGAGATCTAGAAGAGCTTGCAGTTACACTCAGGCTTATTGTTTAATATGTGATTGACTCAGATTCCAGATCGACCTCGGCTGTGACCCAGATGACCTGGCTCTGCACTTTAACCCTCGTTTTAATGACGACATTGATGGAACTGTTCTTGTGTGCAACTCGATGACTGCAGGCTGCTGGGGCGACGAGAAAAGGGAAATACACAACCCCCTACACAAAGGCACTGACGTAAAGGTGAGAACCTGTGTGAAGGAAGAAAAGATGTTATACAGTCAGTGAAAAGTGATGTTCAGGGTTTGACTAAAGGACCAGAGGCTTAGAGACCTGTCTTCACTAGTATATACTGGCTATAATAGTTTATACTCACTCGTAAGTAGCAGTATCTCGTGTTCTTCACCCTGTAGGGACTGTAGGTTTATGTATCATCTATGTTTTCTCAAATCATCTTTGCTTTTCTGTCAGATTGTATTAAAACTAACTGGAGACATGTTTGAGGTGGAGCTTCCTGATGGACAAGAAGTCACATTCCCTAACCGGGCAGACATGGATGTGATCAACTATGTCAGAGTTAAAGGAGACTTGAAGCTCACATCCTTCAAGATCTGCTGAGACTCTCTGGACTCATGCATACTGTGTTCACCAGTTTGGTTAAAATCAGTGTCAGAAGTATTAATGATATTAACTATGAGTGTTAATAAAATGAGTCTTAAACAGTTGTTGGAACCTGAATCATCTGTAGCCTGAATGGCCTCTATGAAAACAGACTAGAACTAGATTTCAATACTTGAAAAAATAAACCTGTTGACGAAAAGCATATTATTTTGTCAAAGTCTTTGTTTTGTCTATTAAAACATGCTTCAGTATTACATAAGATTGTGCTCAAAGTGAATAAATATGTTTTTAAATTAGACTTTTTTTTTTTTTGTAGAAGTTTAGCAGGACCTTACCTTCCATCCACCAGAAATCACAACAGTGGTTCAAGATCCACAGTGGAGATCTACAGCTGCATTTGTGCAAAGGCTGAAGAAAACTTTAAAGAAATGCTTAATTTGAGGATTCATGAAATGCTCTCGTGTGCCTGATTTGCTCTTTATCAAGATCTGAGTTTATAGGATTTTTTTTTTTTTTTTTGCTTTTGCGTTGAATTTGGAGAATTGGTAACAGGAAAGACAACACGGTGTAAATATGTGGAGTATATTTCACAAACAACATTCTTAAAGCCTTGTTTAATATACAATTGAGTAGATTGAGCTTAAAATGTCAAAAACAAATTGAGATTTGACATGATTTTTAAATGCAAATTACCACTGAAGTTGGAAAAGTTTATTTCATCAAATAATGTAAGAAATCCATCTACTGTAACTGTATATTATGCTTATCTATGAGTATGGTTAAAACCTCAGAATCACAATTACCTTTTGTCATTGCACAGTAGGAAAAAATAATTTGATAACACAATAAAGTCTGACCTTGTGATATTCACACTGATCTCTGAGTTCTCTAAACGTAAGAGAAGACCCGTTACCACCACTGTTAAATGAAAGGTTGAAGACAAAAACTAATCTGAGACACAAACTATTTAAGTCACAAACATAGTGCTCTGAGTTGTGTTGACTGAATTATGCTGATAATTACATCAGTACAATTTTTCTTGCATTTTAAAGTTGTGGTGCTTTATGAGTTTAACTTGATAACTTAATTTTTTTCCAGCTTCAGTTCAGGGTGTCTGCTGGTGGTTGGCTCTTCCACCTCGCAGGGAGAAGATCTGGGGGTCAACTGTCAGCTGGACCGGATCCATTTCTATTCTCTCCAGTGGAGTGTCCACACCATGCAGGTTTCCTCTTGGTGCTCAGGGAAAAATACAAATATGCATACAGTTGTGGCCAAGGTTTTGGGAATAACACCAATGGATTCTTAAATGTGATTTATTTGTCATTAAATTTATTTGAAACCAATCCATTCATTCGCTGACAGTATGAAATTAATAATAATAATAATAATAAAAAAGATTTTCATTGTAATGCTCGACTCGCCACACAAAATATTGACCTTTAATTTGAAAACAATAACCGGAAGTTTAAATAGTCACATGCGTATTAACGCCAACTTTATCCATTTAAATCAAATGCAGTTTTGAAACATGATCACACGAGGGCAGCAGACCACATATGAGTCGTTTATCATAATGTGGTTCATGTTGTAAAACTTTGTTTTAGGTGATGAAAAAATCTCTGCATATGCCGATACCGATTAGAATGAGTCTAAAATTTCCCACTGAAGTGTTCCTTGGTGTAAATACTGTTAGAGTCAATCTCCTTCCATCAACTTCCCCCTTTTCACCGGATGTGACGTGACTAAGTAAATAAACAATCAATGTAGAAAAAAAAAAAAAAAACAACACAAAAAAAACAAAAAACAAAAAAACTTTGGTAGTACATTTTGCAAAAACAAAACCTATCATTCCCAAAACTTTTTGCCATGAGTCTTGGTTAATTGTCCTGTCGCTGGTCCTGTACTGATGAAGATCTGGAGTTGGTCCCTGAACCTTCAATGGCAGCTCACTGCTCCTAATGTATGCTAATGCTAATGCTAATTGTAGTGTGTGTGTATTAAGATGGTTGAAATGCAGAGACTGAACTTCCCTACAGGGACAATAAAGTGAGTTATCTTTTAAACCTTCAAGATCTTTCCCCTACCCGCATGTCTGGGCAAGTTCCAAAAACATGTACATTCTCACAGCATCTCCATGAAGGTGGTCCAAGGTGCAACACAGAAAATGACAGGCTGTAGTAGGAAACTTTAAGGTTAGTAACAGGTTAATGTTTACTGTTGAAGGTATGTGTGACAGACCTTTAAACTACTTCAGACAATTTAATTTCAACTGCTGGCATATTACTGTGGTTTTGTGATTAACAATAAAATTCTAGGAGGAGTTACAATCTCCTGAAGAGACTGCATGTGAGCCCAACAACTGCTGAAATGTAGCTGAGTTTAGCTAAAGTGGCCTTATTAATTTAATTGAAGAGTTGAACATGGTCGATTGCGTACTGGTTTGGATCAAAGCCTGGACGTTGTTGGGAGGTGACGGCATTAACCAACTGGCTACTATCCACCTCTGTCTGTTTGAGCGGTGGTGTTAGTGTGTGAATAGTTTAAATCACACAACAAATGCACGAGGAGTTATGTGTCAAAAAACATAAAGAAAAAACTAAAACTAAATAGAAATGGAACAAAATTTTGTGATTGCTGTGACAGTGTAAGGGAGAGGGTAAGTAAGAAGTAGTTGTGTGGTGATGTCAGGTTTGCAAGTAGTTCTTCTGACTTTGTCCTGACATTCCTGACCTCTTTGGTACGTTCTATATCCCCACTTTAAAGGGGAACTAACCAGGATTTTACCGTTTTGGTTCTTCTTCGCTGTTTTTCTAGAATTTTTCTGACGGAGCTCCCCCTACAGTTTCGTAGTACATGTTTACTGTCGTAAAACCCACCGTTAATGCTCCCCCTTCAATCATGTGCACTTATTTTCAATGAAGCTGGTGACGAGAAGGGAAAAAATAGTGATCAAATACACAACTGGAGCAGAGCGGAATGGGAAACTTTAGCCGGACATTGAAGTTTCGGACATTTGTTTTCCCTTCACGCTGCTCTTTAGCTCTGCGGCTAATGTTAGCAGCTTGGTGCCAGTGGCTGCTAAGCTCAGACCGCCGGTCTCTGCACACACAACCGGTGTGGTCATTGTGACCCGTACGTCTGAGAAGCCAGTGGGGGATGTACAGACAGAAACGCGAGGCTCGGTCTGCAGCCGCTAGCACCATGCCGCTAATGCTAGTTAGTTCATGAATGAATGGTGATGCCCCAGTGTTCTACTGGACGTCTTAGGAACTCTTTTGTTCCTGCTGTTGTGCGTTTTTATAATGAGAACATTATTTGAAATTGCTCTTGGGCTGTTGCACTGATGTTACAGGGATCTGAGTCCATAGTGATGTTGTGGTTTTTTGTACTGTGTGATGAGTGTTATGAGTCCATGGCATTTGAATTTCTCCATTTGGGGATTAATGTCTGACTGATCTGTTTTAGCCACACAGCAGAAGAGCTAACAGGCTAACAAACATCAACAACTCCCACCTGACCGGGAGGCGTACAGCAAGGCCAGGGCTGCTCTATAGAAGAGACATCAGTACTGCCAAGCAACAGCACAAGAGGCGTATTGAAGCCAGGTTTGATGACAACACAAATCCTAGGCAGGTCTGGGAGGGCATCAGGGCCATCACAGACTATAAGAGGAAGTCACCACCTCCCTCAGCTAACTGTACCACCTTGCCTGAGAACCTAAACCTCTTTTATGCCAGTTTGACAGGGAGAATACTGACCCTGTCCTGCCCCCACCCCCCTCTACTGATCCTGTTTCAGTCCTGAGTACACATGAGGTGAGATGTGTCTTCTGAAGCATTAACATCCGGAAGGCACCCGGACCAGATGGAGTGCTGGGCCGGGTGGTCAAAGACTGTGCTGCAGAGCTGGCTACAACACCTCGCTGTCCATGTCATGGGTTCCAGCCTACTTCAAAGCTGCCACAATAGTCCCCCTTCCCAAACAATCCAATACATGCCTAAACGACTACAGGCCTGTGGCACTCACCCCCATCCCAGCCAAATGCCTGGAGAGACTGGTCATCAAACACATTAAAGCTGCCATACCACCATCACATGATCCATATCAGTTTGCTTACAGGGAGAACTGGTCAACAGAGGACGCTGTTGCCATCGTGCTTCACACATTACTGGAGCACCTGGAGTATAAAAACACCTATGCGTGGCTCCTCTTTGTGGACAATAGTTCAGCTTTTAACACCATCCAACCGTACAGACTCCATTCCAAACTCCATCAACTGGAATTTAACAACACCCTGTGCAACTGGATCATTAACTTTCTAACAAACCGCACACAGACTGTTAGAGTGGACAATAACACCTCCTCCACCCTTGCTATCAACACTGGGGACCCCCAAGGGTGTGTGCTGAACCCCCTGCTATATTCTCTGTACACCCATGACTGCTCTGCCTCTTCCCTGTCCAACCTTATTGTCAAATTCACCAGTGATATTATAGTTCTCGGACTCATCACCAGTGACAATGAGAGAGATTACAGGAATGAGGTGCAACATCTGGCGGCATGGTGTGACAATAATAACCTGGTCTTAAACATCAAGAAGACCAAGGAAATCATTGTGGACTTCCACATGGTGGTACATGGTGACCCCACATGCCCACACGTCATGTCTGAAGGACTTCTCTAATGCCAAACCCTAGACTTTGTGGCGCCTCCAGAATTGTTTATATAAACAGGTTCAGAATGTTTTAACTTATGGATTGATAAAGTCCAGTTTAAGGCTGACTGACTGGCGCTTTCTCATGAATGGCCTTGCTCACAGGCTGAGTCTGTACTTTGACATTTTGCTGTGTCCTGCTTTGGGTTAGGTCAATGCATTACAGTATTAGACATTAAAAAGTACTAATTTTAAGTATTAGATTAAGTATTAGATCCACAGTGACTGTGGTGGAGGACCTAACCTGGGGCACTCATATTGCCTCAGCTGTGGGGAAGGCACAACAACACCTCTACTACCTGAGGAAGTTGAAGAGCACCCACATCCCCAGACTTCTGATGGTGAACTACAACTGTGCCATCAGCAGCGTTTTGACTTATGGTTTTTCAGTGTGGTTCACCAGTTGCACTAAGACAGAACAGCAGGCACTCCAGCAAATGGTGAAAACTGCTGGGATAATCATTGGGACTACTCACCCAGAGATTAGTACCATCCACACCACTTGGTGTCTGAGGAGAGTGCAGAATATCCTTCGTGACCGCCACCACCCTGCTCATCATCTTTTCCAGCTGCTGCCCTCAGGTAGAAG
The DNA here is from genome assembly GCA_037367295.1 of Apogon hyalosoma. Classification (NCBI taxonomy): domain Eukaryota; kingdom Metazoa; phylum Chordata; class Actinopteri; order Kurtiformes; family Apogonidae; genus Apogon; species Apogon hyalosoma. The sequence continues at coordinate 8,139,963 of JAPQRP010000029.1, read as the reverse complement.
GTATAGGTCCATACAGGCACAAACAACAAGACTGTCCAACAGCCTGTATCCGCAGGCTGTGAGACAGCTGAATACTTCCCCCTTCCTCTCTCTGCCCCCCTCCAGTGGACATTAACCACACACCCACAATACCCATGAGCTGGACAATGCATTGCTGCACTCGGTCACCATCTCCATGTATCTGACAGTTTTTAATTTTAATTTTCCAGCTGAAACTATGAATACTAGTTGCACTGGTGTTATAATGGGTTTTTTTTGTTTTTTTTTGGAGGGGGGGTGTGCACTTATGGCACTTTTTATACTAAATGAGGCAGTGTTGTTGATGGTCCAAACATAATTTTGTTGTCTTCTGCAACAATGACCATAAAGTCTTGAATCTCTTGAATCTCTGTTACTGTGTCCCAGTCCCGTTGGCGATTAGCGCACTATCATATCATAGCTAACATTTACTGTACAACAGACAAGTATCATACAACACCAGCTAAGATCGAACATCAAGGCTAATTATTATGCCAGTATTCAGACGAAACCAATTAGACATGGGTCATATAATGAACTACATACATCTGACAAAAACTAGATTCAACTGACAAACTTCTGTCTAGTAATAAAAACACACTCCTGAGGCAGACAAAGGGCCATCTAGTAAACAAAACAAACATACACCTACGGGACATAAACAGCCTGGATTACTAATGAGTATACTAACATCTGCGCTAGCCAAGAAGCATCCAGGCATCGTTCATAAAATAAGTTCATAAACAAATAAACACTGTTAGAACCAATAGCATCATCAAGAGCACAAATCCACTGAAACACAGAGTACAGAGAATTTATCTGTGCCGGCTCTGCCACTGGAAACACCTGTGAAATGAAGGGATGGATGGTTTGTATTTACAGTTAGCCAGCGGTACCTGGCTGGAGGTGTGTTTGTGTGATAGTGCTGCAAACCATGATGTTTCTCGCGAGACACGAGATCGTGGACGAGATCTAGGCTCCGGGACGGTACTGAGAAGTTGCAAGTGGCAGATTCAGCCCTAGAGGTGCTAGTTGGAGGGTGGAGGGCTTCCATTCAAACCATAACAAGCCATTTAACCATCACAGTTACTCTGAAACTGTTTAATTAAGGTAGAAATCCTGCCAAGTTCCCCTTTAAAGATAGATGTGACAAATGGTTTTATAATTCACATTTTATTATTATATCCCCAAACGGAGTTTCGGGGATATTAAGTTTTTGGTCTGACTGCCGCCGCCATTTATCTTTCGTGTGAATGTGATAACTTGAAAAATATTTGGTTTAGAAATTCCATATTTTCCATATCAATGAATATCATGGAGAGGAAGAACTGACTTGATGTTGGATGATTTACCATTTCTAGATTGCCCACAAGGGGCCACTCAAAAGTTTAAAATCACTAAACACTCTTCATATCTCTGGAACTATTTGATTGACTTAAAATCAAGTGCAAATGAAAGGTCATGACCTGGGGATGCCTCACGTCGTGACATTATAGCTGTCTGGTTAAGGACTGGGGGCGTTTGGGGATATACCCCTAGCTGTCGCTTCCAATGGTGTAAGCTTAGTTTATTTATTTTAGTTGTTTTATCCCTCTTGTTAATGCCTGACTTTTATATATCATCAGTGTAAATCTGAATCTCTTGATTATCCTTGTAAAGCTTTATCTCAGTTCTTTTTACTATTCTGTCCAGAGACATCTGGGCAAAGTAGCCAGTCTAGGTGACACTTAAGATTTACCCTTTGCAGATTTACCATGTAGATTTTACAGTGTGCGTTGATCTTGATGTACATGTATATGCACTTGGTGTTCCTTTTGGGTTGCAATAGCTTCTTCCCATGGTTGGTCTCCTTTATATTAAGTTATATTGTTTTTAGCCATCTGTTTATTTGTATTTAATCTAAGATTGAAGTTATAGTTGTTTAGTTCTAGCTTTTAAGTTAAACTTGTGAAATAATTTGTTTTTCTGTGCATGCATTTTAAAATCACGTTTTATCTCTGATGATTTTAATGTCTTTTTTCCCTTTTTTGATTTTAATGTAATTTCAATGTCTTGCTTTTTTCTTCTGTAATTTTTTTTTATGCCTTTGTAAAGCACTTTGAGTTACCCTGTGTATGAATAGTGCTATACAAATAAACTTTCCTTGCCTTTCCAGGGTATATTTGCAACTGTATCATTCAAGTTTGTACTGTAAATTATTTTACAATAAAATATCAATAAATACTTCAACTGAATGTACATACCAAACTCTAACATGTACTTTGTGACTTCTCATGTGGTTGAGGCCTATTATGATTTCTTAAAAACATTGATTGCTCCCCCTGTAAACTAGGTTGAGTCACAAACACTAACTGAACATGACAATGAAAAATACACATCCACAGTAACAGTGGGCAGGTAGCCAACATTAAGGCAATAAATAATAACAAACACATAAAAGTCATAGAGATACTGTCAGTAGACATATATCTGGTCATTAATATTTATTATTTAAACTAGTTCTTTGCATTTATCATTTTATATTTGCCTTGTATTTCATATATCTGTGTATGTATGTCTAACAGTACTGTGCAAGTCTTTAGCTTTGTCATAATGGACGTGTGTCTTATTTCAGGAAATATGCAGGAAATATGTGCACAATAGTGAAACACACATGTACACACAGGCACACACACAAATCAGAACTTAACAGCGCCGCAGGCAAACTTAGTGTTTAGTTTGGCCTCCAGTTGGATTCAGTAAATCTTCAACTCTTTTCAGTCGACTGTTTTCTTCTACAATATTTTTTTCTGAAATGCATTTTTTTTGGTCACTGTTTACTTATTTGCTGTATATTCCAACTGTATTACTGAAAGGACTGAGAAATGCATATGTGTTGTCATACAAAAACAACAAAGCTAAAGGCTGCTTTAGACTCTTACACAGTACTGTATGTGTGGTTGGTGTCCTGTCTGTGCTCTGCTTAATTGTGCTGCTACTTATCTTGGCCAGGACACCCTTGTAAAGAGATTTTTAATCTCAATAAAGGTTAAATAAAAAATACAGATAAAGCTCAAGGCTTTATGACTTATTAAAAAGGGAGTGGAAAAGACAATTGACTGCATCCCAGCAACAGCAACCTTACCATAGTCCAGATGACTGGCCTACTCAAAATAGTACTATCAGTAAAGTGGCAGTTCATAGCTGCATAATATTTTAGCCACATCATCAAAGTGCAAAAAGAAAACAACACACGAGCACAACTGAGTGTCTTAAATTTTTTTTTTTTTTGGCTAAAATATGTTTTGTGAAACATTTATTTCAGTTGAGTGACAATTAAGTCATAGACTTACAAGCTTTTCGAGAGTAGAAAATAGTTCTAAATTTCAATTTATCTCTTAATTTTGCATTTTAGTATCAGATAAACTCACTTTTATGATTATGGTTAGTAAATATTATAGTAGTATATAATGGTAAGTTTAATGTTACATTTACAGGGAAGCAATGAAACACAAAAAAATGTTGAACAAAAAAATGAAAATGAAAAACATAAGATATTTAAAACAAAAAAAGCTAGTACAACATCCACCTGACTGAACAACACCATCATGTGATTTTCTTATATCCACAGGACTTCAGTAATTCAATACTGATCCACTTCACCCAATGCATGTGTTACATCTAATCAGTTTCTTACAAAAATGGTGACCGCAAAAGTTATATTGCCTGTAATGAATGCACACATGGTTTATTAAAGCATTATGTGTGTTTTTCTGTGTCAAAATGTCGGCACGCAACATAGATTAACAAAAGCTTTCATCTCCTTTTACACCTCTGGGACTTGAACATTTAAATCTTTCATTGTGAGTCTTTAAATGCTACTTTGTAAACATTTATTTCAGATACAAATTGTTTCCTAATTATTCAAAGTTTAACTGTGTCACTTCACTTAGATTATTTCATCCAGACTTTTTATCGCTTGCTCTTTAGAGATTTTTTCCCATTCACTGGGAATTTCTCCACGGTCCTTGAATTTTTTATTGTATTGGTCTTCTAGTTCATTTTTAAACCTACAGACAAACCACTGCCAGTATTTCAGTTTGGACTTGTCAGGTGTAATTCTCCAGGTATCAAATGGAGGTCCAGCTTTTGAATACTTTTTGAAGGGAATCTTTATGCTTGAATCATCAGGATAAAAACCAATATCACTTTCAACTTTTGTTGTGCAGAAGTCAATGCTCATTTCAACTGTTTGTCTGTAGTGTCCACCATTGATTGCAGTTGATCGATGGAAAGGGACACTGTGTTTGTCATGATGATCCTTCATCGTGTTTGTACAAACAGCTGCACAGAAAGGACACGTTTCCCAGCAACAGTCACAAAGCTGATCAATGAGGATCTGATCAGTCTTCAGCCTGAATTCCTTCATCTTATCCAGAGAGAGCCTGCTCATTTCCCCAATGATGGGTTCAAGGCCTTTCTCTGTTTCTTCTTTTAGAAAGTCAAAGTCATTCACATCACTGAAGTTTTGTGAAGAAACTGTGACAAACGTTAATGTGTCTTTCAGCAAACTGGAAAACTCCTTCAGCCACATGTCTATGTCTCCTGTCTGGGCTTTGACTTTGGCTGTAGCATTGAATAAAGCTTGACAAATCAGATTATACATGTGGTCAACATTGTCCTTAAGTAGACTCCATACCCTCTCTCTGTGTTCAATGTCAATGTATTTGTTCACTTCATCTTTAATGAAACTCTCAACATGTCTCCTTGGATTCTTGATGTAGGTGATGTAATCATGAAAGTTTTCTTTCTCTGCCAGTGACTTCAACACATGTTTCTCCAAGTTCACCTTATTCCCACTGAATGTTGGGTATCTGCTCTTCATCTCTTCAGCCAGATCGATGGCAGTCTTGTTGCAGACGGCCTCAGCAATGGAACCCTTCAGTTTTTCACAGATCAGTTCTTGAAGTACAACAGCAGATGAGTTTCCTTTGCAGTAGCTCCTGAACACACTGTAATATTCACCTTTCTTACTTTCTAAATATGTGTGTGAATCATTGTTCATCTTGAACTTTTTGTGAGATTCTAAAAGCCAAGGTTCTGCTTTGTCAAGCACATACAGTAAGAGGTCAACCGTAAACTCCTTCCTCAGATTGTATCTCCACTGTGATTCAAACTGTCACTTTTTGTTTGGCTGTTTCTGCCATATCTCGTACATAAATTGGACTGTAGCCTCTTGTTGCTACAAGTTGGCTCTTAAAAGTGTTTAAGGCCTGTTTTTCAACATTGTCAATGAGATCTCTAATCAGCTTTTGGTCTTCAGGCTGGAGAAATCCCTTCAAGTACATTCCTTCTTTTTCTCTTGATGGAATAACTCTTTCAAATCGCCTTTGTTTTAAATAACATTGAAAATCTTCAAGCTCAGATAATTTTTTGTAGATACCGGAGTTTTTTGATTCATTGACGTGAGTCAGTTCAATACCCAGCTCTTTAAGGACATTAACTTTATCTTCCTGTAAGTTGATGTCCTCAATAGGTTTTATATCTTTGGTTAAATCACAAACCCAGTCTTTCCAAACACAGTTGAACTGGCATTTGAGTTCCTCCTCATCATTTGCTTTGTCTTTTAACCGGTGAGCATGCTCTTTACTCTTTTGTAGAAGCTCATTGTCAAACTCTAAGTTCTTTTCATCAAACTTTTTACAAGTTATCTTCCACTGGATAACACTGTCAAGTTTTTTTTTGAGTGCTCTGATCTGTTCTTTTTTAAACTCTTCAATATTGAATTCTGATTCTGCACGCCACTGAGCCAGCATTTCTTTGTCCTCATCATCTTCGAAATAGGATGTCAATGTGGTTTTGACTTCTTCGTATTTCTTGCTTATTTCTTTGTAAAGATAACTGAGCTCAATCCAGTCATGGTTTCCATTTTCTATTCTGTTATGTAACTGGTTTTCAATGGTCAACATTTCACGCCTCAGAGCCCAGGTCCAGTTCCCATACTGGACCTCAAGTTTTCTGTAAACTGGAATTTCTTGTGTGTTTTTAAAGCTGAAAACAAAGTTTTCATTCATCAGAGCATTCCAGAGGTCCTGAACTTTGGTTTTGAACTCAGAGAGAGTCACTCCAAAAGACTGTGAAGCTTTGGAGAGGATGAAGCTCTTCAGGTCTTGGATACTCTCACTGTACCCTGGATTTGGAGGAGCCA
>JAPQRP010000029.1:8090587-8119012 GCA_037367295.1 Apogon hyalosoma | reverse complement strand
CGGAAAAATGACACCATGGGTGTCTCAGCTTTACAGATTGGCATAGAGTTCATGGTGACAACCTTTGAGTTGTCTTTGGTTTCAGTTTTCTTCCATGTTTTTTTAATTTGTCTGAACGTCCACAAAGGACACTCAATGTCCAGAGTGACTGGATCAGGAACAAGTAAAGGTAAGGCATACTGACACTGTGATAGTTTTGTGATCATGTTCTGTTTCAGAAAGCTGTCTGAACAGTGAAATACTGCCATCTGAACATCTAATGGATGTATATTATTCTGTTTTAACTGATCAAAGTTAACAGTGGCATTGCAAAACTCATCAAAGTCATCATCAGCTATTTCACTGGGAAATTCAGAACCAAAGCATGAATTTATCGTCTCAGTGCTGTCCTCTTTTACGGGAATATGTCTGACTCTGTAGTCCAACATCATTAACCTGTGAAGAAAAGCATGAGCCAGATCCTTCTCAGTGGTATCATTATTGTCTTGTTTCACAAGTGAACCTATTTTCAGAAACTCTGCTGATGTCAGCTTCTGTTCATATTTGTCTTGAAGGTGAAGTCTGGTGAGCAGTGTTTCAGTTTTTGTTTGATGTTGCTCATCTTCTGCTGACGTCTTCATTGGGTCCTGTTAAAAAATAAATATTTGATATGTGAAAATAGTTATTTGAATTCAGTTTAGGTATCTTGTAAGTTGAGTTGTTTTTCCTCACCTTATTCAAGTTTCCATCCATATCTGATTCAACTTCAAGAGCAGATTGAGCTGCATTAGATTATTGTTATTAATTAATATTATTTTCATTTTGAGTTTTATTATTTACCTTCATCAGTCATTTCATACATATACCAATATGAGGGGACTATTTCTCTATTATTTAGCATAATTAAGATATAATTTCTCTTTCATTTGTCTGGTGTGCTTTTATTAATTAAAATTTTTTGTACCTTTCTCGTTGGTTTGGGATGTTATATCAGAACTCATTTTATGGTGTCCTTCCACTATTGTTTTTTCTTTATTCTCTGATGATTCAGCATCGCTGTCTTCAGTCACTGCATCACTCTACAAAAACAAGTCACTTACATTAACCTTTAGAGCATTTAAAGGGAATTAATATTCTCAACAGTCAATCAGAAACACTTGAAACAGAATGGGTACTTTGCTCCAGTATGATGGAATCAGTCAGTGTGTTTTAAAATCAGTAATATTTATATTCACTTGTAAATCATTAATTATGATTACACACACTGTTAGACCAATGTCAAGCATATACAGAAATAAATGTACTGTACAACAACTTGTACAGTATTAATCTTACAACGTCTCTATTTACAGGCATAAGGGGAAAAAAATTACACTAAACAAAGGAAGATACGTGATAACTTTAATAGCTAGAACATATAACAGTTTAACATGCCTTCTTGAGCAGGTATTTTCTGACATGTGCCGTATATAGATGGGCAAATGAGATTGTATGAGTTTTTTTTTTGTTTTTTTTTTACCTCGTCCTTGTTTTCATCCATATCTGAGACACCTACAGGACAAGAATGAACTGCATTATTAAATTATATTATTAAAACTATTATTATTTTCATTAAAAGCTTTAATGTTTATTGATAATTTCATACATGTGTTAATGTGATTATGTACAATAGTCTTCATAACCTGTTTTGTTGGTTGTAAATTGTTTTGCAGTCTGAATTTGAGAGTTTTCTTCCTCTTTTATTCTGTCATTCAGTTCCTCTGAATGTTCAACATCCCCTGGTACATTTACTACATCACACTGAAAACAAAACCAGAAAAACAAAACCACCAAAACACAGTGAAAGATGTTTTTATCAGTAAAATTAGTAACGTGATGGGGCACCCACTTAACATTAACTTAAAGTTGATTTAATACAAAATAAGATATAGAAATGAAAGCAAAAGCTGACATCTTACCTTTATGTTCGTTGTTTGAATATTTTGGTCCACCTTGTCTTCTGTGGAGCGAAATAAAAGACATCCACTATTCCATTGAACATTTACCATTTTAAACAAAAAGGTTTACCTGAAAACAGCTGAAACTATGTCTGTCTCTTCTCTTTACACAACTCATGCAACATCTGCTCTGACCACTTTTAGTTTATCTGACCTTTAATGCACCTTATTACTCTATTATTGGACATAAGTAGGCTATAATTTCACAGTCTGGTGTGGTGTGGTAATTTTTATTCATTACCTTTCTCCTTAATTTGGGATGTTATAACAGAGCTCATTTCATGGTCTCCTTCCACTGTTGTTCTCTCATTATTCTCTGATTCAGCATCACTGGCTTCAGTCTTAGCATCACTCTAAAAAAAACATGTTATTACTTTAGCTTTAGTTGATCTTGTTACAGCATCTGACATCTAGAAATGGTTCAAAAGTACAACAACACAATGAAACAAATGGGGGAATTTTTTTTCTTCTAAGAGTAACTTCTATTCTGTGTGTTTGTTTAATAATTATTTAATAGTAAATAATTGATTGTATTAGACTGTTGGACTAATTTCAGCAGCACATAAATAAATAAATGCCTTGTTAAACAACATATACAATAAAACAAACATCTTTTTTAAGGGAACAGACGAGTGTAAGAAAAATCTTACACAAGTCAGAAATGGATCATTGCACACAAGGATAATTTCAACTGATCATTATCGAAGGTGAAATAAATGTTAGTTTTACCTTGATTTCACATGCTGTCCCCTCTTCTAGTGGAGATTCATGGAAAAACAAAACAAATCAGATTGCACAACATTAGTCTGGTGATTGGATTATCTCATGTTACTGTCAGCATGTGAGCCACAGCCTAAATTGATCTCTTTCCTTGTCCTAATCCTTCAGAATGTTTCTAAATATTGACTTACAAGAAACTTGGCTTTTGTCAATGTTGTCCACTGACAACACTTAAGATGTTGTGTAGATGTTATTTGTGGCTGTCCATCTCACCTTCTTTGTTGAAGTGAAATCCAGAAAATTCACTAAAGTCATCTTCATGGGATTTGTGCTCCTTGTGGTCCAGGTGGTCTTTGTGTTCTTTCTTGTCATCACCCAGTGGTCTACTGTGACATTGTGGATTGTTTTCTGAGACCACGACATCTATTTTTTGCAGCAGAGCTAATATCTCACTTTCATCACTCATATTTTTTGTACATGTGTGGTATCTGTTTTCAGAAAAACTACTGATGGCTTTTAGATCTGTCAATGTATTTTCGCTTCTTTCTCCCAACTCATGAGTCACAACTGTCATTAAAAATGAAAATGATTCTTTTCCAAAATATTTCTCCAGCCACTGCACTCCTGATTTGTAATGGCTGATATGCAGACCATCTGATATTAGTAGGAGAAAGCCATGAAATCTCTGATTTGCCGAGATTCTGTCAATGTTTTCTTGACCAAGTAAATTAATGAAAGAGATGACTCGACCACACAAATCATAGAGTCTAGATGAGTACTGGCCCGCATTTGGTTGATCATTGTCGTCCAGTAGGAGGTTGTTGGAACCAGTCTCAATGGAATTTGGGTCACCAAACAACACAAGTGTGAGTTCAGGTGTCACTGCAAAGGACAACAACAACAATGCTTGAAAGGCACATTTTTAACACTGATGGAAATCTCTTCAGATTTTGCTAATAGGTAATGCAAAAAAGAAAAAGTATCTGTGCTGAAACACAGAATCACTTATAATTGCTCTCATCGACACTGTAGGTCATAAAACATTGCTGCAATTTCTAGAGCAGGCTTTAACTGGGTCAGGTCTTATTTGGGGAGTTAAGCAGGTTGCTTCATCATCATTGAAGATTATAAATCTGAAAGCAAGCTATTACTTGTTGGATGCCCCAGGGTTCAGTTCTTGGAACCCTTCTATTTAATCTCTATATCTTTTTTGTTTTTTATGTCAAATTGTACAGAAGTCCAACACTGATTAACACAATTAACCTAATGATTCACAGATATGTGTGTCTCACTGTTTCAGTATTTGGAGCAAATAAATAATTGGATGAGCCAGCATTTTCTTCAATTAAATGAGCACGGAACTGAATTTATTTATTTGTTTGTTTGTTTGTTTGTCAACAAAGAAAAGAGGATTAACATCAATAAAGACCACATTTGTCAGGGCCTAAAAACCAAACACTAAGTTCATAATCATGGCCTCATATACAAGCAATCACCAAAGCAGATTTATTCCAACTTAAAAATAGAAAAGAAATCAAGGATTTTATGTCCTAACAAAACCAAGAGAATCTCATTTACACTTATTTCAAGCAGAGTTTAAAGTCTCCCCCCTGGCCTCCAGTTAGTTACAGAATAGATTTTAAAGTGCTGCTTCAAGGATACAAATCACTAAACAGTTTAGGCCCAGAATACATTTGTAATATGTTTAAGGAATATAAACTGAGAAGGACTCTTAGAGCTATGGACTCAGGTCAGACAGTTGAGCCCAATGTCCAGTTCATGGTGAAGCAGCATTTAGCTGTTATTTTGAAAAAAAAAAAAAAGAAACAAAACACCAGTAGAGCTTAGATTTGCCCCAAATGTCTATCAGCAAAATTATGCAAAAAGACTACTGCACCAGTTTCCATGAAATAAGGTTGAACAGAAGGACATGGATCAAGGATGAACCCAAGATATTTTGGAAGAGATTCATGAAAAACGAAGTAACTTAAATGTTACTGAACAATTACTTCAGTTAATTTTACCTTGGTCAGTGGTTTCAGTCTTGATTTCAGCATCTCCTTCCTCTCCTCCTCCTCCTCCTCCTCCTCCTCTTCTTCCTTTTATTTCATCATGTTCTTCCAGTTCCATCTCAGCTGTTCTTCATGTTCAGAGATCTTCAGACCAAACCACGCAGGCAAATGAATAAAACAGAATATTATTCAGATCCAAGGTCTATTTAACAACAAAAATTTCAGCAAAGTGTCTATGTTTTGTCAAAATTATACTTTTATAATTTCACCCAATCCAGCACCAACACCATCAGCTAACATCATGTGTACTGTCTTTTTTTTTTTTTTTAATATAAAATACAAGAGCACTGTAAACTCACATTTCAGATTTTTATGAGATGTTAACAGCTCCAAGAAACAGTGACTTCTCCCTCTCAAATTTCACATGCATTCATTTTAATAAGAGTTAAAAACAACAAATATCGTACAAGAAATCAAAAAAAAGAGAAAAGATGTCCATTTTTTTGTATCAGAACTTTCCTCTCCCATGGATCATGTGGCGACCCCTCAGAATGACTCAGAGTGTCCCAAGTTACCACCAGCAGAAACAACAGTTACATGTCTGAACAACAGTGATTCACTATTAATAACCTAATGATGTCAAATATTATAATACACCAGTCAGAGAGATCAAACCAGGAGTTTAACTTCAGTACTTTTTTTTTGCCAAAACAAACTTTTACTTAAGTAAGAAATTTACTTAATTGTAAGTTACTGCGTATTGTTACATTTTTAGGTTACTTTTACTTCTTGTCTTTGACCTCCTGCAGCAGAATGAAGTCACCAACAGCTCACATTTTGAAAAAACTGGGAGTATCATGTCTTGTTATATTCACTTGCACTTGGACATCAGAGCTTCACTCCTCACAACCAGTCTCAACTTTTCATATATGTATATTTGTAACTCTGAACTAGGTTTCGTGTAACTGGAGCAGTAACCATTTCTGGTAGATCTATCCATGCAAGGCACATAGCCACATTATGTACCAGATGACATACTGACCTATGCTTGTACTTAATCGTATTTAGACTACACAAACACATAGAAATGTAACTCACCTTTGGTTTGTGAAGGTGTGGCTGTCCTCTTACCAGTGTCTCAAATATACAGAGGCAGCAACATATTATATCTGTCAGTTCTACACCTGCCCCTTGCAAACCCCTCCCATCTGCTCTTATCAGATGTGATGTATTAAAATATGATAAGTAGTCTACTGGAAGATTCATGTTATTTACCTGAAATTATTTGACTTAGAAGCAATTTATAATGCTTTTTTTTTTTTTTTTTTATCCTTCTTCTCTCTTTTAAAAAGTATCGTACTTTAGACTTGTTGCATTTAATGACATGCAATAAAAGTTACAGCCAGCAGTGAAATGAACCAGAGGTTTCACTATTTAGTGCATTTACACCCATGTGGTCACTAGACTGTAAACTCATTCTTCAATCTACCCTTTAAGAAAAGATAGACAAACAATGTTTCTAATAAATGTTTGACAAACAGTCATATATATGTGACAGATGTTGCTGGAATAAACATGAGTATCAGAGTTGTAAAGCTGCTTTATTAATCAATAACAGTTAAATTATTTACAAGTAGAAAGGCTTCATGTATTAATGTGATAATACTGAAAATATTGTGTCCCTTAAATCACAGATTCATGCTTATAATTTTGAACCTATACATATTTATTTATAAATTTCAATTTATAATTGAACATTGTGAGTATATGAGTCTTATGTTTCTTTAAAATTACAATCTTTAATACAGTGTTTTATGAATATGAAAAAGAGATGTTTACTTCAGCTTTAAATCCTTCTTACTGAGTAAACTAAAAGAAAGAAATAATAGTTTGTCTTGGAAAAACTTCCATTTTCATGTTAGATTCATTCAGTATCTTCAAAAAGGTTTCAATAGCCATGGCATCATGTAGTGTAGTGTAGGTCAAAGGTCAGATTCAACATCAATAAGCACGCCACTCATTTTTTAAGTGCTTCTCTGACTTGAAATGAACCCAGAACTTGGTTCTGTACAAAAGTTTGTCCTTTCATTGGGTCAGTAAAGTTCCATAAAGAGTCTCATCATCTAGACTTTAATCTCTTCCTCCTCCTCTGAGAAGTCATGTGGTGCTTCATCGGTGAGGGAAAAAACAGGAGAGGAGATGTTGTTGTTCATCCTCTTCCCCTTTGTGAAGGATCCTCCACCATAGTGACGAGACAGGACATCAGCCGCCCTCTGAAAGCTTTCAGCTTCTATTACGGGTTCTCCTCTTTGAGGAGACCCAGCAGATGCATCAGGACTGGTCAGTGACCTCCTTCCCTCCTCTTGCTCTATGAAGTTTGAGTCACAATTGCGCCCTCTGCTGTTCATGTTCCAACTGTATTTATTGTTTATTGAAAGAGTGGGCGACATGACTCTTGGGCTCTGCACAGGTGTTTCTGTTAGAGAGATATCATCCTCGTCTTCCTCATCCTCCTCTTCTTCATCTGCTGCCTGGCTGTGATTGGATGTCTGAAGGCAGCTGGGGTTGTCAATCAAGCTCAGAACCTCAGTCATAAGGGAAGGACCCAGATCCACAGTGAAGGAGGTGAGGGAATCGGAGCGTGTCAGTGTGATGCCGTCGCTGTTCGGTACAGACTCACGGTGAGGAGCTCCATCTGGAAACTGTCTGTCTAGGCGAGAGAGGCGGGGCAGGGTGACAAATCCAGACTGTAGACCTGCACAGAGATGGACAGAAGAAATACACATGTAGAGAGTGTTTTTAGACTTCCTTTTTTCATTTGGGCTATGAAATTAAAATATTTTCATTCAAGTGTGAATCAGAAAGCTGTATGAACTTACAGAGTTTATCTATGGAAATTCTACTAAAAATATAACTATTTTAGAATTAGAATTAACCCTAAGTACATCCCATTAATCCCTCTGTACAACATACAGTTTAAGAACTTCATTGAGCCCATTCATTTTTGGTTGTGTTGGTTTTTGTTACACTTTTACTTATGTTTTTTTTAGTTTAAACCCCCCCCCCCACAGGGGAGGTGAGGGTACCGTTTTTTTGTTCAGTTTTTTTTGTTTGTTTGTTTGTCAGCAACTTTACGCAAAAACTACTGGACCAATTTCCATGAAATTTTCAGGAAAAGTGCAAGGTGGTCCAGAATAGATCCCATTAAATTTTGGTGGATGTAGATCAAGGTCAAGGGCACCAAAAATGTGTTTTCACAATGATAAGAGATAGGGCAAATCAGGTAAAACGTTTGTGAGGGGTGGGGTTTGTTGTGCCTGGCACCACTTGTTTTTTTGTCTTGTCTTATGTTTCTTCTGTCTTTTAGCACCTAGGGGCCATGTTGAAATAAAAGTTTCCATTGTAATATTATATCCCCTGGATTTCGCATGCATACTATTTAGCAGGAGCTAGACAGCAGAAAGTTACACAGGATTGCAGGTACGAGCTGAAGAATAGTGTTGTTTTATGTCCATCAATTACATTTTTACTCCAGAAGATGGCAGTATTTGACAACTGCTGTCCAACATGACAGTTAATTGACTATAACAATGTCCTCCTGGAGGGATGTACATATTTCCTGTCCAAGCTGCATGTAGTATGAAGACCTTATGGAGGAAAAATGTGAATGAAATAGAGGTATAAAAAAATAAAGTGAGGTGAAAGGAAATATGACTGCATGAGATACTGCAGCAGTGTTGGTAAAATGAAGGGTTTAGTTGTCAAGAAATGTGTCATGGAACTTTGACCATATAAATTGTTCATCACAATTTTTAGTAACTAACTTTTTTTCATTTAGATTGAAGCTTTTCTGAGTCCACTGGATTTTTTTTTTGTTTTTTGTTTTTTAACACCAATTATAACCCGATTATTATCTATATCAATTTATTATCAGTAAATTATTACTAGGAACTGTAACAGGGAGCATTTCTATGTTAGTTAAAACCTCTACATTCTAGCAAAATTCGTAACAGATAATTGAAAAAGCACATTATCAACAAGAAACTCCATAAACTCTCACTTCACTGATGCCAGCTTCATCTCACTCAGTCTGGGTAAATTCCTTCTGAACTGTGTAACAATTCTGGAGAATAAGAGGGGATTTCCAGTCCAAACGCACCACACTGCTGCCTGATAAGCAGTGATTGTTTGGCAGATATAATGAATAGTGTGTTAGACTCTGTACATTTGAGGCAGTCACACACACATGCACATAAAGATGACAGGAAATGCCCACTCAGTATCTTTCTTTTTCTAAAACCAGCTGTGTGTATTTGTGTTTATAGACCAAACAGTGTACAGGTGTTGCCTTGGTGATTCCACATGACTCACAAGAAGCTGCCTGTTTGCCGGTTGTCTTGGAGGAATGTGGGGACGATGTTGAAAGTAGGGCAACCTCACCCTCTCTGTTTGTGTGTTCATTGACATTTATAGCCCTGTTTGCACCTAGTCACCTCAGCAGCTCTTTGTGTTGTTTGGTTTGTTTGAGTGGGAACAGTTAGAAGTGTGAATATATCAATGAATCTGCCTCATCCTATGCCAGGAATTAGATTATTTTCCTAATTCACTGTACTGATTTAAAATGCATAGCCTGAATGAATTTACTGAGGCTTATGTGTTGTTTAAATATGGACTTTAATGTTTTTCAGAAGAAAAAACTATTACTAGTAATTAATATATAGTAAACATAATTACTAGTAAATCTTCTTGGGTGAAATATTGGATTTAAGGAGCACTTGTTACTTATTCTACAGCAGACTATAAAAGAATAATGCAAGATAGGCTTTGTATACTATCCAAAAAAAGGTTTGTATGAAGGGAAAAACATAAGTCCAAACAGTTTTTACAAATATAAACATGCCTAATATTGTTCATAATCTGGGGATTTTAAATAAATTAACTTTGTTGGAAAAGCTTTAAGTTGATTTTATGTGATTTGTCACAGTGATGGGATTCATAAGATACTCATAAGTAGTGGAGTCCCTGTTTGCTTTATATCGCTGACCTGTTGAACTCCTACAATTCCTCTGATCAATTTGAATGCAGATGATCTTCTTGCTAAGATGCTTTACATAAACCCTTGTCCAACACTGGAGGTGATTATCTGCATTATCTCACCATATGTGCAGAAGGCATCGTCTGCTGAGCTGATGGAACTGGGGAACAGCACCCTCTGTAGGCACCCATTGGGAGAGTCTATGTTCAGCTGGGGCAGGGAGATGGCATTCTTGATGATGGGTGAAACATCTGGCGGTGGAGATGAGAGGTCACGGGAGCCCCCTCGCGGCCGTGGCCCAGAGTTCTTCCGCACGTGTCTGAACGTTCGTGTGAAGAACCCTGTGGACTTGGAGCTGTTTGCAGAGTCTGGGCTTCCTGGCTCCCTGTTGCCCCCATAGTTACTCAGGAAAGAAGTGTCACCAAACACGTCCCCACCACGGCCAACATGCATAGTGTGTCGAAAGTCACCAAGCGGTGGACTGATCATGTCCACTGAGAGATCACTCTTGAAGCGACGTTTCGTCTGAGAGCCAGACACAAGGCCCTTAATTCCTGGCAGTTTTCCCAGGCTCATGATGGCAGAAAAGTTGAACAGTTCAGTTGTTCAGTTTTAATGTTGGAGTCTGAACTCTGATTACATGTCAGCGGGGCTTAAATTCCAGTTCAGGGGTCACTGTAAATTCAGAGAGAAGCGAAATGTAAATGCCGAGACAGTGAAGACAGAAAATACAAATATGTGGTTGTTCAGTTAGCAGAGAATGTGTGTATAATTCATTCTCCACACGGCCAGAGCCAACTATTCATCTAGTGTCAGCCCACGGTTTCCCTTTTGGCTCTATAGTGAAAGATGCCAGTGTAGATGTGGAGTTATTCCCTGTTTATACCCCACTCTCCACCGTTATGCACAGCGAGTACTGCACGTCTGTCCAAAATGACCAACAGCTGAAAAGAACACTCAGTTTTCCTGCACAGCAGCTGCTTTCAATCATGACAGAATAACAAAGAAGAAGAATTACAAGGTCACAATTCGTTTCCTCTGGTTACCACAGCTTATGTGGTTAAAGAGTTTGGGGCTGACTGGGCGCTTGTACAGATTTGGATCAGTGAATGACAGAGAAATAAAAAATCCAGCCGCAACTGCAAATACATGGAGATGTGATTTGAGCCAAACAACTCAGCTGCTTTGTGTGTCAGAAGCAATGAAACCAAGCTATGTTTACATAGTGTTCACTTAATTCTATGTATTTATAAACTGCTTTTGTTGTAACTCTGCAAATTCAGTTTCAGGTTAGCCTTCAAGTATTATGTCTGCAGTGCTTCTCAGTTTTCTGTCAAGATTCCCCCACTTAAAAAACACACCAATAATGTATCAAAAACAGTGATTAAATCTATCACTCATCTATATTCAACTTTGATCTACATTTCTATTTCATCTCTACCTCTGAGAAGACCTCATGTCTTTCATCCGTCAGTCTGCACTTGTGTTCCTCAAAGTCCAAGCAGAGAGCGTGGGGGGGGGTCACTGCTATGCACCGTCTACCTCTAAAGAGGTTTATCCATGTGTGGTACCACACTCTCCATGGGACATCCTGTCACCGGCTCTGTCGCCTCACTTTGTCCTCTTTTCCCCAGTCCCTCTTGTGCCCAAAACTCCACACTTTTCAGAAGTAATGAAAACAATCAGAGCAGAAGAAAAGGGGGGCTGCTTACTTGAAAAATGCAGCAGAGTGAAGCGTCGTAATCCAGCAAGTGTTTTGTCTGCATCCTCCTGAAAGATAAGGTTCCACCAGGATTGTCCGTGTGCAGGATTAGCTCTTAATCCCCTCTGTCTTCCTTCCCTCTCTGACTCCTACACTTGCTCTCTGCCGTCTTCAATCCACTTAGATCTCCAGTGGCGTCCAGGTAGGGGGTTTCTCTGTTTTCATTCAGTTCAGTTAAGGCCAAGTAAAGAACAGACAGAGAGAAACAAGACAGTGTTACATACACAT
The DNA here is from genome assembly GCA_037367295.1 of Apogon hyalosoma. Lineage (NCBI taxonomy): Eukaryota > Metazoa > Chordata > Actinopteri > Kurtiformes > Apogonidae > Apogon > Apogon hyalosoma. Next base: position 8,107,279 of record JAPQRP010000029.1, on the reverse strand, counting down.
TCAAAGAAAAAAGTAGAGGCTGGCATTCAGTCACATTAAAGTGTCAGGTAACCTTAGAATGAGTGATGGTGGGATTGGGATTCTCTCTGTGTGGCCTGTTCAGTCAACAGATTCTCAAGAATTTCTTCAAGAACTGAACGAAGTGCAGAAACTTTAAAGAGTCACCTGCATTTCTCTCCAGTCTCACTTATATAATCAAAAATTACTTCAGTAGAATCACTCTGTCTCTGTCATTCTCTCCTGAGTCAACAACAATGCTCTTACATTCTTTAATCTGAAAGCACTGACCAATTAAAACTTCAGTAAGCACCATATATGAAGAAATGCAGAAGAAATATTTTATGGATTGCAAGATTAAGAAAATAAATAAATAAAAATAGAACCCTCCTGGACTGTCTTGGTTGCCTGCATAATAGTCTTCAAAGTTATTTCTATGACCCAGGTCCTAAAGGGAGATCACTTATATTATCCCTGCTTACCCTAACAGCCTTGTCTCCACAAAGAAGTAAACTTTGGAAAATCACAAAAAAGAAAATCAGAATTATGTGTATATCCACAAACAGGTCTTATCTATAAATACTGTATATCCTATTCTGCTTCTGTTATTTCTTCAAATCTACATCTGTCAAAAAAAGTAAAGGTAGTTAAAGTCTTTGGTTTCAAGATTTATTATTTCTATTTGTTCCAAAGGTCCATGTTAAACTGGGAAAAAAATGTATACTTTAACTACTCTCTTTGCACATTTAATTTTATACTTGCCTTGTATTTCACATACTGTCTGTGTATATGTATATTTGATTGCTATCCTGTCTGTAACCTGGTTAACTGTGCTACTGCTAATCTTGGCCAGGGTGCTCTTGTAAAAAAGGTAAAATAAAATCAGTTAAAAAAAATAAAACAAAAACAAAACAAGTAATCTAAGTTATGTAATGCCATCAGTAGACAGTGATATAGACTATACACATGGCTTTAATAAACAGAGAGGAAGAAGATGATCTCTTTACTAATTTCCATCTAATGCCTGTGATGAAGAATAATATCCAGGATCAGCCAGTTGATCAGTCTTGTGTGTATAATCTTCACTGTGACAGTACTTATTCAAATTACAAAATTTGCCATTGTGGGCAACTCACTGAAAACTCACCTGTTATGGAATTTTGCTAATTTTGAGACAATGTAATTTAAAAATGCAAATAAAATATATTCATATAAACACTCACAGTGCTTCTCTTCTGCTCTTCCACAGTGGCAACAGTGTGCTGCACTAGCTACTATTATCTTACAAATGTAGTTAGCTAATGTCAACAAACAATGACTCCCAGCATGAATTAACCCATAAAGACCCAAACAGCCACTGGCAACCAAAAGCATATACTGATGTAAACTGTTTAATACCTGATGAGTCACTAATCCTATTATTACATGTAAATAATTGGTGTAGAATACAGTTTTTCATCTTTTCATGGTCATCAGATATGACCCATTTGGACATTCAGAGGTTCCGTAGTTACCGTGGAAACACCGTCATCTTCTACAACATTGATTCACCAGTAAAACCCATGGAGTTTGATCAATGATGATGGATGGACACACTTGGTTTTTATGCTTGGTTAATGAAATATTTTACTTAAAAAGTGACATTTTCTTCAGTTTTTGCTGTTTCTGACATAATAATAATCAACTTTAATCTGAGCTTTAATGAACATCTACACGATCAGTAAATTAAATAAAGGGCAATGCCAAATTTTCACTGAAAAAAACACAAAATGAAGAGGATAATATTATAATAAATGGTGACAAATTACTTAAGAAAGGTTAAATATAGAGAAAAATTAAATTGGGAACTGCCACAAAAGGAGCACTGGGTCTTTATGGGCTAAACAGAAACTTCACATTAGTGCACAAGTATGCAAAAATATTGCTTGTTTCATTATTAGTTGACAGAAATGTTAGAGGGTATACTGTTATTTTTTTTTTATCATAGCGAAGAGATGGTCACTCTCCTGATTGAAACCATAATGAATCACAGTCAGTTCTTCTGTACTAATTTATGCTCAACATCAGTACTATAAATCTGCTCTTGTGAAGGGTAATACACTTTTCCCCAACTACCTCCCAAGGCTCTGTATCTGTTTTTCCTGGAGAGATTCTGAGTGCAGTCTTCCTGTCTGTTGAAGGAATGACTCCTGGGTGAAAAGCGCACTGGTAAGCCCCAAACACGTGACCCCTCCAGGATGTAGCCAGTGCTGGATTAATGTCACAGGCTACTAGAGCTTCAACCCCATGCTATTGCCAAACCAATCTGGGTATAACAACTTGAGCAAGGTGATGGTGCCACTCTTACAGATTACCGTACCTAATTCTTTAACTAATCATATTCTTCAGTAAAAGATGGACAAAGAGTGTCGGCTATGATTTACTAGCACAGACCTACAGGAAGGGAGGGCAGGATGATAAAGGGGTGTGACTGAAGGACTAAAAAAAAAACACCAAACAGTCATTCATAAAGAGGACGAGAGGTGGATTTTTGCTGCTAACCTCTTCTGATCCCTCAGCTCAGTAACATTTAGCTTAAGGTGCAGATTAGGTGTCTGTGAGACACAAGCCCATGAGAGGAAGACAAACATTACAAAGTAAAAGAAATGTCCATTGTCATTGTCAAAACATCTTAATAAATATCCACTAGCTTTCAACTTAAAATCCCTTGCTTGCCTTTTTTTTATTTCTGTGCTTTTGGTGCTGATTTCAGTGATCTGCTGTCTAATTCATAGCTTTTTATGTTGTAGTTTCCCATTTTTATAGCTCTCAATTTCTTTTATCAGCCTTTTATGTGGATCTTGAAGTTCAGCTTAGATGCACAATAAAACACATTACAAGCATAAAAAATTACTTACAGAAATGTATTTGGGTGATAGCCTCAACTGAGACAGAAAAAGATATTTAACATGCTAAACATGTTATTTATCTGTAACTTGTACCTGCAGACATCCATAAACAAGCCTATTTTGCCTTAGCTTGAGTGATTGAGCAGACAGTGACAGATGGATTTGGAGTGTGTAATGGGAACAACATGCAATGGGGAAAACAGACCGGACACCATCTATTATGGCTATCAAATAAAGCATCTGAGGTGGCTGATGAGAAACACATTTTTAGCTCTTTTTTTATGTGTTTCTTCTGTGTGATTTCTTTTTTAAGCTGTTCGTTCAATCAGTCTCTATGCTGTTTATGTCTTTTTCTTATGTTTTCTGTCTTTTTCTCCCTCTGTCACACACATTGTCAAACAAGCTTCCCCTTTCCGCAGATTTACTGACTAAGTCAAACATCTGGTACTGCAAAGGCACGAACTGCAGAACTCGACTCCTGGGACATTTGAGAGGTTGGTCAGTGTTGGCTGCTTGGACATAAAGGCAGTGGTAGATAGTTTGTGGACTAATCTGCATACATCCTGCAGGTCAGCTTTGAGGTTGTTTCCTCCTTTGGACCTGAGGACCAAGGCTCTTTTACACAACAGCACCCGCAAACTGTGGTTGAGGTCAGAACACCCTGACCATCATGCTCCAAAATACAGCATGCAGTCAGTTTACTAGCATCTACTGCTGCAACGTGGCAAGGGTGAGGCTGGGTGTGTATTGCATTGCATACAGTAAAGTATGTTCAGTGTACCTGCAAAGATTATTAAGCATAATGACATCTGATTTGATTGAATGTATACATTATGTCTGACAAAAAATTCTCAACACTGTGACTTGTAAATGAACATCCTGCTCCATCCTCTTGATACTTCACATAAGCTTTACTCGGTCAACACTCAAAAACACATTCAAGGTATGACTTCATTATTGCTTTAACAGCACAGAAAGACTTTAAAGGAAACTTTACAAGCAAAAGCAGACTAAGTAACCAAAACGGCCTTTATAGTCAGTTTTAACCCTTCCCATCATTCACTGGGGTCATTCTTTTCTTTAAACATTTTGGACTCTTGTCAACACAGTTCAGGGGAAATGAGGCGAAGCAACACTGAAATGCAAACACATTACAATCCATTTCAATTGCCTTGCTGAACAAAGAGCACAGGGAAATGTTGCCTATTCAAACTTCCACCTAGCAAACATAAATAGAAAGAGGTGTAGCAGGTGAAACATAAAAGTGGGTGCCTAAAGGAATGTGTGTTGTGCAATAAAATGAATTACACCCTATTGTCTCATGCTACAATCACTTTTGATACTACTCTCTTTATCGTATTTACATATCTAACATCCAGATAAAATATAATATATTCAAGCTTCAGCCATATTTTGTTTGTTGTAGTTTGGTGTCATTCTTAAGACAAAATCACTCATCATGCAGTAGATGCTGATTAATAGTGGATTTTTAAAGTGAATATGAAAATTATAGTTTAGAGTATGAAGCCAGTGACTAATTAAATGGCCAGTATCTCCATATAGCTTCTCCACCCCCACCTAAAGTCAAATTTAATCCTGTCAATTTTGTTTTGTTACCTTTATCAGAAACTAGATAGCAGTTGAATTGAGCATCTAAGTCAAAATATATGTCAATAAAACTGTAACTTAAAATTGTAGGCAGAAAAAATCCAGGCAAAATGAAGTGTACTTTAAAAAAAAATTGCTTTAATTTTCCCTCAATGTAATTCTTTCTGACTGTCAAGTTCGTAAAAGTCCATATTAACTGCCCATTGTCTTTTAATTGTTGGTTTCCAGTATCTCATACTCTTGCAGGATCAGACTGAGTGTCTCCCTGATGCACATTCAAGCAGGCCAGATGTGTGAATGATCGAAGGATAGTCTTTCTAACTATGACGCCACCTCTGACCACCTGCCAACTGACTGATCTGAGCTCTGGCATGACTGGGAGGCAGTTGTTCTGAGGTTTCACTGGAGGGTTAGGGTTAGTTTTAGTTTATTTTCAGAAAACATTCTCACCACTTTTAGTTGGAACCAGGAATCTAAAGTCATGACTTGTTACAGAGCACACAACTAGTTCTACTGAAATATGAGCTGAAAATATTCAATGACTGGGTTAATTAGAAGTCATGTCGAGTGGAAAATATATAAAAGACAATTTAACTAAACAATCTTTTGTATATTGCATTTGCTTCTGCTCTATATTTGCACTTTGCATTGAGAAGAGTTTAAGGGAATTTAATATTTTACACAAACAATTAAAATTCCCCAGTGAAACATGAGCTGACTTTTGCCCACTGCATGAGTAATCAGGAAACAGGCACTTTCTGAGCAGTTGGAGTTCATATAGATGTATTATCTGAGAATATCCTCAGAAGATGATCTGCCTTTATTAATTAAATAATTTTGCAGAAGAAACTCTGCTCTGCATTTTGCTCACGGCATAGTCAAAAAAAAAATCTTACAGTTATTGTAATTTACTGAAAAATGACGGTTACGCATGGGCAGTTGCCAGTGCCTGAGGATTAACTTACCTTTAAATAAAGTCGCTGTGCAGAGAGACGAAGTCATGTCTCTCGTGTCTTTTTTAGTTTGCGTCCTGAATCGTGTATTTCCGCTTGTACAGGAACATTGTTTCAGCAGCGCATAACGCAGCGGCGCAGCGGATCAAGTGGACTGGACGGAGATGGAGAGGGAGAGGAGAGGGAGGAGGAAGGAGAAGCGGAGGAGGTGACTGAGGACTGGCACACACAAAAAAATGAACTGAACGTTGAAAAAAGAACTTGCTTGCAGTTGTAAGTCAACCTGATATGCTTCAACAAACGTTTTAAGCTGGTGTGAGAGGATGAGAGGCCCTGACTGTCAAGAGCCAAAACAGAGCATATCATGTAGTTAGAATCGGAGCAATACAGCCACGAAAGATATTAAGATATGCACGCAGAAAAGAAAAAAAAGAATAGAAATAGCTACATGTCATTGTGAGGGCAAGTGTGAGAAGAAACACACTGAGTACATTCTCACAAGTAGCTGAAGCCTGAAATAATAAACCACTGTGGCTCTGTCCACACTGCCCTGTCTGTGTACTCATGTGTCTGTATAAATTCTGTTATATGTTCATTTCTGCTTTTTTTTTTTTTTTTTGCTTTTTGCTTTTTATGCTTCCTACATTAAAGTGTCTGTATGGCCTTAAGTCTCATTATGTGTTTGACAGCACTGACTTAGATATTTAGTCAAAAATATGAGATTAGATTTGCAGTAAACTCAATAAAACAAACACACACACACAATGTTTTAAATATGATGTTTAAAGAGTTGTACTGCAATCCAAATCTGTCAGGTCTTCATCTCACACTAAGAGCATGAAACAGCTGTCATATGTGTGAGATACATATACACACACAGCAAATGTTAACAATAGATTTGAAGATATATTTTTTTACCTTTTTTTTTTTTTTTTTACCTTAACTCAGCATCCACTGCATTTTTAATTATGTCCAGATTTCAGAATGAAAGTTTTTGTGTACAAAATTACTTGAATTGTACTGGAGATGATCATTGTCTAAATTCTGGTTGAATGTGTTAATCTATGCGTTGATAGATGTTAATCTATGCATTAATCTATATCGCTGCCTTAGTTTGTGATTTTGCTTATCTAAAACAAGGACATCAGAGCAAAAAGATGCAATGTACAACACCGTGACCAAACTGTAAATGTCCTTACTAAAACAAGAATAAAAATGTAATGAGCATGCAAGCCTCCTTTCACCTTGAGCCTAACCCCAAATGGCATTTATTCAAGGCCCTGAAAAATATAGGTCTTCATGCTCTTGTGACTTCACCTGGCTCTGTAGGGGGTTCAAAGAGGTTCAGTGAATATCTGTAGTTTCACTTAAAGGCCTGATGGAGGATGGGTTAGGAAGATGACATCAGTGATGCTTCAGACTGAAGATTAAAAGTCAATTCTCAGGAACTGCAGACTTGACAAACAAAGATTGAGTTGTCAACTCCAATCCAACTGGAAAGAAGAGGCTGTAAAGGGAGGACGAGTGAGCCATGAGAACAGACATGAGAACAGGAAGAATCATCTCTCTAAATCTAAGCACCTGAGCATCTCCTCTTGACAACAGCTGCAAAGTATCAGACGCTCTCTGATGAGCAGTGAATATGACAGCCAGGAAAAGAAACCCAGAAGACAAAAGCATCATGTTAAAAATGTTGGCTCTGTCTGCCAAGGATTACAGTATGTCTAAAACACCTTGTGACTAAACCAGGTTTTTAGATTTATATTGTACTTTAAGTAACTGTGTGATAAATGAGAAGCCACAGACAGAAAAACACCCAGACAGGACAGTCAAAGCAGAAAATGAAGTTTGTAGGAGGAAAAAGTGGGAGGTAGCGAGGAAGGAGTAAAACAGGATGAGAAGTCTCTGAGACCGAAATGGTTTTCTTCCCAGGAAATGACTTTCTCACAAATCACAGACACAGCCAAGAAGCTTTAACTCCTGCCAGACGGTGAAGTACAGCTTATTACTGACATAACTGTCACACAAAAGTGTTTCATCCAGTAAAAACCCATTCTATTCAGTTATGAAATGATGATTCCACTTAACCCAAAATATCACCCATCATAGTGGGTGTCCTGCAATGTGGATGCGTTCTTTTGAGTTTGTGAATTTGACTCGTGTTCCAGAGAAGACATCCAGTTTAGCCTCATGTACTCATGAATCCCAGATGTGCATTTGGAGAACATTGCTCAGAGCTGATCAGTGCGATGAGTTTGATATACTATATGGAGTTTTGGGTTAATGAAAGAAGTCAACCACTGTGTCTTTGTTTGGACTGTGCTTCTGTTTCCGTGGATTCTGACCCATCAGGAAGCTCAATGTTGGCCCAGAGACAATAGAGCATTGTAATGTTAGTCTTCAGTGCTTTCTAGGCTGCAATAAAAAACAGACACACACACTGAAACACTTAGTCCTGACTGCTTACCTTTCATTCTAGAAACCTAATCTAACTTTAGGTGAAGACAATTTTCTAAAAATATACCTACGTATTAATACAAACAAACACCCAAAAATAGTTTTGAAACATAACTTCTTTTTCATACCAATGCATATATGTTGAGTAATACATAATGTTTGAGTGTAAAACTGTTGATATACTACATATCTGGAATGTCTGACACACTTGGAAAAAATATATGTTCACTCTTAATTTACTGCAATATATTTCTACTATGTTTCAGGTAATATGCTGAGAAAAATAGTGATTAAAAGTCATGAAATAATGTATTTGCAGTACTTTATGCAACTTTTTTGAAGCAGTGAACCTGCAGCTACAGTAATACAGTCCAGATGAGTGACAGAGTGGTGAACTGAGAAGCCGTGGGATTCCAGTAGGTTTAAGTGAGTCACAGATACTCAGCAGGGATTAATCCCTTTTTCCTGTATGTCTGCCTGCTGAGGAGACAGATGACAATGTCCCAGAGAGCTTGTGGGCATTGAAACTCACTGTGCATCGAGATGCATTGTGCTCATAGTAAGAGAGCAGGAAACAGGCACTAAATATTCTCCCTGTAAATCAAATAGGATTTACTTCCCCAAATTATACAATAAAAAAATCTATACCACTACTACTACTAGTAGTCTTTAAGTCTGTGTCTTCCTTGTGATTTGAAAATATCCTGATGGTGGTTAGTGCTATAACAGTGCTTTAGCATACAATTTTTCTGCTTAGGTTTGTCTAAGATCCAGTCCAAGGTTTAGGGAGATCCTATTGCACAGAGAACACAATATTCACAGATATGTGTGTACAATAACCTGAAACTAAGTGTTTTTCGTATCTCAGAATTTGCCATTTTATAACTACAGCTATGGTTCTAGAACCAGAATGAACTTCATCTTCTTCGTAACGTATTTTTTCCTTTTTACCACAGGCGCCATCCAGCATTTACATCCATGGATGTGTGGATAAGCCGAGATTTATCATCACCTCAAACAAAAACCCTGAATGGACAAACCAAATACTGACTTTAGAGTGGAGTGTTTGTGTTTTCAGTGGCCACTGTAGAGGCGAGTGAGGTTGGTATTCAGATGGTCGTGACCTGAAACTTCACCATTATAGTACATGCCTCGCCCTTTAGGGGGAAAGTGAAGAATGGGGTAATGTGCAACTGACAACAATGATGCCTGGATAGTTGGATGGTTTACAGACAATAAAATAATGCAAACATTAAGAACATTAAATTCTCTTGCAAGCACACAGTACGGAAAAGTGAGCATATATATTTACTACTCAGACAGACATGGGGACTGTCTTTGCCAAACGCTTAATGTTTATCGTGACTTCTCTGCTGCTATATGTAACCATGTTCCTGTTCATGGGCAACTTTTAGCATGTGGTTGACGATAAATGTGTTTTTAAAATTGTTTGTGTATCTGGAAATTGATGTGCAGTGGTCGGTAAAGCTGTCTATGTCTGCAGTTCAAATGTGTGGTGAGGCTCAGATTTAGATAGCTGTGTTACACCCTGTAATTCACATGTCAGCTCAAACCTCACTGCCCTGGAAGGAAAGTGACAGGAAGGGATGCAGGCCGGGGGAGTCAGTTTTCACGGGCACTGGATGTTCGTATTGTATTTGTCTGCATGTAGGTGGTTAGAAATATGAAAAACACAGACTGTGATGAACCGAGAGATGCCATATGTATTAAAAAAAAACAAACAAAAAAAAAACGCTCTAGTTGCTATTCGATTGTAGAAACTGATTAGGTTGTGTGAACACTTCCCCTGCTCGTCTAATTTTGTTGAAGTTTTGTGAGACCTTTATAGGGCAGCCAGTCCGTCGCCATGCAGTCACTTGCATGGATGCATAAATTGTTTTAACACAACAGGTTCAAAGAAGTTCGTTCAGTCATACCCTCAAAAACCAACACTGGTTTCAATTTTAAACATTTTTCTTTTCCCCACTTGTTTTCCCAAGCCCCTTATTTGCTTGAATAAGAATTCCTTCCCTCCAACCCTCTGGTGTTATTGATGTTGTTTTGCGTTTGTTCTATGTTAAACAGGAAATTGCATGGGGTTATCCTCATTATATTTACAAGATCTCATCACTGGTACTGTAATGTTACAGAGGCTATGACTGCTTATGTAACAGCAGGGACTTTTATCGGCCAAAGCAGCAGCAAACATTCATTTGTGCATGATACTAATTTTCTTTTATGAAGCATTAAGGAGTTAACTTGAGTACCACTAGACTGATCAATACTGAGAGCTTCTCAAACAATCTCTTGCCTACAAAAGAAGCCATGAGTCACATGTTAACATTTAATTCTGACTTGAGTACTCTTGTCGTTCCCTTTTGCTGCCTCTGTTTTCCAAAAAAAGTCAGAAAAGACACATTCTTCATGGACACAAAGGGCTAATTCTGTGCACCCGTCAGCCTTGAGTCATAGATGGAGCCATGGGGGGTCAGCTGCTGCGTAAAAAGCCGGGTCTGTTGTACTCTGAGCAGGAGCAGACTGGAACAAATATAGAAATGAAACCCACAGAAACTGGTGATGTTTGCTAGATAGCTGAATAGTTTAACACAAAGGCGTATTTCAATGGATTCTCACTGTCTCTATTTGTTTTGCGGGTGGCCTTGAACATGTTTTTTTTTCTGTACTCTGTTCAACATGTTTGGGGAATAATGGTATGGATAGAAAACTAAATTCAACCAACTCGCTTGAAGAGCAGTGATGGTATCAATCCCCCTTCATACCTTCGTATCTTATAGCTGCCTGTTAAATAAAACAGCACAGTAGATCAAAACAGCAACATCTGTAAGTGGTGGCCAACAGGTTTCTAGTTGGATTTCATTAGAAAATCTGTTCTGAACAACTCTGACACCTCCTACCTTGTTTGTCTCATTGAAAGTAACTTCTTAAAAGATCTTAACAGTGAAATACTGAGCACTTTGGTAACTCTGTAAGATCTAGCTCTGTGTGTCTGTCACATTCCAGCATGAGCAAACTGTGGGGTCCAGTGCAACTGTCAATGACTCCTCTGTGCCGCTGTCACCTCAGAGACAACAGGAATGCTCATCCAGCGCAGCCTCCCTCCCTCACCCAGACCAGTTCCTGGATGGACTGTCAGAGGATGGATTGGCCTGTCTGTGCAAGAGGCCGAGAGTAAAAACAGAGGGGGCAAGAGGGAGCGATTAAAGAGAAAGACAAGAGGACACATTGGTGAGGTATAATTAAAGTTGACGCCAAAAACAAAGGCAGCAAACGTCATTTTTTTCCTCTAATCTCAAATCATACATATAAAACCACTGAAATTGCTGGCCTAATTTAACACATCTTCATGTGAGTGATTACAAGGAAATGAGAAAACCAGTAATATATTTGTAGTAACCCATACAGTATTTATTTACACGAGCAGCTACATAGGTGCTGATGTTTTCAATGAGAGTGTCCTCACCTGGTGATGCTTCCGGTATGTGAGTGGATATGAGTTCAAGATATGGTTTTATCTTTATTTTTATCTCCATTGTCTCTCAGCAGCGGCTCTGAGACCCCAAACAAGTGCTTTGTTTATTCAGGGGAGGCCCAGAGGCAAACCACAGCCTGACATTTCCCATCGACACAGGCCGAGAAAAAGGTACATTCTTTTGCAGGACACCCTATTTCCTGTCTACCTTTGCTCTGTAAGACACATTTCTCACCACACAGACGCCTCTCTGTTGCATTTTATAATATGCTGCTGCTGTGAAGAAGTAGCACAAAATGAAGTCTGTTCATTTATTGGCTTACAGTGACCTAGATATTGGTGTACATATTTTCTGTAAACCAGATTGTTATTACATTGTATAAGGACATGTTTTAGATCTTATCAAGTTGCTACAGTAAATATATAAAGCATGTGAAATAAATATAGCTGTGACATAAGTATTGTCATGTCTGTTGTAAAGTTTTATTAAAATCACTAGACTAAAAAAGAATTTCACCAGCACCATCATACATCACCATCCTACACCATTATACTTATACATATATGATTTTGTATATTTATGTGAATTTAGGATGTTATACAGTACTATATTTTTTATAATACTGTTTACATACTTCCTCTAAATTCTTGTGTGTGTGTGTTTCAATACTGTGCAGATGTATATTTTTGTTAGAAATAGAGACACACAGCCATTGCAATCCTGTAAAACAACAAAGCTCAAGGCTGCTAAAGGCTTTTGGCACAGTACTGTATGTGTTCACTGCCTGCTGACGTTGGGATCAGTTTTGAGTGTTGTATTAAACTGTATTATTTGTGTCGTGGTGACTAATTTCCCTGTTGGGATAATAAACAATAGCCTAATAATCATCTTCATCATCAGTTGTAAAATGTGAGTGAGTTTCTCTAACAAAAAAGTACTCGCCAAGACTTACTTCCTGAGACATTTTACAAGTGATGATAACGATTGGATGAACACAGAAATATCCTGTTGACCTCTAACTTTTATTTTTGGTCCAGTGATTTTAACAAATGTTAACTATTTACAACCTGGATATTTGAAGAAGATGAACTTGCATCTTTAGCTTTTCTCCTCTTCCTGACCTTTGACCTTACATCTTCAAACTAATTTGACAGGTTCTATTTACCTCTGCTGAAACTACCTTCTTTCTATATTAAGTCCTGATGTCTAGACTAGTAGTAGGTGAAATCAAGCAACTTGATTCAACTGTTTCACTCATTTATGCTGCCCAGACTGCGGTCATTCTGCGGGAAGGGCTTGAAACAACACAACCATAAGCATTTCTGAAAGAAGTGAGGATGAAACCGTGCCAGTCGGGCTTCCCTTTAGCAAAACCGGTGACTAATTTACTCTCAGCCCAGAGCATTTAGCTCACCACCCAAAAGGTGCCTTTCCGGTTGTTATAGGAGGTGTGGGGCTGTTTCTGTATTTATTATATTTTTTGTTTTTTGGTTGCAGTGAAACACCTGGAAAGTGAGTCACAAAGTTGGTGAGTCATACTCCCTTTAGATCTGACACATATTTCTGTGACAACCCTTCATTATGAAGTACATTTATCGTCCTCTAGAGACAACGTGGACATATTTGGACGTTTCGGTTAAAATTCAGCAACGATATTAAAGTTAGTGTGGTAATAGTGGTGGAGTAACTGCTCAATCACTGGTTCAAAGCGCCACCTAGTGTCTTACTTTTCTTCTTCCCACCCTTCCGTGACCAAGAAAAAGTGTGGTTGTAGGAACTCAGCTGCGATCTGTCCATGAGTGTGACTTTTTTTTTTTTTTTTTCCGCTTTTCTTTTCCTGTGATTGGTGGTAGGATTGACTGGGAAGGTGGAGGAGGTGAGTGCGCTAAGGTGCGCTGGATCTGCGCGCCCACGTCAGGTGGCGCCCACAAACCCTGACCTCAGCTCTTAGTCAGTTTCACTCCAGAGTTGTACCCGAACCGGAATAATATGTGAAGGACTGGAGTGAACTGGGTTTTCTTTCGGTCTCAGCTTTCTAAATACGCTAAAAGCAACCAAAGGATGAGTGGTAAGTCCGTATTTAAGACTAACCAGGAGAGGGATCGTACACTGTAGGCTGTTTGTTTACAATGCGCCTTTGGGAACTGATTGACAGGCTTTGAGTTGTTCCATTAGTCAATATATAGCTACATGTTGAAGGGCAACTAAAGTGTGCTGGTTATCAGACCTAGGAGGTTCCTATATTCTTATCTACATTTCTACCACATCATGTATCATTTATTGATCAGTTCAGTAAAAGTGTGTTGTGACCCAGCCTTTCATTTTCCTGTTGTTTATTCACTGGAGATTTATTTTGTCATACAGTTTCATGCTACTCAAGTTACCTCAGATATTTGCAATATTTATCATTTGCTCATTTGTAACAGCTCCCCAAAAATAATTCTAATTTATTGAAACACTGAAACCAAGATCCATTAAAAATGAAATTATGTTGTCAAACACCACTGCTGAAATTTATAGTGATCAAAGACATCTCATGACACCTTGAGAGTTGCGTATTATAAAAAGAAATGATAAAATCAACTGTTTTATTGCCATACTTTTTTTTTGTTATAAGCAATGTAATTTGTAGACAGTTACTTCATGTTGGTGTTTTTTCCCCCTTTTTGTATGGTTTTTTTTTTTTCTGTTGTGGAAAACAAATTTGGTGTACCCTCAGTGTAAGGAGGAGTTTAGTGGTAATCACATGGAGACAATGGCTCAATAGAGTGTTTATGAGTAATGACAGAGATTCCAGAGCATCTGGACTTGCCTCAGCCTGCCTGTTCACTCAGATCAGTCTGATCACCTGCAAGGAGCAGTCGACAGTTTCTGGTAAATACCCAGCCGGACATGTTTCCATCACAGGTTGACAGTATAAAATAATGCCTTATTTTAAATGCCTTTCATTACATTTATCAGCTGCCATAGAAATTCTAGAATTCACTGCATTTCAAACAGACTGCAAATGACATTAAAAAGTAACTAATGACCTGCACTGCTGCCGTTTCATTCCTACATCTGTTAAAACCAGCTAAAATGAGATGTGTGATTCTGCTTGTAGATGAACACAGCCACAGAGTGCGGGTGTTCTGTACTCTCACTAGATCAGAAGGTTTGATAGTAAGCTTCTTTCACTTGTAAAAAGAAATACCAAATCACCTGCTCTCTTAATTCAATATTAGCACACAGCTGGTGGAAGACATTTTACTGCTGGATTTAACAAACTGCTGTAGCAGCTGGTTTATCTTCTTTCTCCTTGTGATCTTCACAATGGTAAATGAACTGAGTTGAGAAAGTCTTTGTCTGTGGTCCCCCTGCTGTGTTTTTAGGTGCATGGTATGAGTCATGCCAGTATTTTCATTCCTCTGCTCTGAGACATTGCCCCAAAAAGTTGTCCTTGCCATGATAACCCTCATAACAACAGGTTAACACTCTTTAAACCAGTGCTGTTGTTAAATGAAGTGAAAGGTTGCACCATCTGCATGAAATTAACTTCTTGTTCAATCATATAATAACCACTGACTCTGGCTGGAGCGTCTCCTTATATGGAACTGCAACTCATTATTTTAATTGTTAATTAAACTGTTGATTATTTTCTTAATTAGAATCAATTTAATTGTATAGTCTTTAAAATGTCAGAAAATGGAAAAAATAAATAAATGAATTAAAAAGTCTGTTATCCTTCTATTGTCACAGAAGTATTCAGAGCTAATTAGAACTATTTTCACAAAAAGTGATTAGTTGATCATCAAAATAGCTGATGATTAGTTAAAAAGGTGACAAATAATAGAGTAACTGTTTGTTGCAGCTATAACATTATCTGTCTGTGGATCAAATTAAATCAACTGTTCATCAGTTAGAAGGGGATTTTCTGAGGAGTGCGTTGACCTCAGCATTCCATGGATATTTTCCAACACGGAGCTACACTTTAGTCAGCCAGTATATATAGGCGATAAGCCCAATAATTCTTTATGAAGCCCTAAAAATGACCTGTTTCACTGGGATTCCACAGCTTTTATAGTTCTAATGTTGGACAGTCACTGCTCGTCTACATATTTAGAGTAAGAAGAAGATTATAAAAAGTATTTCCCAAATTATCGCTCTGCTGGTGTTTTATCTGTGTGATGATAGCAGAAAGACATACAGTTGTTTAGACATTATAAATGCTGTGACCCACTTTTGAATTGCTGGAATTTGCAGAGACAGATAAGCATAGTTAGACAAAAAATATTTAGTCTGGGAGTGGACATGTCTGCCAACTGGTCCCTCATGGTTGAAGCATGATGGTGGAGGAGACATGGCACAAAGTAACAAAATGTTTCTCATATTTGTTCAGGTTATTCACATTTTATTGTGACAGGATTTGTAAATGTAAATATTTTCATAATGTAATTTAATTTTTTTCACATAAAACCTAGTAGAAAATTTAGAGTTGTCATTATTTATAGGTTATTATGTTATTATTTTATTTGATATCACATTGAGCTGTATGTGGTCCTTGAATACCTTTGACTGTTAATATCTTCAATGTAATTTATGCACTTCTGAAATTTATCCCAGATTGGACCATTTGTCAGGCTAGGTTTGGCTTGCAGGCCATATGTCCCAGTTTGTGATAGAACTGTGGTCTTAAATTGATTTAACAAGCATTTTATATCATCTAGTTCTTTATTTGAACCATCAAGAATGGTCTCTGTGAGTCGTTGCTCAAATCATCCAAAGTTCAAAGGAAACCCTTTTAATTTTGTGCCTTTTACTGTCCAGGACGTTCATCAAGCCCTCAAAGCTTTAGATCACAGAAAACCCCCTGGACGAGATATGATATAGCCTTACTTTTTAAAAATGGCAGCTGACTTTGTGGCAGAGCCTCTCATGATTCTTTTTAATCTTTCAGTTGAAAACAAAGAAGTTCCTTCAACCTGGAAATCAGCTTTTGTTCTCCCTCTATTAAAAGGAGGGGACCCTGCAGTCTCAAATAATTATAGGCCAATTTTGAATTTGTGCGTCTTGGCCAAAATACTTGAGTCTCTAGTGTGTGATCAGTTAAAAGACTTTTTGCACTCAAATGATATCCTCTCAAAATGTCAGTCAGGCTTTAGAAAGAGGCACAGTACGATCACAGCAGCTATGAAGGTGGTAAATGACATCACTGTTGCACTTGATAAGAAACAATGTTGCGCTTCACTTTTTATTGATCTGTCAAAAGCATTTGACACCGTTGATCATGCAGTTTTAAAGAGTAAACTTCTTTGTTTA
>JAPQRP010000029.1:8062828-8090487 GCA_037367295.1 Apogon hyalosoma | reverse complement strand
ATATAAATGACTTGGGGCACAATGTGTCTAATGCTGATATGCATTTTTATGCTGATGACACAATTATTTACTGCTGTAGATCAACTCTTACTCAAGCCATTGAAAACTTGCAGAAAGCTTTTGATGCTGTCCAGCACTCACTTCTGCAGTTGAAACTTGTCCTTAATACCAAAAAGACTAAGATAATGCTATTCTCAAACTTTAAGAAGCTGCCTGAAACTATCCCAGTAGTGTCTACTTTTGAGGGAAATGTCATAGAGGTGGTTCATGTGTATAAATATCTTGGTTTCTTGATTGATGATTCTCTCACTTTCAGATCCCGGATTGAAAATCTGGTAAAGAAGTTAAAGCTTAAATTGGGCTTTTATTTTTGAAATAAGTTGTGTTTTTCTTTTGATGTAAAAAAGCACCTTGTCACTGTCACTTTTTAAAAATTTTTTTTATCAGTGTTAGATTATGGGGATTTACTTTATATGAATGCATCATCAAAATGTCTCCAAATGGTTGACACAGTTTATCATGCTTCTCTTAGGTTTATTACTAATTCTAAAGCCATGACACATCATTGTGAGCTGTATTCCAGAGTGGGATGGCCTGCCCTGTCCGCTAGGAGGCTGGGACACTGATACACCTTTATTTACAAGGCCATACGTGGACTGTTGCCTTCCTATATCTGTAGTTTAATAACAAGAAGAAGTGTTGATTCTTATTGTCTGTGATCAAATGAGCAGTTGTTCCTTTCTGTACCATTTGCCTGTGCAGAGCTGAGTAAAAGGGCATTCATCTACTCTGCTCCTCAGACATGGAATATGTTGCTAAAAGACTGGAAACTGACTCAATTGATCTCCTTGAATGCTTTTAAATCCAAACTCAAAGTGTTAAAGACTAACTCAATGACTTGCACTTGTTTTTCATAGTTTGACTTGTCCTGTAAATTGTTGTATGTTTTAACTATATGTTGTAACTGTGTGTTGTATTTCATGCTGCCCCTTGGCCAGGACTCCCTTGGAAAAGAGGTTCTTAATCTCAATGAGATCTTTTTCCTGGTTAAATAAAGGTTAAATAAAAAAAGTCTGACACCCCTGTTCTAGGTCATTCTTTCATCTTGCTATTTTTTATTATGTTGTTCTGATGCAGATTTCTTTACTGCCTTGTTTAAGGTTGCTGGTCTCTTTCAGGAGTCACAGTTTGGGCTGAGGTGGCGGACGTATCGCAGGAGGAGTCACGATCTCCACCTTGGACTGAAGAACGTTGTGAGGAGCTGTGGGATCGCGTGGAGGAAGTACGACACAAGCTCACACGCATCCTCAACCCAGCCAAACTCACTCCATACCTTCGCCAGTGCAAGGTCATTGATGAACAGGATGAAGATGAGGTGCTCAACTCCACGCAGTACCCACTACGCATCAGCAAAGCAGGTAAGAGGGAAAAAATCCTCTATAAACCACAATGAACAATACCTTAAAAAATGATTAAACATGACATTTTATCTTCAATTTCAAAATTATTTTTATATCACAAAACTGTGCAAATTATTTTTTTCTGAATTATGCTGACACATTTCAGAGGGCCACTGCTTATGTAAAGGCTTTCTTTGAAATCCCAACAAACAAACACATGTTCTACAAATGCCCCATAACTCCCTAAAAACATTGCCTGGTTTGCTAGTACAAACCGTATGTATCAAACAAGTAGAGAACATATTTCTAATACATCAAATTTCATACACAACAATAACACACTGAAATTTAAAAGAAAGAAAACAAAGTCACGTTTTTGCCTTTTTGTGTTTTTTTCCTTTCACACCAGCACTTGGTTTAAAAGGTTCATTTAAAAGCATAGAGCTCTGCTTAGATCAGTTCTTCCAAATTATGCAGCTCCTGTTAGGTTCATTTGCAGACGTTATAAGGACCAAATTTTGTAACCCACATTATACACTATATACTAGCCAAAAAAGTCCTGCACTCCAATATTTCATTGGACAGTCTGTAACTTTAACATACATTCATAGTGGCATTGTTTAATAAGTTTATGCAATGTGACAACATTTGTGTATGTCATTTTATAGACACATAACATTGTGAAACCAGACCTGACCAACTTAAACAACCCCAGATCATAATCCAGGTAATGCTCTATCTAGGCTGATAAGAGCAAAAACCACAGGGAATCTATATTTCTGTGGCTAAAAAAAGAACACTGCTGAATAATGCATCCCCCCACGAATCAAATGTGGTAATGAGCAGACATAACTTAAAACAACACAAAGGAAAATGTGGGAAACATCACTTTAAGTTAAGGCTATTTGTAGAAATGGAATATAACATTCATAATTATGTATCCAATTTCATAAAATGCAAAAATTAGAACTGTTGTGTTTGTGTTACATCAGAATGAGCCATTTATATCTACAGAGGTAGAGGTAGACAAGTAGGTGTTGCTCTCGCATGTTTTAACAATAGTTCCCAATCCACAATCTTCTTTTTTCCATTTTTATAGCAGGTAACATTCAGCATTAAAATGTATTACCATCATCTACTATGTCTGAATGTAGACTAGACATCCAAAAGCAAAGAACAAACAAAACAAACTCTGGCTCAAATGAGTTTCTCTCTCTCTTTGCCATCATCAGGGAAGGGTAGGTGAAGGGTATTCAGTTAGTAACAATCTGTAATTCAACTATTAAAAGGAGGTCTGTTTTAGGTAGAATTCAAGATAACATGATAGGGTTTAAAGTAACTCACTGCCACCTCCTATTAAAGAGACCATATCAGACATTTATATGAAAATAATCAGCACAAACATGAAGGAAAACTTGTCACAAGTCACATGGTTTTTGCATCTTTGTAGGATAGTTCTTGTAGTTGTAAGACACAGGAATTGTATAGTTGAGAATTAGGCTATGTTTCATATTGCTGTGGTTTTTAATCATACCTTGTATTTACAAAGAAGAGCTCAGTGAGTCCTATTAAGGATGTTTGGGAAACATGTTTTGTTACATTTGGCAGGAAATTTGCTCCATACTTTCAGCCTAATAAACTGTCAGCCTGGAAGAAAGAAAAGTAACCTGTAATCCTGTGGATGGCTAGCAATTATTGTTACTGAATGGAGTGTGTGTGTGCGTGTGTGTGTGTAGGTGTGTGTGTGTGTGTGTGTGTGTTTGTGTGTTTGTTTGTGTTACAAAATCACTCATGTTTTTCTATGTAAAAATAGCATGGAAGGCAGGCAGAAAAACAAAGGAAGAGTCCTAAATGTGACTGATTGTACAGCAGGTTGTCAGAGTGGAACAGGTGGTAAAAAAATAAATGTTGCTGAGAGAGAGATGAAAGACATTTCTGAGTAAAGGGGAGTGCGAGGCAGAGTGCCAAAAATGTCAGCGAAAGAAGATAAAGATGACAGGAGTTGTTGCGAGTGAAGATGGGATGAGGACAACCGCCTGTTTTAAAGACAAATTCATGGCATTATAACTTTGTTGCACTGAATTAGCTCATGCTTGCACTAGTCATTCATCATGCTCATGTTTAAAATACCTGTGTAACTAGAGCCAAATTACAGTAACATCAAAGAGTTAGCATTTTTGTGGTCGACTTACACCACTTCACCTATTTTCTTTTTGTCAAACATTTGTGTGTATGCTTTGCCTACTCCACACCACTGTAGTTTTTCAGAGTTTGTTACTACTGCTTTGTGAAATAGGCCGCCTGCTGGATATTCTTCATGGTCAGGGCCAGCGAGGTCTTCAAGCCTTCATGGAGTCACTGGAGTTTTACCACCCAGAGCAGTACACACAGCTGACTGGAAAGCAGCCTACACAGCGCTGCTCCCTCATACTGGGTAAACACAGATCTTCTTACATTTGAATATACCCATATACTTTATTTACATGTAGTTTTTGAGTTAACATGAGGGCAACAACAAATGTCTGAAGGAAAAACATATTATAGTTTATAAATGAAGGTCATTGTTTTTTGTCTCTTTCTCCAGATGAAGAAGGTCCAGAGGGTTTGACCCAATTCCTCCTGCTGGAGGTACGAAAATTAAGGGAGCAGCTTCGAAACAGCCGCTTGTGTGAGCGACGTTTGTCTCAGCGTTGCCGAATGGCAGAAGATGAACGCAGCCGTGCAGAACGCAAAGCTCAGGAGTTACGTCATGACAAACTGCAGCTAGAGAGGTCTGTTAACTTTTTCAGTCACCTTAGCTTGTTTGTCTGTTCAGTTATTTGTTGTAACGGTTTAAGTAATTTTTCTCCATTTTTGAATGACAAATAATAACATAATATATGCACTGGTTGATATTTGATATCAAGGCTACGTCAGGACTGGGAGTCCGCCAGTCGAGAGCTGGGCAAGCTGAAGGACCGGCATCTGGAGCAAGCTGTGAAATACTCCAGGGCCTTAGAAGAGCAGAGCAAGGCCTCCACCCGTGAAAGGGAGCTTCTGAGGCAGGTGGGTCAAGGTCAGGGTCAAGTTTATTTATATAGCACATTTAAAACAATGCAAAGTGCTGTAGAAAGTTATAGATAAAATATGCTAAAACTAGTAAAAATAAGAATAAATATGAGATATACTAAAACTGGTGGTGGTTCAAGAACAACACAGCAACACCTATTGTGTTACTATGTTTAAGCTTAATTTAAGATTTATACAATGCATTGTAGTTTATTTGTTTTTTTTAACTTAGGGACATTGATACCTAGAGTCCTGATAGAGATACTTTCTTTTCACTGAAACATCTCACTAAAATGATCCACAGAACTGCAGCAACCATATAGTAGAAATGCTGATTTTACTTAAGTGATGATTCTTGTTATTTGTCCCACTTCTTGTTTCCTCTTGATGCTTAAATCTTTAGTCAGCTGTTTTAGGTGTGACACATTTCTCTTCAAGTTTCCCTGAGATACAGTTTGTTGCCAAAGCATTTGAGACTTAAGAGACATTTTTTTCTTTACTTAATTGTTGCCATGACAAGCCAGCAGAAAGAAACTCCTTCAGCTGGCACACAGCTGTAGTATGAGAAGTGAGGAAAGCTTAGTTGAACTATGTAGATGCTATCAAGCTGCCTTTTATTTAGGGAGTGTGTTGTTACAACATGCCGACCGCTAACTGTAGGCATGAGTGATCTGGTTACGAATACCTGTGGTGATGATGTTAATAAACCATCACATTATTTCCAGTATGCTCTTGTTGTGGTATGTGTAATGTGCCTGTAGTATACAGTGAGATTTGTAATGAGATAAACTATTTCTATTACCTCTAATTCACATTAATCCATTTTCTGTGAAAGAGACAAAGGAGTCAAAGCATTGTATTTGTACTACATATACTGTATTACATAATAGTCTTGTTCTGAGCATGATATTTAGCTATAAAAGTCATTTATAACAGACTCTCACAGCCACAATGTACCATTAATTTTGTAGAATTATTTTTTTCTTTAGAAATGCACCTTAGTCATTGCGCAATAGTTTCACATTTGCCTCATAACAGATACCTGTTTCCTTCATTCCACAGTATCAGGTTATGTGTTAATGGCTATTGTACTCTGTTGGCATATAGGTAGAGGAGCTGAAGTCCAGGTTGATGGAGGCAGACAAGCAAACAACAGACACTCTGGGGAATTCAACACCATCCAAAGGAAACAGTTTACTGGTCAGTGGAGTAAATGCTTCTCCACCTGCTTTGCCAGAAAAAGCCCTGGAGCGCAGTGAAGTCCACAAGTCTGAAGATACAGGAGCTCAGATGAGAGACTCAGTTCCTGCCACTGGAGTCATTGTATGTTTATCCAATTGACATTGTGTATTATTGTGTTTTAAAGCTGTGAACAAACTGTGAATTTATTTTGCTTTTCAATTCAATTCTGTGTTGGTGCAGTATTTTTATCTAATAGAAATGTTGTTTCCACTGTTTGCCTTAGGCTCTAATGGACATCCTGCAGCAGGACCGCAGGGAGGCTGCAGAGCAGAGGCAGGAGCTGTGTAACATTATCACCAAGCTCCGGGAGGAGTTACAGAGCTGTGAGGAGCACAGGGACAAGGTGAACTGTACCTCACATCATCCTTATTCCTTGCATTTTTAACTTAGTATTTTTATTTTTACGTTCATGGTTATTAAAGGGTATCTGTACTGGTCATGCTTACAACATTAATTGTGCTTTGTGTATTACTTATAAGTAACAGTGGTGACCCACTAGCAAGCGTCGCAAACTCTGTACTGCTGTACCCAACTGCACCACTGCCTTCCTCCAGGATGCTTGTTTTGGGAGTTTCCATTTGTGAATGGGTGTGACTGAAGTGGCAGAAGGCAGCTTGTAAACATTACCCTCTTCGATTTTGAAATTTTGGAGGGAAAGTCACATGTATAAATCAGCTTTATTTATTTATTTATTTATTTATTTATTTATTTATTTATTTATTTGGTTCCGTTGCATACCCAGAATGCTTTGTGGAAGCGTCAGATGTGTCGCATAGAAATGAATAGGGGCACTGTGGTGCAGAGTTCGCGACGCTTGTGGATCACCACTGTAAGAGAGGTGCAAATTCAGTAAAAAATCATCATAAATACACCACACTGAACCTTTTTATTACGTAAATTACACATGGGGGGAGGAACCAATGGGGAACAGCCATTGCCAGCCAGAAGTGATGTACCGTTGTTGAATCTGGGTGATCGGTGCAAGTAAACAAGCAGCAGTCAGTGAGCAAGATTAAGTGGAAAGCACATGTTCAAGAAGCAAACTATGGCTAGCAATTTTGAGGAAATGGGTGTAAATGGTTACCTATTTCATCTAATAATGTGTCATCTTAATCTGGTGTCTGCTGCACGGGGTCAGAGATCAGTCCATCACAGCCCAGCCAATTGGACAAATCAACGAGACTGTGTCACTACCGGTGCTGGAACAGCCTGTGAAGCTGATCATGACTGACTGACGGAGCAGTGACTTAGTACTCGCACGTACTTGACAAGGGGCATTGATGAAAGTTACCTGATGGAAGCACTAATATTATATGTGATCTTTTGAATTCACTACAGGTACCCTTTAATTTCCTGGTGTAAATATGAGTCCAGGTTTAATACTAAACTGTCTGTGTAGGTGGAGTCACAGTGTGAGCAGCTACAGCTGAAGGTGAGGACTCTCCAGCTGGACTGGGAGACTGAGCAGAAGAGGAGTGTGTCCTACTTTAACCAGATCATGGAACTGGAGAAAGAAAGGGATCAGGTCAGTCCTTGATCACCTTTGGGTCTGGGTTCAATAAAATTCAGAATAGGCGGGTTTAGAGATGTGCAGGCTGCAGGAAATCCACCACAGTAATGCTGACAGCCATACATTCAGTTTTATACTTACAAATGATGAATGGAAAACATATTTTTGTTTGCAGTAAATAAATATATATTTGTTTCACACTACTGTAATGAAAAAATCTAAATTTATACCTCAAAACAATACTTTTTCACTTTCCTAATAAAGAATGTTAATCATATAAGCCTAAGCTATAAATGAGAAAATAAAGAGAAAATAATTGCTGTTAAAGCATCAGATCAATAAACAGTATACCTCAGTCTGACAATACCGCTCCATCTTTGCATTCCACAAAACAAAATATTACCTACAGCCTGTAACATCTTTTAATGAGTCAATTAGTCAGTAGATGTGATTTTAAATACTTTTGTTTTTGATACGTTGGACAATTAGAGCATTGCTGCTTCAAACAGAATTTGCTTACATGGGCGGCCGTGGCTTAAGAGGTAGAGCAGGTCATCCAATAACTGAAGGGTTGGCAGTTCGAATCCTGCTCTGTCCTAGTCATGTGCTGTAGTGTCCTTGGGCAAGACACTTCACCCTCCTTGCCTCCAGTGCTGCCACTCACACTGGTGTTTGAATGTTCGGCAGTGGTTGTAGGTGCGAATTGGCAGCCACGCTTCTGCCCCAGGGCAGCTGTGGCTACATATGTAGTTTACCACCACCAGAGTATGAGTGAATGAGTAATGGATCTACTGTATGTGCTTTGAGTATGCATTCATAGAAAAGCGCTATATAAATCTAATCCATTATTATTATTATTAAAATGTATTATTCATCATCATCATCACCTTATCACTTTTCAAGTCACATAAATTTTAGGTTCCATTATTAATTTGAAGCATTTCTTTCCCTCTTGCATCTCAAGCTACTTTCCCGAAGTGATAAATATTTTGTGTTGTGATTGATGGCTGATGAATGTACAAGAGGGAAAATAATGAAATGTAGCTCTGTTTTTTTTATATCACAACTATTTCAATTAAATCTTGACTTGATATTGTAACGTTGTTTTTATTCATACTCTATTCACAAGTTCACATGCATTTTTTAATTTTATTAATTTTTATAAATTAATTTTTGTTACATTCCTCATTCATTAGGTAATCTGTTGAATGCTGTAAACAGAGGAGCTTTGTATAGATTATTCTATGCCATAGAATGCACAGTCTCTCACCACTTTACACCATGTAACAAGACATATTTAGATTTGAGACAGGCATTGTGTTTCTCTTTTTTTTTTATTATTATTGAAAAAGGCATTGTGTTTCTCGTTGGAGATTTATTTCACTAGTCAGACTACTTGATTTCACTTCATCTCTCTGCCTACTGTATTTCCTTGTATTCTGCAGGCCCTGCGTAGTCGGGACAGCTTGCAGTTGGAGTACACGGACTGTCTTTTGGACAAGAACCGTCTGCGCAAGCGCATTGCGGAGCTGCAGGCCAACATGGAGCAGCAGGAGAGGGAGCTGGAGAAGGAGAGGGAGAGGGAGAGGGGACGAGAGCAAATGGAGCAGAGCAGCCCCTGTCTGCACTGTGTGAGTGAACACAGCAAGTAAAGAGAGTGATACCGCCACTGCACAACACATCACAAACACATCACTCCCTGTCTGTCCTCCACAGTCCCACCTGTCTCTGTGGAGTGAGGACCAGTGTTATGGCCCGTGCTGTTCCCTCGGCCTTGACCTGAGCCCCCAGGCCAACAGCCACCACCAGCTCTTACGGAAGGTTAGGGCAGGCGTTCATCTCCATGGTTACCATAAATACTATTTACATCATATTCTTAAGGACAGCATAATGAACAGACCATTTCGCTAATTGTGGTTTAAATCTGTGCAATATAATTTACACTCTGGAATAAACAGATGTATATCCATCACTTATCTCAACATTTGGTAGTTGTTGTTTTGTTGTGCTGTAAATCCCACTTTTTATTGCAAAATTTTTTGTGGTTTGGGAGGCTTTCTGTGTTCCTCCATATAGCAAAGATGAATGCAGTGTTTTGGTTAGTTGGCATTTTATATACTAGTGTTTATGGTAGGCCTGTACAATATGTTTGCTTTTGGTATTTTTGACCATGTCCACATATTTATGCTCTATTTATTTTGTTTGCAACAATGAATAGGAAGTGTTTTATTTACTTTTTATTTTTAATGCAATATTACACTTATTTTGTTAATATGACATGAAGAAATCACATATGACACAATATAATTTGTATGTCATACATTTGTGGAATTTTTTGTTATATCACCCAGCCTTAACACCAGATGAAGGAGTGATGCTAGTGACTGCAGGAGTTGTATTTTATGTTGTGTAACTACTCCTGTTGGTACTGTAAGGGGTGATTTTTTTTTTAAGAAGCAAATGGTTTAGTGAATGCTGCAACATGTTTTTTAATGATGTTATTATGCAATAAAAGGAATGTAGCTTTTGGACAGCACTGCTAATTTATTCAGATAAAAGGTCTTATTATTCCTGGAGAGTGTGAAACGTTAGAAAAGATACTTATGCAACTTTTGCGTGTTAGCACCTGCACGTCTATCACCAGGTATGAGGTCATACTTATTTTTCCTTTCTTTGGCTCAGGTGCCCTCTAGAGGCCAAGCAAATGAGAACGCTGGTGGTAAGTTAGTACTCTTCTAACAACTGTGAGATAAGTTTTTGACTTAATGCAAGCAAAGGTGACTTTACCTGTATTAAGTTTTACTTTGAATATTTACTCTGTTGTCAGATTCATGCTCCAACTCAGAGGAAAACCTCTTGTCATCAGTGAGTATCACAGCTCAGTTTATTAGCAATACAATGCAGAAAGCTAAACAAAGAAAGAACTAGAATGAAGGGCTGTTTGCTTACTTTCTCGCCATCAGACAGAAAACAATGAAAAGGAAATAAATCGACTCTCTACATTCCCATTTCCCCCATGTATGAACTCCATCAATCGACGATTTAACACAGAGTGAGTTTATCTCATTTTCCATACAACAAAACATACTTTCAGCATGTTCCAACAAATTTCATCAACTGTGTGTCATTCAGTTAAAGTCCTCTTTTTCTGCAAAGGTTTGACATGGACTCATGGGGCAGTGATGAGAATGATAACATTACAGGTAGTGCTCACAGTTTTTTGTGTCTAACAAAATGAGGACCAGTTTTAGGTGTTCCTAAATCTGTAATTTTATTCCCTTAAAGTAAATAACTTTTGTTTTAATATTTTCAGGTGAGCAGAGTGATCTTTCTCTTTGGGATTCCTGGAACTCCCTACACTCTCATCTGTTCCCCCCTGACCTGGTCAGCCTGCCCACAGCCCCGGCACACCAGCCCAGTCCCAGCATTTCCAGGTACACACCTCATCACCCTGAAAACCACTGAGTTGCTCAAAGTCACTAAAACCCTTGTAGAAGCACTGACATATGAGAATGATAATAACTAGCTGTACTGCTTGTAAAATTCTCACTACATCATCTTACACATTCATAAATAGTAATATTAAAGTGTTGATGAAGCCTCTAAAATACCTTCCTCAAACCCTTATTTTTATTTAACAATGTAGTCTTAAGAAGCTTCAGTACACATTGTTATATGGTCTTTATCTGTTCAATATGCAACCCTAGATTTACAATTAACTTACCTGTAGCCTAATAATGAATTGCCAATAATATAATTCGTAATAATTTGTGTTATTATCTATATATTGCACAGTACTTATTTATTGCTGCCTCTTCTTGCCATATTGAAGGATACCTCCCCGCTCCCCATCTTCAAGTCCCCCTACCTCTCCAAAGAACAGAAAAGGCAGTCTAGCTGATGATATTACAATAGTCGGAGGAAACCGGACAGGGATCTTTGTTAGTCATGTGAGAGCCGGTTCATCAGCTGAACAATGGGGACTGAAGGAGGGCAGTGAGCTTCTGGAGGTATGTGTGTGTGTTAAGAGGTATATATGTGACAACGCTAATCAAAAATCAAGAGAAAAAAATGCAGTAACTAATGCATATGTTGGAAAATGTCTGAATAAAATAAAACTTAAGACAGAGAAAATGTAAAAATAAGGCTATAAATCTGTTGCCTAACATGCAAATTTATCTTGTTGATTTCTAGCTGGAGAGGGTTTTGTTTGGGGGGGGCAGTGTGCTGCTGGGCCAGTGCACTGCTGAGGTAGCCCACTTTTCTCTTCAGTGGTGGACTGAACCCTCAACACTAAAACACCAGAGCAACCCAGAGGGTGAGTGTACTACAAAAGGCATGATCTACAAACAGCATATTATACTCTCTTACATACTGTATTTCTTAATAAAGTGAGTTTAAACTATCCTCTATTCTGTCACTCATCCTCAGCATATTCCAAGCTGTGCTCCCAACTCACCTCTCCAGCTTTCATGGGTGCTGACTCCTTCTATGTACGTGTTAATCTTGACATGGAGCCTCATGGGGACCCACCATCTCTGGGTGTATCCTGCGATGACATTATACATGTCACAGACACACGGTACAATGGGAGGTACCACTGGCGCAGTTCCCTGGTGGACCCACACACAGCCAAGCCCCTTCAGACAGGCACCATGCCCAACTATAACAGGTGTGCCCAGTAGGCCGCAGGCTTGCTTTTGTATGACATGCACTGGCAGTTTCTGGCATGTGCATTATGTGCGGCTGCACAGGGTGCCATTGCTGGGGGGGCGGCAGCGCGCCCCAAAATAAAAAAAAAATTGCTATGTGAAATGGTTTTCTATTGTGTAATGCAGTGTTTCTCAACCTTTTTGTGAACAAAGCCCCACTAATGGCAGTATCAACCTCCTGCTGCCCCCCCTATCACTGGACAGACCTGTATGTGGAGGACAGGGGAGGTTACAGTGTGAAATACTAATATCAGGCTATTTGTGTATGAAGAGTAAATCAAATTTGTTTGTTATTTGTAGTACAAATAACCAGCACAGCAACATTTCTATTTAAGGGCTCAACAGTTGTTACTTGTCAGGCTACGGAAAATGGCCCTAGAGCAAAAGGACTTCAAGAAGAAAGTGGTAAGTCTACTTAAAATATATGCATTGGATGGAAGCAACACAACTCTGTTTATCAAACAATCATAAAGCTGATAAATTCAGCTCACACTGTTATTAGATGCTTATATATTTTTTTCTTCAAATAAGTTCTTGAAGAAATCTTCTGGTCGTGTACGACTGGTCAAAGCTGTGGATCCCAGTTATCGTGGCATTGGTTCAGCACAGCAGGTCCTTTACACACTGAGCAAACGTAAGGTGCACTCAGTGTCTTCACATCATGTATCTGTGACTATCTGTATGTTTGTGTGTTTTGTAATATGTGTGAGAACTCATGTGGGTCTCTCTTTTCAGGTCATGAGGAGCACTTGATTCCATACAGTTTAGTACACCCAGTGCAGGTTCAGACTAAGCGGCCTGTCATCTTCTCCCCCTCTCTCCTCTCCCGTGGACTCATAGAGAGACTGCTGCAACCTGCAGATTCAGGTTTAAACTTCAACACATGTTCACCAGGTGCGTCTCACACACACTTAAACATCCAAGACTCAAGTGAGCAAAAAAGTTAATGTTTTTTTTTTTTTACTTAACAATGGCATATTACAGCTCAGTATCATCTTAACCTGTTTATTTTGGCCTGTAGAGCCTATTCAGCCTTCAGAGAGACGAGACAAGAGAGTATTCTTGTTGGATTCCTTCTCTCCAGACCAGGCTTTGGGCATACGACTGCAGTCAATACAGGATGTCATCAGCCAGGTAATGAAAAAATATGTCACTGTGATGGTCATCATTTTCCACAGAAATAAATATATTGCTTTTTGTGCCTGACAAAACCACCATCTTATCGCTACATTGCACCTCACATAGTGACTGTAAACATTTACGGTTTGAAAACTTCCCAAGTTTAGTTCAGGAATGAATAAGAAAGTTGTTTTGTGGTGTTCTGTCTCATATTCATGGTAATAACAAAGATTATACATGGTTGCACATTATCCAAATGTGCCTCTTTGTGTTTCAGGACAAACACTGTCTGCTGGAGCTGGGGTTGTCCAGTGTTGAGGGCTTATTGCGACAGGGGATTTATCCTATTGTTGTTCATATTCACCCTAAAAACAAAAAACACAAGAAGCTGAGGTAAGTGTGCTTTTATGTTCTGTGTTACATTAAATGTACATCAGGGCTTAGCAGCAGTATGTCTTCAGGCTCGCCCAGGTTCACCATACACTACATACCATAAATGATAGAAAATAAATAGCATTTTATTTTTCATCAGACTGTGTGGTGTTTTCTTAACATGCAAGAAGAAAATATATCACTTATCTGCTACATGTTTCCCTTGTTTTCTTGAAACAGAAAGTTTTTTCCACGGTGTGGAGAGGACCGAGCAATGGAGGAGGTATGTCAGGCTGAAGAGCTACAGCTGGAGACACTTCCTCTACTTTATTACACTCTGGAACCCAACACCTGGAGCTGCACAGATGAGCTGCTGGAAATCATACGCAATGTCATCGCCAGCCAGCAGAGGGCAGTAGCATGGGTTGAACTAGATAGGCTGCAGTAGAGGCAATATTCACAGAAGATTCTTTAAACTAAGGATATGTTTACTATAGTTAAATTATAATTTCACAGGAGACCAAGATCAAATGTTGACCTGCTTGGAATTCAGAAGAAGCCAAACTAGGTCAATGAAAAATCAGTTTGGTGGTGACCACGAGTTTCTGAATTCACATGTGAATAAATGAACCAGTCTGGCCGCATTTGATAAAACTGTACAAACTGAAAAGGATATCGACCCAAATTAATAATATCTGTGAACTGTGAGTGTCATCTAGAAAAAAGTCTTCAAATGCTTTGCAGGCATTCTACTTGAAAGGTACACATTACAGGCTTGTAGAGTCAAGTCAGGTCTTTATCAACAGGAATTAGGTCATTATTGCTCCTTCATTCAGTCTGACAACTGCTACACTCAACTGTTTCCATGACATTGCACTTAACAAGGCAGTGAAAGGACCATAACAGGTTCCGTTTTTTTCATATTTCTAGACTACTTCTCAGTTTGTGATGTTGAGAGCAGTGTAATATACTATTGTGTAAATCTGTTGATCCACAGTATAATGATGATCATATTTTTAAAGAGAATGTGTGCATTTTTTTATGTCCTGTAAGTCTCAAGTTTGCCTTTTTTATTTTACATTTTTCACACTGAATAATGCAAATGTGTCTTCATAGTCTTGCTCAGACAACAAACCCTATGTTGGCCTAAGACCGTACCATACGTGCTGCAAAATGTATATTTTTTATTTGCAACTGGTAAAATTTATAAAAGAATAATAAAAATGTTTGACTTGAGTTTGCACAAATACATTTGTGATTTTTTGCAATATGATAGAATGATATAACTAACTGATGCAGAGAAGCCAAAATATGAGTAGGAAACAATAACATAAAAAGAAATGGAAAACATCAGCAAATCTCTTTATACTAGTAGTTTTTTTTTTTAATTATGCGTTAGAGAACTAATACTCTTTATACTAGTAGTCCTCAAATGCACTCAACTTTTTACCCGTTTATTTATTTTTTAACCGTTATTTAGTTATTAATTTACAAATATTGCCAAATACATAACACAATACACAATAAATGAGAGGTGATACAGATACAAAACCGCTTGTTTATTTTTCTTCATACCCCACCGTCGCTAATGACGTCATATGTGGGGTGATACCGCCCCCTGGTGGAGGAGGACAATGCGACCCTGCTCCTCCTCCCCTCTCTGATCAACAACCAGCCTGGTGATATCATATACTGGCTAAACCTCCACACAGAAGCAAAATGGCCGACAGTAAACTAACCGATCATACAGCGTCCGACAGTGATCAAGGGGTTATGCATGTTTTGTTTACAGCTTGAGAACTGCAGCCGTGCTTAAAGGATAATCGCCTTTACGCGTTTTTTTCTACGAATAACATTTCGCCTTTCGGTGATGTCATTTCTTATTCAATTTAGCCTTGAAAGCCTCGAAGAACTAGCTCGCTAGGCTAGCTACTTTGCTAGCCTGCTAGCGGTAGGTCTGCAAGAATTTTTGCACAGAAGCACTTTATGTCTTATGTGATTCCCGAGGTGAGTAGTAAATGTCAGTGTTATTCTACTTTGTGTATTTAACAACGTGTACTGGTCATAAATGTTCATTATTCAGTGTTTACGTAATCAAAACATTTGGGTTTCTCAGTTTTTGATTAGCTTCGTTTGTAACACTGAGGAAACGTCACTTGAAGTTCGTCGTTTAATGTGGCCTAGTCGACTCTTTGACTGGTTAGTATTAACAACAACCAGGGAATCTGGACGTAGGTGATGTTATTGACAGAATTTGCTTTGGGGAATTAGGGTCATGTCGTTTGCTAATGTGACGTGCCTGCTGCCTGTAGTGAACTGCGTACAGGTTATCCATCGTACGGAGCAACAGAAGCACCTCGGTCCGGAACAGTGCACCGCGGTGTGCCCCCGACTCCTCAGGTCACCGCGCCGCTCATCAGCTGCACGGAAGGCGGATAGCGTTAGCTAGCTGTTCGGCTTAGGAGCGCTCTCCTGTTATTCTTTGCTGGCCTCCTTTTTGAACTACAACCATGTATTTAGTACAGTTAATCAACTGATCGTAACACTAAAAGTAGTTGGTTCATTTAAGTAGCACTGTGTAAATAATCATAGCGATTTGTTTTTAGGTTTGCCTGCACTGTCTCTGTAACATGGAGCTAAGTATGTCCAGCCTAGCAGAGCCACGGGGCCCAGTCGTATTACCATCTCTAGTGTCTGAAACCTCTTTACGTTTCCAAAGGACATGGATTGTTCCAATCTATCTTGTTTTGCTTTACTTTCCACAAACAATGAAAATCATTTGACCTGAATATGAGTATTTCATTTGCACGTTGACTTTTTGCAGGTGTGAGGTCAATGAGGTTATCTTTAGAGACTGGACAGATCCGTCATTTATGTACGTGAAAGCCAGTATCTTCTGGATCTTATAGACTAGATCATTCTAACTGTAATCCATAATAACTCTACTATTCCAGAAATGTTTTTGAGTTTGAAGTTCTGTTTTTGTTTGGCTCTACTTGTGTTGGTTGGAATTGCAATCGTTTGCTGGTTAATGAATTATGCAGCAAGGAGCGAGGCTACTAAGGGTTGTTGCCAAGCTGTCTGCCTCTGGTTAACATTACAGACCTCACAACATGGACTGGGATAGAGAAGACCTGACAGTGATCTAATGAAAATCGCATGTATTTAAATCATATATGGCTGGAAGAGAAGTTATGCTTTGTGAGCATAAAATTGCCGACTTGAGGTGTATCATTGTATCATAAATAATTGACAGTGTACATTTCCCTTCACAGACAGGAGAATCAGAAAAGGGAACAGTAGTTCATGGAAGACAAGAAAAAGAAGAAAGACGATAAAAAGAAAAGGGAAACCTCTCAGAAGGTAAACAGTTTTGAGATGGTCATGTTGGATTTGTGCTCTTTAAATCCAGTTTTTAATATTTTACTTGGTAGTTGGTGATGAGA
This sequence comes from Apogon hyalosoma, assembly GCA_037367295.1. NCBI lineage: Eukaryota > Metazoa > Chordata > Actinopteri > Kurtiformes > Apogonidae > Apogon > Apogon hyalosoma. The sequence goes on along the minus strand of JAPQRP010000029.1, from coordinate 8,073,638 downwards.
AGAAGGTCGGAGATAAATAAGACTTATGTCCATTAAAGTTTCCATGCACTGTGATGCATTTTATGTAAAGTTGTGGCTGACATGGTGTATGTTATTGTGTGCTGAGTGGTGATGTGTACTTTGTTTTAACTGTGACTTTCTAGTGGACTTCAAAGAACAGTAAATTTATAATGCTGCCTATCAAATTAAACACATTTTGTTGTTTATCTACTTCATGGTTTTCTTTATATACATTTAACATGAGTTTCTAATTTATTCTGTCTTTTTTAGGTGCCAGAACCGAAACTCAAAGGTATGTTGTGTTTTTCTGTTTTATAGTGTCAGTGAGGTCTTTGTTTTAAATAGATGTCAACCAATGATCTGTGTTAATAGTATACGATTTTTTTCATGTACACTACCTCAGAAAATCACTGCACTGAATAAGTATCACTATTTTCACCCTTTAGATGTTTTATATTTCAGAATATTCATAGTGTCTTTGATTTTACAGACACTTTCACAGAGTGAGGAGATGTTTCACTTTTTTGCATAACATACCTGTACTAGTGACCTAGTACTAGTGACTAGTTAATGACTCACATTATTTATTATTTCTGTTTTTCAGTGCCAGAATCTGCCAAGGCTTCCTGTGCCCAGCTGCTTGCCACCCCAGGCTCAGTGTCCCCCAGCCCTGGCCCTGTTGCTCCCTCGTCCCCCAGTCCGAGTGCAGCCGGGGTTTCTGCACAAGTTCCTCCTGGTGGTGGGAACAATGCAAAGCAGCGGACTGCTGTGGCCAACGGACAGCCCTCCACCTCCTCCTCTTCTGGAAGCCAGACCTCCCAGCAGCAGCGATATATGTCCAGAGAGGTTCCACCGAGATTTCGCTGCCAGCAGGACCACAAAGTGCTACTGAAGAGGGGCCAGCCACCGCTGTCCTCCATGCTGCTGGGGGGAGGAGGAGTGGAAGGGGGTGTGGGAGGGGTTGGAGGAGGCAGTGGCTGGGTAGGCACTGCACAGGGAGCAGATAACCCCAATGCAAACACAGCTGGAGCCACAGGTGAGTTGATGTCCTATAGCAAAACATAAATATTTTGTAATCATCATCACTCCAACCACTGACGTTGATTATAGAAGCAGGAAATGTTGAACTGTTATATAGAGGTATCACCATGTATTTTATTTGGAAATTATTTACAAAAGCAGTCCATCAGGTTAAAAAAAAATAAGCATGCAAGTTGAGGAATGTACACTTTCACCATGACAATGACTTGTAGTTAGTGCCATCAGGTGGTACAGTCAATTAGCATTGGTGGGATGCAGTGAAGTACTTTCATTCAGTTACATTATTTAACTACAGATTTCATGTATTTGTACTGGGCTTGAACATTTCTGTTTTGTGCAACTTTATACTTTATACCCCACTACATTTCAGCGGCAACCATTGGACTTATTAGACTGGAGTGTTTTCATTCCCTTTCTGTGGAAACCACTTACCCCTTAAAGTGTTGTTTTTAAATGTAAACTGAGGGGTTTAGTGTTTCTTATTAGTTTGAAAAAACCATCTTCATTCTTATGCTAAATAAACTCTTGAATTGGCTGGAAAGTACATTGTCACAAAGCTGAAAATACTGTTTTCTGAAATATGTGGCTCCCACAGGACAGTGACACAAAAACAATCTCGTAGAATATAATGCATTGCTGTAAATAAAATTATATAATTTACAGCAAATCTATATACATGCATACTTTTACTGGAGTAAGGTTTTGAGTGCAGAACTTTTGCTTCTTTCAGAGCATTATCTGTTGTCTATGTGTTGTTTAATTCCTCAAGTATCAGTGTCTGTCTTTTTCTCTATCCAGATTCGAACCTGGGTTCATCCTCCCCTTCACCACCTAACTCCTCCTCATCCCCATTATGTGTCGCTGCTCTGTCGTCTTCGTGTTCTTCAACTTATGCAAATTCCACATGGGGGGCAGGCTCTGGCAGCCACTCCTCCTCTCAGGGCTGCGGGAAGGTGATTGTGGATGGGACTGACCTGGAAGACTGGCCTAGTATCCTAAGTGGGGCCAAAGTGAGTTCTGATGGGGCAGGAGGTCCAGGGGTGTCTGAACAAGACTACCCTGGTAACAACAACAACAGTAGTGCCTCATGGAGTGAGAGAAACATCCAGCAGAAGGGAGGAGCAGCAGCAGTAGGAGGAGGAGCAGGGAACATGGACAATCCTTCCCCACCTTGTTCTTCTCCCCTCTCCTCCTCATCCTCGCTTAATGAATGTGTTCAGTCAAGCGCAGTTGTGTGGGGCTCCCCCACCTCCTCTCAGGTGGAGGCAGGGCTAGGATCAGCAGCATTTTACAATTCCAAAGTCTCCCATCTTCTTCCTGGGCCTCAGGAGAGCCCTGTTGGTGGAAACAGCAGTGTCCCTGGTGCCAATTTCAGCCCCAATATGAACCCCTCTGCATGGCCTGCCCTGGTGCAGACTGGGGCCATAACTTCGGCTAGCAACAGCCTTCCTCTGCACTCATCCATTACTTCAGCTCCCTCATTTTCTGCCAGCACCACACTCATCACCACTCATTCTCTCTCATCTGTGAATCAAGCCAGTCCTCATCAGCAGCACACTGACACAGCTGCTGGAACCAGGAGTGGAGAACAGCAACAGCACTTGGGAAACCCTGTGGGGCCCGAGCTGGGTTCAGGTGAAGGAGTACAAGGAGCTGGAGCTGGACCAAATAAAGATTGTGGTGATGAAGGGGACAGTGGGCTTGCTGGTGTTGAAGAAGAAGAGAGTGGTAACCCCTCTGGCTCCATGTCTTCCTCCTCTGCTGCCTCCTCCTCGTGGAGATCGATGCCTCCAGTGTCCTCTGACCTCAGTGCAGGTGCCTCCCAGGAAGAAGGGTGGGGTGGAGGGAGTTCTGGAGCTCAGGGGCAAGATGGGAATGTTTGGGGATTTGGTAGCAAGGGTGACAATGCAGGATGGGGAAGGGGAAATGATGGTGGATCAAATACCCCAGTGGTATCTCAGGGAGTGAGGGAAGGAGGCAGTTCAGAAGCAGAGTGGTGTGGCACAGGGAGTGGGGTAAGTGCGGGTCATTTAGCAATAGGAAGTGGAAGGGGAGGAGATGGTAGCAGTAACAGCAGCAGTAGTGGAGGCAGTGTTGGTGGCAGTGTTTTGCAGGACTCTGTGTCACCAAAGTTTGCAACTATGACAAAAGCTTGGGACAATCAGAAAGGGATGGAAAGTGGGGATGGGACAGTTGGGGAATGGGGTGGGGGAGGAGGGCAGGGTGGAGGCACTGAAGGTGGAGGACCCTTATCCTCTAGTGGAGGAGGGTCTATAGCTGGAAGTGGTGGAGGAGATGGTGGTAACGGAGAAAATGAGGATAAATCTGGACACCACCACTCCCATCAGTCCTCTAATGCTGAAGTGGCCTTACTTAGCATACTCAATCGGTCTGACCTGGACCCCAGGGTTCTGTCTAATACAGGCTGGGGGCAGACCCAGATTCGACAGAATGTGGCCTGGGACCTGGACACCACAACAGGGGTAGGAAACCGAAATGAAAAAAGCACTACTTCTTCGTCTTCTGCATTCTCATCAGCAAACATGAACACTACCACTAGTCGTGGTCTTGGGTATCCGTCGAACACCAGTTCAGTAACTAATGATCCATCTGCTGGCAGTCACTCAACCAACCTAAACTCTGGTCCAGCTTCAGTGAGGGAAGGCTGGGATGGAGGTGCTTCACAGTCTACCTGTCGTCCTCACATGCCTAGTAGTGCTATAAGGAAACCTGGAACGCCAGAAGAAGATATGGAGGGCAAACAGGGAAAGGCCCCTGGAGGATGGGGTGATCTTCCTCCTGAAATCCAGGGCAAAAGATGGGGGACTGAAGAACAAAAATGGGGCGATCACAGAGGAGGGGGCAACTGGAGGAACTTTGGAGAACAGGGTAGTGGATGGGCAGATGGTCCAGAAGATAAAGGGACAGGTGGATGGAAGGAGACTGGAAGAGGGGAGAAGGGTAGTTGGGCTGGGGAGTGGGGACAGAGAGACTCCATACCTGGAGGAGGATGGGGAGATGGGCGAAGCAGAGGTGGAAACAGTTCTGATGAGGGATCTTCTTGGGGTAATATGGGTGAAGGGGGATCTCAACGAGGAGGGTGGGGAGGGGGAGATGTGGGTGGAGGCAAATCCCACCAGGAATGGGGTAATGCCAAGCCTCACACAGCAGCAGCACAGATACCAAACAGCCAAGTGGCACCAATGAAAGCCCCAAATCAACAGCAGCACCAATCACAGGGCCAGCAGACACCAGGAGGACCCATTCAGGGTGGGTGGAACAGCCGGTCTAATGTTGGAGGTGGAGGTCCACAATCCAAGAATCAGAACCAAAGTTCAGGCTGGACATCTGGCCCAATACCCCAAATTCCTGGGGGTGGGAGTGACTCCCTTGAACCCAGTGGCTGGGAAGAACCATCCCCTCAGTCGATTAGTCGTAAAATGGAAATTGACGATGGCACTTCAGCCTGGGGAGACCCAACCCGCTACAACAGCAAGAATGTCAACTTGTGGGACAAAAACACTGCGACTCCTGGCCAAAGCCACAGTCAGCAGGCCCCACCACCAACAATGCAGCAACAGCCACCAAGAAGACAACAGGGGCAGCACAACAGGGACATGAACTCTGGCAATGCATCTGCGGGTAGGCAGAGATATATTTCAAGTCAGTTTTTCATTTGAAATGCATGGATGCATAGTACCTAAACATACGTGCTCATATCTTGCATCACTGATATTGATTCCAGTAATATGTTTATAGTTCAGGGAGTTACGAGCAAGTATAAGAAATGAATTCTGGCACCGAATGAGTTTAATGCTTGGTGTCTCTTTCCATCAATCTCCAGGCCCAGGTATGTGGGGAGGAGGTACGCAGTCTGCAGATAATGGTACAGCTGCTTGGGGCCAGACTACGGATGCAGCAACAGGTTGGGGTGACCCAGATGAACCCAGCAAAGTTTCAGGCTGGGGGAACCCATCTCCCAATCCTGGTAAACCTGGTAAGAGTCTAAAAAATTGTATTAATTAAAAATTCCACATTATCTGAGCTGATTGTGCTCATTTTGGTCAATTACACTTAGGGCACTTTCACACAGCGTACTCCAGTCCGTACCGTACTTGGGTACATTCACACCTTTCCCACAGATGTTACATTCACACGAGTGTACCGTGGCCCATGCCTGAGTACAAATGGGTGTTCCAGGGCTGAAACAGTAGGTGGAGGTGTAGAAGGAATTTTGTCACTATCCAACAAACAGAAGTCAGAAGAAGACAAACCCTTACCTATGTGTTATCCTGTTTGAGGCAAAGAGAAGAGTGACCTTTGTTGTTCCTGATAATTCACCCAGTGGTTTAGTCAGTAAGGTGAGCCTGTGCCGCACGGATCCGAGGCTTTTTAAAGAAACAATGGGAGCGCTGCCTATGGTTTTGTGGTGATTTACCCACTTCCATTGTCGGAATGGTGATGAGGTCATTTCCGGACTCGGGCATGGATCGCATTCAAACGGCATCATACCGTGCTGGAGTACGGGTGGCCCAGACCCAGGACCACCTCCTCAACTGGACTCAGGCACAGTACTTGAGCACGGAACGGTTGCATTCACATGGACAAAATGAAGCAGACTTGGGTACGTAGCGTACTCGAGTCTGTACCCGAGTCCATACCCGAAGCAGGGGTACGGACTCGAGTACGCTGTGTGAAAGCGCCCTTAGTCTCAAACAAGTCAAACATTAATCAGCCTGAGTGGGGTTAAACAGCTTTAAACCATCAGCTGTTAACACAGGAAATGTAAAGAATGCAATCCTATCATATCGTGCCCATGTGTTCTGTTTGTGATGCAGGCACCAAATCAATGGAAAACTGGGGTGGGAAGGGAGATGGTTCCGTGACAGCCTCTCGTCACCCCAGCTGGGATGAGGAGGATGATGGTGGTGGAGGGGTCTGGAACAGCACTGGCTCCCAGGGAAGCAGTTCCTCCTTTAACTCTGGAGGCTGGGCTCATGGAGGAAAGAGAGGCAACCTCAAGGTACGGAAAGTACAACTTGTAGGACAATAAATTACTTTTTGAGGCCATTTGAACTTATTGTATTAGATAGGGTTGTGCGATATGACAGTATACATATTGTGGCAATAGAAAACCCGCTGTTATTTCATATTCTGCTCTATTTTGTTTTGTTGCTTAACACACTCAATGGCAATATTTTTGGCATCTGGACACCACTTTTTGTTCCTCTGTACAACTCAAATGAAGCCAAGAAATTTGCATGAAGCCAATGCAAACAAACCTAGAGAGTGAACGTGACACAGAATAGGACATTCATGAAGAGGAGAAGAATGTAAGGGCTAAAAAACAAGTATCTTGTACCTGAAAGAGGAACAGGAATGTAGTCTGGATATGAAGTCTGAGAGAAAACTGTACTTGGCAAATTATGCAGCAGATATGATACCATAATAATGCATTAATATTTGTTATATCTTTAATTGGAAAGTTTGCAGTAGAAGGAGAAAATTATGTAATGTTGGTAAAGTTGTAGATTATATCATTCAAAATGTGATTAAAAATATCTTATACTCTGAATTTACAGAAAATGTTGGTATAAGCATAATTGTTGTTGTTTTGGATGTATCATACAGGCCTAGAAAGTTCTCTGAAGAGGAGAGCCACCCTTGTTTCATGTTATTGCAGGGGGAACAACAAAGCAAAGCAGTTGTCTTGTTTTTTTTTATGACACTGTTCAGCATTAAGTGCATTTCTTTTATTCCAGAGTGGAGGAGGGGATAGTTGGATGAACCCAGTGTCACGCCAGTTTTCAAACATGGGTCTCCTGGTAAGAAGCTGTTTGATTAAAAAAATAATAATGTCTGTCTGTCTATACTTTGCAGTTTTTATTTTGGTATTCTTATCTATGTCAAAGTTCGGTGCAACTGAATTACTGTTGTATTTTGTTTTTCCTTTCCAGGGCGATGACCCTAGTGTTGACAAGAAGATGGAAGCAGACAAGAGAGGAGGAATAAATGATTATAATGGTGAAATGCGTAGGGGGGGGAGAGGTGGAGGAGGTTATCGCATGCCTGGTTCCAAAGACATGGGTCCTGTTGACATGGGCCCCTATGGTGATAAAGTATGAACCTTTCCTTTCAGCATTTGTTCTTTATTATTTGCCACATGATAAATTTTACAGAATGAGGGAATAATTTATGATGGAAAACAGTATAATAAATAAATACTTTACCCTGGTTTTCATTATCTTCTGATCCAGATGGGTGGCCATGGAGTGTTTGTTGGCAGTGGTGGAGGGATGCCTCAGCCTCGAGGGATGCACCAGCCTGGCATGCATCCCATGAACCCCTCCCAGGGGTTACGTGCTCAAGTGCCTCATCAGTTCCTGTCTGCTCAGGTCTGTTGCCATTACTGTATAATTTGTTAGAATGAAAATCAATGTTCTATAGGTGTCCAACAAATGTTGATCTCACATCAGCAAAAGTTTTTGTTGATTGCACCGGTTTGTATTTAAAAAATAAATGTATCTACTGAACTCTTCATGTCAACATGTCATCACAGGCCATTAGAATTCACTGGCATTAGAAGATCACAGTTACTATGTGTATTATTGCTTTTTGTACTCTTAATGTATTTCATCAAGTAGTGTTGTCATTGTCCATTTGATAATAAATCCCTGTGATCTGCAGGTGCCGGGTCCAATGCTTAAGCAGATGCCCTCTCCTGGCGGCAGTATGGGCGGCGTGGTTGGAGGAGTGGGAGGTGTTGGTGGTGTTGGAAGTGTTGGAGGGGTTGGTGGTGTTGGTGGAGGAGTGTTTCCTCCTCAGATTTCGCCACAGCAGCTAGCAATGCTCAGCAACATTTATCCCCACATGCAGCAGTTCCATTTGGTATGTGACTATAGATGATTCAGTAATTTCTTATTTAATTGTTGACTTATTAATCATGTTGGAGGAAAATTCAATATCTGACAACTGGCAGTCTTTCTCCCATGCAGCTCTCTTTAGGATAATGTTATATATGGTGAAATGTAGCAAATTCACTCTGTGTGTGAGCACTTGTTACCCTCAGCCCTCGCCGCAGGGTATTGTCATCAGTTCATCGTCCGTATGTGCAAAAACTTTGGTGTGAACTGAAGGCTGAGGGTTTTCAAGTGTGGGCACGTTATGTTGTACCTCTTGCTCTGACCATTTCTCCCCCCCAAATCACAGGCTTGTCAGCTGTTGTTACAGCAGCAGCAACAGCAGCAGCAGCAGCAACAGCTTCTTCAGAACCAGAGGAAGTTCCCTCAGCCTCAGCCCGTCAGGCAGCAGCCAGACCCACAGCAGGTGAGCATGACTGGAGTCTATATCTCGATTTGAATCACAAACATAGGATAAGAGCCTAAAATAGATGACAAATGTGTTCTTAGTTGTTCCCAAAGTGGCAGTGCAAAATATATAATAAACCTATGATATATTTCAGTTACACAGCCTGGCCAAAAAAGTCTTATGCTCTTCAGCATTCATTATGGCACATATTCTGTCATCTTTTTGTTAAACTTGGACAAAATTTATATCCATTTGACCTATAACACTGGTGACCCAAGATCTGACCAACTGGATGAACCACAGATCATAATGCTGCCCCCACAGACTTGTACTGTAGGCACTAAGGATGATGGGTAATAACTTCATCTGCCTCTCCTCTCATCCTGATTCATCTATCACTCTGGGACAGGGTTAATTTGGACCTTAGGTTTAGGGTCCATTGAAACACAATTCAAACTTTATGCTCTCTACCAAACTGATGGTTGTTTAAGAAATGAGAAGCTACTCACTGCATCAGAACAGGTTAAAGAACATGATACCGCTGAAACAAATTGATCACTGCTGTAATTATCCAGTGGATGAATCTTATTTATTTGTTTAGTTAAATCCAGATGGGTACTTTTGTTGGCTGGGCAGTGTACATACTATAACACATGGATCTATTTCCCTAATTCAAATAGAAGACGAGTGAGAAGGAAATTATTGTTGCTTATGATGACCTGTTTGCTCACAGTGCTGGGTGTTGAGCTCTGTCTTTTCTCAACAACCTAGAAATGAAATTTTCAAATATTGTCTCAGTGAGAGAGCTAGTTAAAAATGTGATGTTTTGGGAATGCACAGGTTGAGATTTCAAGATGGAAGAACTCCATCCCGACTCCTCATTCATTTTGTTTTGCTCTTATTCTCATTCTCTTTCTTACTTCTCAGTTGGCAAGGATAATGGCAATTCTACAGCAACAGAGGCAACAACAGCAGAGTGGAGTTGGAGGAGCAACAGCAGGAGGAGGGAGCTCCAAACTGTCCCCCTCTCATTTGGGTGGAGGCATATCTAAACAGCCTATGGTGGACCCCCTTCCTCATCCTGGAATGGGTGGCCCCTTATCAGATCTTCATGCCAAAACGCAAGGGATGTACTCTGGTAAGCCAAACAGGCAGACTTCCTGGTAACTGTAAATTCTAAATGTACTGACTTTTTGTATTGTTTGTTTGATTTCTAAAGTAGTAGGAAAATCTCATTTTGGCATTCTTAAAATAAACAAATCCCAGTACAGTCAGTGTGACAGTTATGTGAAGTTACAGAAATGTTGCCACCCTGAGCCTGCCCTGATAATAACATCAGATCCACTGGCTTTGCATTTACATCTTGTGAATGAATTTTGATTTGATCTCAGTTACTGTTAAGCCTTTTAATTTGTTTAATCACCACATGTGACAATATCTGTCACCTATTAGGCCTGAGGACTTCAGCATATGTGTGCAGTGTAGGAGTCTGAGGTCTGACAGACTTGCATTATCTTTTTTTGGTATATGATCTGCTTTTCATAGGTGTTGTAGACATTAAGACATCTCTTGGTAAAGTAATTGTGCTAATTAATTTTGCTAGGCTAGCAAATGTATTCAAGTTTATGTATCAGAAGCCAAGTGAACACCCTGTAGTTTTATTTAATTAGGCCTTATTAGCCTAAATTTGATGAGAGAACCTCTGAGTCAGAATATAGATCTTGACTGTACCTTGAAAGATCATCATATGATGTTTTGGCTACATCGCCCCCTCCTAGTACAGTGTTACTGAAATTGCACTTTGGGAAAAGAACTCATCCTTTTAGCTGGAGGCTCTACTGAACGCTTTTCACTACAATGTAACAAGCGTTACAATAAGCATTTGTCTTTTTTTGCCAGGACTTGCTCCTGGTGGTAACCTGTCAGGATTGGAACTCAGTCCAATGATGGCAGGAATAAAGGACACAGGAGGACAACAGTCCCGCTTTAAGTGGATGATGGAAGGACACTCCCCTGCTCCATCTCCCCCTGACACAACCCTTCACAAGAACGGTGGGTTAACAGATGGTTTCATAAACCTCCCAGGCGCAATCTGGTCTTAATTGCATTGGTAATCACCTTTATTAACAGTGTATCTGAATGAACGGCTGTGAATTGAAGGGGAACACATTCATGTCAATCTGTCTGACCTTATTTCTCCTGTTGTGTACAATTCCTAAGGCCCATTACCCAGTGGTATAAAGGTCAGAGGAGGATCTCCATATTCCCAGTATGAAATGCTGGGTGGTGATGGTTTGGGGATCCCGCCTCAAGGCTCTGCAGACAACTGGCATCGGACTCCAGGAAGTAAAATGGCAAACAAACCAGCCACATCCAGTTGGCCTCCTGGTGAGTTTGACTTTGTTTCAGTTAGAGAAGAAAAGTATTTGTTATTTCTCTCTCTCTCTCTCTCTCTCTCTCT
>JAPQRP010000029.1:8032656-8062169 GCA_037367295.1 Apogon hyalosoma | reverse complement strand
TCTCTCTCTCTCTCTCTCTCTCTCTCTCTCTCTCTCTCTATATATATATATATATATATATATATATATATGTATATGTATATGTGGCAAGTTTTTAATTTGTGCTTACTTACACACACTCGCATCTAATTCTGTGCCATTTTTGATGTAATTAAAATCTCATTAATCAGTAGAGACATACGAATGTTGCTCATTATTAAAAAGAATCTAATGAAATGTTTGTGTTTTGATGACAGAGTTTCAGCCTGGTGTGCCCTGGAAGGGAATCCAGAGCAGTGGAGACCCAGAGCCTGACCCCTACATGACCCCTGGTAGTGTTCTTGGCTCTCCAGGACCCCCAAGTCTCAATGACTCAGACCACCAGTTACTGCGAGATAACATAGGTACGCTGCTGTCATATGCTATTAAAATAAATAAAATGTTATATCTTGATGTTACTGGTAGCCAACACATTTTTTAGGACAGTGGTTTAGTCTGCATCATAAGTGCAGTGTTTTACACTAATTACAGTAGTGATTTTCAAAACAGAATTTGCATTAGTTTTCACCTAATGTAATGTTAAGTGTTGTCAGAGGGTAGCAAACTGTTCATCACAAACAGTCTGCAATCTGGCTGAAGTACCGTTTTTTTGTGTTATTACATAATATGTTGATGTAATTTTGTAATGTGTTGTAGGGCCAAACCCCTCCCTCAACACCTCGCTGCCTTCACCAGGTGCCTGGCCCTACAGTGCCTCAGACAGCCCCCTCAGCAATGCACACAGCACAGGTATCTATTTTAATAACATCAGCTTGAAGGTTTTTTTTTCCCTTCTGCCTTATGAACTCTTTTTTTTTCTTTCCTTGATCTAGTTCTTGTTTTTTTATTTGTTGCTGTAATCTATGTTACTGGTGTAAAAACAAAAGCTTTTCTGCAAAAATGTGAAACAAGTTTCCCAAGAGTGGGTCCTCCCCACTCCTATTTCTGTGGTCTGTTTGTCAAAACACATTTTTCCCCCCTCTTTCCCCCACCTCCCCATTTCCTCCTCAGGAAAGTACTCAGAGTACAAGCCCAGCTGGCCTCCAGAGCCCATCGGACAAAACAAGTTGTGGAAGACCAATCGCAACAGCTCACAGCTGCCACGCCCCCCTCCTGGTTTAACTAATCAAAAGCAGGCCTCTCCCTCCCCATGGGGAAGTGGGGGCCCACGGTTGGCCCGTGGCTGGGGAGGAGGCGGGATGAACCAAGAGTCAAGATTTGGTCCAGGTACAGGCAAAAGACTTTTTTCTGTCATAAATAATGATCAGTTAGGAATTTGATTTGACTACAGTAAAGACTAAGATCTTCATGACTGATATCTTCCTTTGTATTTTCCTCTTTCTCTTCTCTTTTTGACTTTATAAAACCTCAGCTTGGAGTGACGGTATGGCCTCCAGAAGCAGCTGCTGGTTGCTACTGAGCAACCTGACTCCACAGGTGAGCAGTAAGAAAGAGCATAAGGAACAGATTATAAGCAGTGGGAACACTGAAGAAAGACTCAACAATATGACTTCCAGACACGTTTTTAGGCCTGTAATGTTTGAATTTGATAACATTAAAATGCTATGCTCATTCATCTGAATTCCCCTTCAGTCTGTCTTATGCAAATGTGACAGAATGATGCGTGACCCGGCTATAATTGGATTGCAAAGTTGGTTGAGCCTTTTAATCAGTTAGCGGTTGCACAGATGACACTCTGGGCAAAGCATAGAAATAAAGATTTTTAGTCTAATCGAGATTTTGTTAGTACAAGTTTTTTTTTTTTGTTTGTTTTTTTTTTTTTTTTTTAACTGTGATCCGTTTGGCCGACCATAGGTTTATACATCTTTCAGGTATCAGAATTTCAGGCTGATTTATTCAGTGTACAGTCACATTTAATTACCACATTTCCTCACACACATAACTTGTTGTGCAACCACCTAGATTTTCTGACCTTTCTTTGTACGTATAATTGATGTTGGAAGACTGTGGAGAATTAGCAGTATTGCATCAAAGTCGCGCATATATTCAGTCAAGCATATACAGTTAACCTTTATTCTCATTTTCCTACAGATCGATGGCTCCACACTGAGGACTATCTGCATGCAGCATGGCCCCCTGCTGACCTTCCACCTTGGCCTGACCCAGGGCAGCGCTCTGATTCGCTACAGCAGCCGGCAGGAAGCAGCCAAGGCCCAGGGTGCATTGCACATGTAGGTTATCCTGTAAACTAGCTTAAGCATGTTAGTTAACATAAACCACTATCCTGTTGATCTAAAGTGTTTTGTTACCTGCATTTCAGGTGCGTTCTGGGCAACACCACAATCCTGGCGGAATTTGTAAGTGAGGAAGAAGTCGCCCGCTATTTTGCACATTCCCAAGCTGGAGGAGCAGAAGGATCCAGCACGGGAGGGGTAGGGGCAGGTGGGGCACAGGGGTCATCTGGAACAGGCACCGCTGTGGCCAGCAGTGGAGGTAGCTCCCCAGGCAATGAGCGGCCAGCAGCGGGCACAGTTTCTGGTGGAAATGGTGGCGGAGGAGGTGGAGGAAATGGTAGTGGAGGAGGAGGAGGTGGGGAGAGTGGAGCAGTGGTTCTCGGTAGTGTGAGGTCGTCCAGCTCTGGCTGGCAGAGTCTTGATGGTACAGGCAGTTCCACAGAAACCTCTTCAGCCCAAGGACCTGGGCTGGGAATATTTTCCCAGTGGAGCACCAATGGAGCAGGGGAGGGAGGAAGTGTTGGTGGGGTAGAGTCCGGAAGGTCTGGGCTCTGGGGAGGCATGACTGCAGGATACCCAAGCAGCAGCCTATGGGGGGCACCGCAAATGGAGGAAAGGCACCAAATGGACAGTCCTGCCGCTTTGTTGCCTGGTGACCTGCTGGGGGGAGGAGCTGATTCTATCTGATGAGCCCCTTCTATTTGTACCTGTAGGTTTGGACACACTGATACAACATACACTGGGATACATATGTACTTACTATAGCACACAAACAAACACATTGACATGGTATGCATATAAATGTATTACACAAATAAACACGTGCATACATATACATGGTATGCATAGTAATGTGCACACACATAAAGCAGAAATGTGAGACATGCTTACACACATTCTTGTGGCCAGACTTAAGCTATTATATAAACAAATGCAGGGACTGTTAGATGTGTATACAGCCTTTTTCCACAGATGAAGATTTCAACTGCTTAGACTTGAAACTGAATACGAATGAAAAGTCAGTTGGTCTGAAAGACTTGACTGGATTGCAATGTGCTTAGTAAATAGGGGACTTGTCGATAGATTTACATACACATGCACACACCAAATACAGACAAGCCTTCAGACAGATGGGCACTGTAAACAGCATTACCTTCATCGTATACAAGAACTTAAAACTACATGATGTGAGGTTTAAGTGCAGTTTGTATTCATGTCCCCTTTAAAATGGAGACCGAATCCAAACACATGCAAACAGCTCTGATTGACAACAGAACTGTATCTTACTGTGTATGTTCATTTTTTTTCTGTTGGTATGTATGGTTTTAATTTTTTGAACAGTGAAAATATTGAAATTTGTCATTGTTCTGTTTTCAAAATGCTGACCTCCTACTGTTGTATCTCACGCACTCTCTCTGTTATTTTCTCTTGAAGATGTTTGTTACTGTTGCAGTGATAAATGTTAAATTGCAGGCAGTTTGAGGCTATGTTGCATTTCTCCATGTGTCGATACTGTGCACAGTATCGTAAACACTATATGGACATGAGTATGTGTGAGAATGAGACCAAGTAAGTGGTTTAAAGTACCACAAGTGCGTGTATGTGTGAATGTGAGGATAATGTGTGTGTGCATGTTACTGCCTGTTAAATGTGGGCAAGGCTGCTTACAATACAGAAGGTCTATACAAATATGTTTGAGTGCATTCGGTATACTGCTGACTGTGTGTTAAGAAATATTGGCACTAATGCTTTGTGTCTCATTTGAAGTTGTTTTTTTTTTTTTTTTTTTAAGCAGACTTGTATTTTTTATTGTCTGACCTGCAATAATAAAAAAGAACATTTTAATGATACAAAGAGCTGAAGGCATACGCGTTTAGAAAATGGACATGCCAAATCTTATCAAACTGTGTAGAGTGGGAGGGAGGGGTGGGACGGGTTGTTTACAGCTGCAGAGTAAGAGTTACCGTACGTTTTTAATGTTCTGTTGTTGTGTATTCATTTTAAATTAAGACAGGCTTTAACACTCCTGTTCAGTGTTTTCGTTTTGAGATTTTACAAAGGAAAAATTTATTTAAACAAATGAGAACAAGATTAATAAAGATGAAAGTATTGGCTTCTAAATTTGTTTTTGTGTTTGTTGTCATTCACTTTTTTTGTTTCTGGATTTCAGTTGGAGTTGCATGTTTTACCTGTTGAAAAGCTTTTAACTGCCTTTCTGTTATAGTGGTAACTCGACACTAAGCGTTCATTTTAATGCATTTCTGACCTGGAAGCACAGCATTGTGTCTTATTTACAATGACCGATATTGCTTTTTGTATGTTATAGTAATGATCATTAGGAAGAAAACACATCATGTACAAGGCTTACGTGCTGTTCATCAACAGAGACACATGCCAGCATGTCCATCTGTCTCCCTCTCTGTAACATCCACACTCAATCCTATTTAACACCCACGTCATTCCACTGTAAGCCACCGCTTACTGTATGAAATGATTTACTCTGATGCAATTAAGAGTTCTCATTGAGAATATGTACACTTTAAGAATATTACAGACTAATCTTTTGTCCAGCATCAAGATACATTTTGTGGCATGATTCTTATGTTTGTGCTACAGACTAAGCCCATTGTGTATGACTACAGTCCATGGGATTGTGGGAATTTATTCATAACAAGACTTAAACATGCAACAGACTCAAACACATGGCAAATACATGTTACATAATTATTACATGTGCGTTAGTTTAGTTCTAAGTACAAGTAATAGTAGGATTTAAACGCAGTGTGGAAATGTCTGTCAGAATCAATAAAAGAGAAAAATAAAATTGGTTTTATAGTTTATTTTTTCTTTTTTAATGGAGCAGCAGAAACACGTGACGTTTCCCTGTAATGACATCATCGATGTTGTGAACGGGCGCCTTGTTAAGTAACGAGAGGGGGAGACAGACTCGAGTGGAGAACGGCCGCTCGTGCTGCTGGAGCTTCTCAGGGACTATCAACAGGGAGTGCAACCGACGACAGAGCTTAGAGCTGAGGGTATGAGAGCCGTCAGAATCCGCTCCCATCCTCTTCTACCCAGGCCCCTGTCCGGCTGACAACCATCGGATCAGAATCTCCACCGAAGCAGCTCTCGGACGAACCCATTATCGGGTGAGTGGTGGGTCGTGGAACCGGAGAAACCATGGGGGAAAAGGGGCCTGATTCGGCCGAATCAGAGTCTCGTATTCACGGCTTACAGGAGAGGGGGAGGGGGCGATCAGTAGGGATGGCTATCTGTACAAGCTTGTCCTACACATAGATGGGTGCGGTTTTAAGTACGACAGAAAACATGTTTAAGTGTGATATAACTGAACATTTCCACCTCCTTTTAATTTCTGTAACTATAATGGTGCAGTATGTAACGTATCACCGTTCGGTTAACGAAGCGGTTATCTCTACTAGCCTAGTCTTAGCAGCTAACAGTTCACTAAGATAGATGCTTTTCGTTAGTCTTACAAACAGTACAGTTCTTATTTTTACGAACGACTGAAAACATATGAATAGTCATTTTTGGACACCATTCGGACACCATGGTACATTTCACTAAACATGAAATGGATAACAGTAATGTTGTCCTCTCAATAGTCATGTAGGTTATGTCTCACTATATTCCTGCCTTAGTAGACATCCAGAATTACAATGTGACTTGATGTCATGAAAATGATTGAAGTGGTTTTGTTTCGGTTACTTTGTTTCATGACAGTCTAATGATTACACGAGGTAATTGTGGAGTGACAGATGTCATAAGAGGCATTAACGTTAGTAGTTTTCTGTTCATGTGATGGTGAAATTCACCGGCTCTGTTGCTCTTTCATATTTATGTTCTCTTATTTTGTCATTTATTTTAAGACATTTTGTACATTTTGAGTTTACATTATGAAGAATATAAAATGATTTTACTCCCGGGATTTAGGTGATTTATATAGTTATTTTACCTATGGTGTCCCACATTGTTAGGGTATCCCATGGGCACAATTGTCTGTCAAACCATAGCAAGTTGATGCATACTGCTGCATTTTAATTCATCCAGTGTTCTGTGGAAGAATACCGCCGTAGTAGCACATGTTGCCTTCTGAATGAAGTGTGATAGCAGCTTATAATTTCCTCTCAGGGCATCTTTAAAGTATCAACTGATATAGTAATATTTCTACTATATTTATAAAGCATGTGTCCTTGCAGTAGTGCGTTCCCTTTTGCTTTGCTTTTCTGAATGAATTCAAGAACTATATGCAAATGAAAACCATAGGGATAGGGTATCCAACACACTGAGAAACAGTGTGTGGTTAAAAACCATGTGTCACAGTTCCTGTACCAGGTAATTAATCAATGGCACTTAATGTGTAGCCTTGTGATTAATGTTGCTCCTTAAATCGGGTCCCTGGCTGTAGCATAACGAGACACCCTCGTGGTGTAATGAAACCTAACTCTTTATTAATCCACATCCATCTGCTTCCATCACATCTACAAAGCCAGGCTGTCCTCTCATCAACCTCAGGTAACAAGAAGGTGTAAGGCCAACATCTTACAATATGTGGGAGCAGCTGATGTTTTCACTCAAAATGGGAGCAGACCTGGAGCCTTTAGCTGGCTGACTCAAGTAAGCAGAACTGATGACTGTTGTGCTTACTTGAGGTGCTCTGTCCACAACACTAAGGTTGTCTGAGGATGCTTTGTTTTCCTGTTTCTGAGTGATCATGAGACTTTTCTTGTTTTCTACGGGGTATGTGAAATGAGGCCAGCTGTCACAGTAAAATACACAATTTTTTAGTGTCAGCTTGTATATGTACAGAATGTGAACTTTTCAGAGAGCTCCAGAAGTTTGTCTAAGACTGGAAATGTTTTTGAAGATGCAGTAGAGCCTCATTTGGAATAAGGGTTAACTGTTGTTATAAAGAGCACAGTTTGTTTACATGGTGTTCCTGAACTGGTGGTGAGGAAGCAAATGTCTTTGATAAATTATACTCTGCACTGATTCAATCTCTACATCACTTTGATTTCTGAAGTTCATTGAACAGAATTGTCTAAGGGCCTTGACATAGTTAAAGGCTGCCACCGCTTCACAGCTATTCATACCCTCCCTTCCTTGGCAGTGCCGGCATAGAGCCGTGGAGTGCTTAGATTTGCTTTTGCAGTGACTGCACAATGTGTCGTGGTAGAAGGAGAGCTAAATAAATGATGATCGTGCTCCAGCATCACGTGCAGTTCAGCTCAGAAGACTTTGTTGCCTCATGTAGGCCAGCTTCACGAAGCAGTTGATCCTGGGCCACTCAAATGGCATTGCTCTATTAAGACTTAATTTTTATTGTGGTTCTTTTTCCTCTTTGCTTTTGCTGATCTCAGTGCAGCCACTTCCACCCCTCAGTTACCATACAAATCTTATTGTGCGTTTCAGTAGGTCAGACAGCTGTTTGCTGAGCACCATGCTCAGGCTATGTTCTCTCAAAATCTCAGGTGTTCAGTGTCTACAATTGGTCATAACAGAAGCAGATGACCAGCACTTTTTGCAATTGGAAAATCAAGAAAACAATCCTATATATTCAGTCAAGTTGTTTGAAAGCCTGTCATATAATGTTTCAGAGTTAGTGGTGGGAGAAAAGAGAGGTGGAGCATTGACAAGCCACCCTGGTGTCATGTGTCGTCCTCCTAATCATGTCTGTGTTGTCTGTTGGTGACAGTGACGATTTATAACCATGGAGCTGAGAGTGGGGAACAAGTACCGGCTCGGGCGAAAGATAGGGAGTGGTTCCTTTGGAGACATTTACCTTGGTGAGTGGAAACTGAATCCATTTTTGCATGCCTCACCCAATTTTCCATGTGTATCTACTCAAAAGGGTCTTAGTTTCTCTACAGTCTTTTTCCCCATCCTGTACTGTTAATTTCCTCAACTTACCTGGGCTTTGAATCTGATTTTCCTTAATTTGCATCCATCATTTTCCTGGTACCGGTGCTGTATCCAAGGCTCCTATACAGCTGTGGTTGAATTGGTGTGTGTCCGTCTCCCCTTAGGTGCCAATATTGCCACCGGTGAAGAGGTAGCCATAAAGCTGGAATGTGTGAAGACCAAACACCCACAGTTACACATTGAAAGCAAATTCTACAAGATGATGCAAGGAGGAGGTAAGGACTGAACACAGATTTGACACACTTGGCAAGATTTTATAAGGGCCTGCTGTATGTGCTGTGTATGCTGTTGAATGTCCCTGATAATGTTATGGATTCAAATACCATGCTAAACCTGCTAGAAATATTTCTTTAAAAAATATACTGTATTTAGTAACGATTAGAAACCAGCTCTGTGGAACATGCATAGATGAGATGTTTCCAAGGCAGTGATAACTGGTAAGACATACCTTCACTATTCAAGCCTTTTGGTGACATTATGTGTCTTAACATATTCCAGTGGGTATTCCATCCATAAAGTGGTGTGGTGCAGAGGGAGACTACAATGTGATGGTAATGGAACTGCTTGGCCCCAGTCTGGAGGACCTTTTCAACTTCTGCTCCAGGAAGTTCAGCCTCAAAACTGTCCTGCTTTTAGCAGACCAGATGGTATGACACAAACCACCAATTAAATGCAGTTTCACAGATTATGCTCACATATTCCGTTAAAATCCCAGTGTGCTAAACGGTTCTTTATAATAAGAGATAGAATTTTTATGATCTTGCCATGTCTTATGCATGACCTACTTTATTATTTGTTGGTGCACGGTTCTATATATACATTGCACATGAGTCCCCTAAGGCTTCTTTAAAGATCATACAGTACTGTAGTGTGTCCAGTGTACTGTTATTGTGACCCTTTCAAAAACATTACTATGCCAGATATTTGGTGTCACGCAAAGGCTGTCAAACATCACTTATCTTAAATTTTAATACAACAGTAGCCATGTTTCTGTGTGTGTCCTCTATATGGGTGTTTAACTCTACTCTTGTAGCCAGTGGTCATCTCCTTCCTGTGTCCTGTCATCATATTGTCCTCCTTTATGCTAGGTATTCCTGTAATAAGTGTGCATAGCCTACTACTCTTCAGTGCCTTTTATTAGAAAATATAATGAAAATACAGGCCTCGCCACATGTAATGCTTGCTAATGTCACCTTATCATATAACATGTCCTTTTCTCACATATTCCTTTCAGATAAGTCGCATTGAGTACATCCACTCAAAGAATTTTATCCATCGGGATGTGAAACCAGACAACTTCCTAATGGGGCTTGGCAAGAAGGGTAACCTGGTGTACATCATTGACTTTGGTTTGGCCAAAAAATACCGTGATGCTCGCACACATCAGCACATCCCTTACAGGGAGAACAAGAACCTGACTGGCACAGCTCGCTACGCCTCCATCAACACACATCTTGGAATTGGTAAGCTTTCACCAGCCACACAAACACATTTTTTTGGAGCTTTCTGCAACATTGTTGTTTGTTGAAGAATTTGTACTAGATTAGTCACTTGTTGGTGCAGATCCTTAAAAACGCAGTGCTCGTGTTAGCACTCAACCTCATCACCCTGCTGTTTATTCAGATAGCTTTCTATAGAGTGCCAGTATTTTACATTTGTCTAATGTCCTTAAGAGTAGGTTTAAGGACTTGTAGTCTGATTCAGTGGCTTATGATTTTGTTCCCTTTTTATGATATTCATCCTAGCTTGGAAGGAAAGGTGTCATTAAGTTAATTTTCACCAGTATGTATTTGGCTATTAGGAAACCAAAGCAGCAGACATTGTCATGAACATGCTGTGAAATTGCCTCACTTTTACTGCAGTTGCAAAAAGAAATCATAGACATCAATTACAGTAGCCTGTAATCAACCAAAAACCATCCCAAACCATAAAGTCACAGGTGATCGAAGTAGGCAGGATGTTATGTTTGTTATGAAACTATAAACGGGACTGTGTAAATAGTCTGTTTGTTAGAGCACCAAGCGGCAGTTCTGCAGCTTTCTCACTCACACTCATATGGACTGTCATACTCTCTACCCACAGAGCAGTCAAGACGTGATGATCTGGAATCTCTCGGCTATGTCCTCATGTACTTCAATCTGGGCTCTTTGCCCTGGCAGGGCCTCAAGGCTGCTACCAAGAGACAGAAGTATGAACGAATCAGTGAGAAGAAAATGTCCACACCCATCGAGGTTCTCTGCAAAGGATACCCCTGTACGTAATGTTTGTGTCGCTGTGAGACAGATGCATATCTGTAGTCTTGAAGTTAAACACCACTACAGTGTACTGAGGAACTGGGCATAATTGGAGAGTTTCTTGCTACTGCAGTCACCATCTCTAATTTGTTTTTCTGTTTTTGCTTTCTGTTGTATTGTAAATAGTCTCTCTCATTACGTTGTCTATTGTTATTCTCCTACAGCCGAGTTCTCCACATACCTGAATTTTTGCCGTTCACTTCGCTTTGATGACAAGCCAGATTACTCTTACCTACGACAGCTTTTCAGGAATCTTTTCCACAGACAGGGTTTCTCCTATGATTATGTGTTTGACTGGAACATGCTCAAGTTTGTAAGTTGACACTACCATTTCTATTGACTTTGAAATAACTTCAAATATGATATGGAATTATTTGTCAAGTATGTGAATGTGTCTGGTCTTATTTTAGGGGGCCAGTCGGACAGCAGAGGATGGAGATAGGGAGAGGAGGACAGGAGATGATAGGGATGAGCGGATTGGAGGAGCTCCAAGAGGGTCTGCAGCACGAGGTATTCCTCCAGGCCCCAACCCTGGAGCTGCCAACCGAGTCAGGAATGGACCAGAGCAAGCCATCTCTAATCCTGCTTCACGGGTTCAGCAGTCTGGTGAGTTTTCTTCTGCACTGCTTGAATCTTGTATAGAACTTTAGTAAAATATAACAGAATTAAATACTGTGTGTGTTTTTTTTAAAGTATATGGTATGTACATCATTTTATTGTGTAATTTACAGGGAACACATCACCGCGTGCAATTTCTCGTGCTGAGAGGGAAAGGAAGGTGAGCATGCGACTCCATCGTGGAGCTCCTGCCAATGTATCATCCTCTGATCTCACTGCCCGTCATGATCAGTCAAGAATTTCCACATCACAGGTATGTATACTCTCACAACCACTCTCGTCAGCCCTCTGGCCGATGACATGGTATTTGATTAAAAATATTCATGAAAAACAAATTGCTGCACCCCATGGGACTTTATTTAGGGGGAAAAAAAACTGTGGTGTAACCAGCGGTGAGGGACAAGTAATTTATTGATTTTGCATTTTCATTTTGCTGTCATTTATATATGATGATTGTCAGTTTAAAAGGTCACGTCAAGAAAGCCATAGTTTGTTGTAAATGTATTGAATTGTCATACAGTAAGACCTAAATAGACTACATAGCTGAAAATCACAGAGGTAATGTCATCAAAATTGTTTCTCCAGTCTGTTTTGAGCCACATTGTTGTGATTTCCACCTCTTAATTCTTTTCACCGTCCTTTCAAAGAACACTTGGTGACGGTGTTGGTGACGTGAATCGCATATGATGAGAGATATAGTTCATTGAGCCTTTTCACAATAAACAAGATGTTACATTATCATTTGTACAACAAATTGTAACTTTTGTTAACTCATAAAATTGTCAGAAATCAGAAACTCGTTATTAACTGCCATTCATATATTTTCTGAAGTCAGATCCCATGGGGAGCAGTGGAAGGAGCACGACTCGGCTCACAAGACTTAAATGAACCATTGTAAATGAAATGACTTTTCAGATGGGAACTTTTTGGCTATGACAGACATGCCTTTAAGTTATATTTCTCACTGTACTCAATAACACACTTAAGTAATTTACAAGTTATCATGATATGGTCTGTTTCCTACTAACAAAAGTGACAATTCCATTAATGACAAAATGTCTCCCAGGAAGGAGTTTCTGGTATTTTTCAGTTGATTTAGGTCACATCATATTTTTCCACCGTGGGGTTAATCACACTGTTAAATCATTGTGCTCCATCTTGCATGGCTGAGCTGGGCTTCCTTCCAAATAGACCATACTGTCAAAGTCTCCATAGTAAATTTTCTGTGTTTAGTGTTGATGTTAAAGTAAATGAAATCCACTCTGTAATTACAGAATTACATTGTTAATCAGAAGAAGTTTGTTGCGTTGTCATCCATCAGTGCCTAAAATCCACCCATACAGTGACTGGTCAAGATGAGCAGGTTTAAGGGAAAAGAAAGTTTGAGTCAAACATAGCAAGCCTCATTGTTCTTCCATTGGGGGGATAAGAGACTATTCCCAATTTGTAGACCTGAATCCCACCCAAACCCTCTGGAATGTGATCAAGCCATTTCTTTTGCATAAAACACCCCCAGTGTACCAGTGAAAGGAGAGGACATATGGTGGCACACAGTGGCTACACTATCACCTCACAGTGAAAAGGCACCAGGTTTGATTTCCAGTTAGTGTGGCTTTGCAGTCTGGAGTTTGCATTTTCTCCTTGTGCCATGTAATTTGCCTCTGGGTCCTCCCAGGTTTCCCAGCCATTATAAACAGTTTGCAAGTTAATGCCATAGATCTGGAGTTTCTCTAGGTACTGTCAATGGCAGCCCACTGCCCCTTGTGGTTGTAGCAGGATAGCATCAGGGTTTTTCCACCAAAAATTGATTTGTGAATGCTTTCGAAGGCAAGCCAGCAATTGATACCATGTTTAAAAAATGAACAGATTTTCTTAGAATTATTTCTTATTCAGTTATGTTTTTCACCAATTGTTATTTTCATTAATAATATATCTATTTGTATAGATATGTCAAATTGTGAGTGCAACGGCTGCATTCTTATGTCTTAATTTTCCCTCTTTTACAGGTCAGTGTGCCGTTTGAGCACATGGGGAAGTAAGTCTGACTTTGCATGCACATGAAATTAACTAGGTGAGTTTGTCAGTAATTTATATACATGATAATTACAGCAATTTTTAATTCACCAATACGTACATTTTTGAATGACTAACAACATCATCTTGTTGCAGGGCTGCAAGGATTATTCAACGCTCCAGTTTATTTTCCCTACTTTTTTACCTTGTCTTATGAAAGTGATTGCCAGTGGACACATGGATTTTTGAAGAACAATAAATCCTTAATATGATCCAGAGAAGTACATGACTGTATCCAGCATCAACTTTTTTCATGAACTATTTTGCTGAACCTTAAGTTTTCTCATAACTGCTCCCTTCCACTTCAGAATATTAGCTCAAACCCCTCTGTCTGAAAATGTGAAGAATTGTTTGCATCAGAGAAGCAAAAAGGTATCAGGGGCACTCGCATGTTTCCTGTACCATTTGATTTAACCTTAAGATTGATCTTTTTCTGTTTTCATCACTGCAAAAGCAAATATTTCAGTGACTGTTGTCTGTTTTTAGAGCATTTTGAGAGGCTACAACAGCTAAAAAATAAGAAATGGAGAGAGGTAGGTGAGAGGATAATGGACAAAAAGAAAAGCAACTTAGAAAAGGACAAGTATGTAAAGTTAGGGCTGTTGTAGAGTAACATTTCTGTTGAAGTAAAGTGGCGTTTGCTTTATCCATCAGCCATGTTTTCCTAACTTATTGGCCACCAAAATCCCCAGAAACCATAGTTTTTATGTTTTTCCTGATTTTGGGCTTTTTGTTTTAATGTAAGATGGTAAGGTGAAGAATTGACCATAGATATTGCAAAGACACACTCCAAATCTTGAGGGAAGCACCTCAGGAAAATTTTCAGTGTATTTGAGCAGAGACCATAGCTGCCCATTTCAGCTAACAAATAGAGGCTGCAATTTTTATGATGGTTCTTAATGTTACCTTTTCTATTATTTTGTTAATGGAGATTATAGGGGCGTGGGCAGACTGCTAGGGATGGGGCAGTGATTTTTTTTTTTTTTTTAAGTTTATTGTAAATATTTTTTTTATTTCTGTGTAAAGCCAAATGTGGTTATTTGTTTTAAGGTTTAAAGTAGAAGAATGCATACTAATGGCATAAATTGGCACTTAATTTTACATATTTCAAATACTAAATTTGGGGATGGGCTGCTTTTACTTTGCCATCTGGGTCATTTAACTGTGTGTGAGTGTATGTAAGAATGAATCCCTGCTGAGAATCATTGATTTTGTTTGGACTGCTTTCTGATTGTTTTTGCTTTCTCTGTTTGTCTGTCTACTGTTTGTTACTTTTTTATTAGTTTCACTTTTATATGTATAAACCTTCTATCCTTTGTTCTTTTTAATGATCTCATTTTCACCTGTAACTTATTCCGAGTATCTGAAGTTTTTCTTGCCTGCTTCTTTAGTATTCTGTTCTGATGCTTCAAAGGTCGCCCACTTCATGTAACATACAGGGCTTTCAATATTTCTTCTGCAAAAATGATATGCTAGTTTGATGTCACCGTTTGAATTTTAACCTCCAGCAACTTTGATGATGTCATTCAGAAGAAAACATTACTAATGCAAATGCAGGGATGTGTAAATAGCAGTGTACCGTGTATGTAATTTACCTATGTACAGGCCACCATGACCCAGTGGCATTGTAACTATTGGGGTTGGCAACTAGAAAAGGTTGGGGTAATGGGGGAATTCACTTTATGTATTGTGTACTGATATCTTGTACAGTTCTTTAACACACTTTATTTACAACAGTATTTGTGTATATTTTATGAAGTAATAAAAATGAATAATGTTGCTCACAACTTGGACTATATTGTTGAATTTAAAGCAGTTTGTAAGGTGGCGGTATTGTTAATTATTGTTTATACAGTGCCCAGCTTGTTACATCATATGCAATGCGAAGACAACCAGAGATTTCTGTTGAGACTGCGCATGTGCCAAGAGGGGAGTTTATGCTGGAAGCTGCTGTTGGTACAGTGAACAGCAGATGATGATGTGGAGGAAATAACGGTGTCTGCTTCACCAGGTTTTACAGCGGAAATGTTCGACCTATATTCGTTTTTTTACCAGCTCGGTTACAGTTGTAATTTCACGCGTCGTATTCCTAGCCCGTGTCACATTTAGTTGCCTACTTTTGACTCAACAGAAAGAGGTAACAACAAGCTAGCGCCAGGCTACTAAAAGTAGCTAACATTAGCTAACAGTGCTCGGTGTAGTTAACGCTCAGCTGCCGATACTTGGCAGATTTTTTCCGGGGTTGGAAAAATGCTGCAGTGATTAGATAAGTGCCTTGCTTCCGTCAGAAACGACCAGATAACGTCTTGTTCTCCGTACGATTTTGCAGTCGATTAAAGATGAGCTAAACTGATGCTTCAAACAAACCCAGATCAAACAACTGCAGTAGAGGTAAGTAACTAAACGCAGCAGGATGGACTCATTACCCTGAAGAGGAACTACCATCTCGTTCTTGTAAATATTCCATTGCTAGATTTGCAAAGTACAATCTCAACCAATCACTAAAATACATCAGTGTGTGAGAGCTGGAAAACCGGCTGTCTTTCCTTGCGGTCTATGTTAAAAGCACAGTGAACTCTTGCGGTCATTGTTAAGTAGTCCTGTTTTCTTCAATGGCCTGATAATGTTTAACAGTATGTTTCAGGCAGCTCTTCTATCCAGAGGACTAATGTTGGCATGTCACAAAGACTGCTGATTCAATTGAGGTCAAAGTACAATGCATGTTTTGAAACGTACCCACGGGTGCAGTCAACAGGACTGATGAGCTGCCCTCTCTGTGCCCCCCCCCTCTCCCGGAACCACCGACCTCTGTTGTAGCTAAAGGCTGGTGCTTGGGATCAATGCCAGTGTAATGAACACAGTCCTCATCCCACTGTCATTTTCATCATATAGGTACTTTACTTTCCTAATGACAACATACTTTGATGGATTTGCAACCATTTAAACATGAAAGATAAATTAAATAGTTTTTTTTTTTATACAATCCTGACCATTGGTGTTAAAAAGGTGCACATACATGTCATTGTGAGTTGTCATTTGTATAACATGAGCACATTGTGCTTGAAATTTGTTATATTCATAGGCACACTAATTAAATCCCTAAAACATCCAACTGCACATTATTATTTTTACATGATTATTCTATTGTGGCATCTTGAAAATTATTTTTGAAAATAATTTACATGCTCTTCACCTAAACAGTTTCCTGGTGTAGATGACACTGATGTGTTTCAGGTTACTGACGTACCACAAGGCTTTGGTGAAAAGGTATGACTCATCCATGATCACAATGTTGAGTGTCAGCCTATATTTAGTTGGTGGACAGGGGGTTTGAAAGTCATTGTGAAATTAGTTTTCACTGCTAATGATTACATTAGCACCTTCCTGGAATCCACACTAAGAAACTAATGTTGTCAGGGAGACAACAATGATCTGCAGTGATCTAATCACAAATATGGTGGCACATCACTGGATGCATTTGATGTTGGAAGCTCCTTTAGTTTCCTGTCTTGATTTCTTTTGAGCAAATAATTTCTGGGTAAATTTATCATAAGAGGCAGATTATTATCACCTCTTAAAGAACATATAACCAAACAAGTGTAACAATGGTTGTACTGTTGCGAGAACTGACTGAATTTTTTGCATGCATTACAAATTCTTCCATCTTCTCAGGGTGCAGTGTTCTTATAAAACAGCCATTTCTTCCTACAACTAGAAGTGACAGAATATAAATAGTATTATTCATTTCGCCACCCTGTGTTGGTCAATGGAAATACTATAGTTTTACTCTTCTTTTAAATTTATTTCAAGAATCAACTTTACAGCAGCATATTTTTAGACCACAGGCTATGCATCTGTTCAGCCTGAAAACAGGTGATGATTTGTTGTGTTGAATACAGTTATGTTTGGCGCCATTTCTAGCTCTCTTGTGCTTTCAGAAAACCACATAGAAAAAGAGGGGGAGAAATTGGGTCAGCAGCCTTCAGCTCATAGCTGTCACACTGATTTTTGTGTGAGAGATTCAGTCACTATTCACCCACCCCCATATTTTGGTGTGTTCATGTTTATTGCACCTTAGCCTCTCCTCACCCACCTACATTGTGCCTCCTCTTTTCACTCCTGTTTTGATCTCGCTACAGCTGTCTATCCACACTCAATCTTTTTTAAACTAGAGATCTCTGGCCTGGCCTACTTTTCTCTGTGGGTTTGTTGTTAGTGCATTCTGACATTAGGGGATGCTGGCTTAAAAACTCAGACTTTTTGATGCATTTCCACATTACATGTTTAATTTTCACAAATTTATTATCAACTAGAATGTGATGGTTTAAAAACAGTAATGTTGATTGTAAGAAGCTGCTTATTTAACATATTTGAATTCCGTCAGCAAAATAAGCTCATAAATAAGTATTGTAGTTCATAATGTCCCTAAATTTTCTATTTTTTTTCCCTTCCTTTATACAGATGAGTCAACTTTGGCGGCGAGACATACCCTTGTCACAGAGGTTGGGGAATGACTCTCCTGTCGGCCTTGCCCCTCAGCCACCAGCTACTGCGGCCACACAAGGGTCCAACACCTCCTGGGTGCCAGAAGCACCAGTGGTTACACAAGAACCACCATTTTTTCTCATGACTTCCACCGCCCAGACTATATCAGGGGTCTTTGTTTGGACAGCTCTTCTGATCACATGTCACCAGGTGAGGCTGACATTTGGAGATGACAAATGTTTGAGATCGCAGGGGTCACACTGAACTTATGACTTAATGATTGCAGGTTTAGTGTCCGGTGGCTGTCTAGCTTAGATTGAAAGATCAGTACGCATATATGAGGCGCATAATATAGTCAGAACTTCCTTTTCACCTTTGAGTGTGGACAGACATGGATATAAACTGAAACTTGACCAGTGGCCTGAGGCATACAACTGCGAGGCTATAATCTACTTGTTTTGCATGGTTTATATTCTTGCATAATTCACAAACATTAAAGTTTAGTATATCGACAAAATGGATGTGTTCAGTATTTAACATGGAGATTAATGCAGCAAGTGCTGCTTGTTTTGTTAATGTCAGCTCATCAGTCCTCATGTTACAGTGAAGTATTGAGCAAATGTTCCTTTTATGTAAGTGAGAGATCTGTTGTGCCTCGAGGCTAACATTCACGAGTTGTCTTCTATTGTTTATCACTGCTCTTCACATAGAGAGTTAAAGACAAGCCCACTATTGCTCTGGAAACAGGTGCTCCTGGTGTGGCTACGGCATCATCAAAGAGTAGGGGATGTGTGTGTATGTGCAGTGTAGGGAGTAAGGTCACCTAGCAACAGGCAGTGTGAGAACAGAGTGCGCTGTCTGGCTTGGTGTGTTGTCAACCACTGTTTGTTATTTTAACAAAGGTGTGTGTCTGTTTACAGGCCAGGAAAGGTGATAGGTGGGACAGTGTGTAAATGGAAAAGAGCTGGATGGTGGAGACAGAGGTGCTGGTGACAAGGGCCCACCCTGTTCTTCCTGCCGTCTGCTATTCTGAATAGGAGTGTTAAAAGCCCAGTATCAGTTACCTGAAACAACTCCACATGTTAATGAAGGCACACAATCCATACCAGACACACAGCACTCCAATATCCAACTAAGGTGACTGGCTGAATTCAGACCTTTGCACAGAGACTAGACCCTGATGAAAATAAGTATAAGAGAAGAATGGACAAGACCACATTTAGCCAAGACCTTGCATATTGTATAACATAAACATACAGTATTTTCAGCAGCCTCCTAATGGTCAAGTGATACAATAAGAATATAAGTAATCTTTGATGTCAGTTTGGGCAAAACACAATACAAGGTACAAAATCAGATATTTGAAGGAAAATGTGCATTTTTGAGCAATATTGGAAACTAATGTATATAAGTTACACATTATGGGTGTATTTACATATTAGTAGATCCCTGAGGCTAGAGTCCAAATGACTTGATATGATGTTTTTAAGGAAAACCACTTCCCCCCCTTGTAACTTGTTGGCTGATGTGGTTCACTCGCTGCTTGCTGCTCTTCCTGGGCTCAAAGTGAGTTTATTTGAGGTTCTCTTTGATGGAAAATATGTTGAGTTAAAACAGAAATCTCTATGGCACTCTCTTTAAACACCTAAAATGCCTTTTTGAAAACCTCAGAAAAAAGAATTAATTCATTGTTAGCTGATTTTGTTACACTGTGTTTGTATCATACATATAAGTTTGACTAATAAAGAATGCTTCATTGGTGATGGTCAACTTACTCTTTCCTTTTTTTTCCTCATTGAAATCTTTATTACAAAAGAAAATCAATAGCACTGACCAGTATTATATAGAATACACGCTGCTTGGGAAACACTCACTTGTCCTACATTCTTTCCATAATTTTTCCAGTAGTTGGTCCTTTCACATTATTTCCCAAAACACAGCATGATCTATATGATATGATTTCTGTTTGAAATATTTCTGATATCAGCTGTTTTCATCATCAGCGTAATGAAGATATATACCAGGTTTTTCCAGGACGATTCCCTCTATATCCATGAATTGATGAATGTGTGGTTAATATTGAACGTGTTTTACCATTTATGTTCTACCGTCTTTCTCAGACTCATTTCTCTGTCTCCTTTGTTTAGATCTACATGCACCTCCGTTACTACAGCTCTCCCAATGAACAGAGGCACATAGTGAGGATCCTCTTCATAGTCCCCATCTATGCCTTTGACTCATGGCTCAGCCTTCTGTTCTTCACCAATGAGGAGTATTACGTGTACTTTGACACCGTCAGAGACTGCTATGAAGGTGAGTGGATATGGGAATATAGGGCATGAACTGTTCCAGTTGTATCTTCTGCTGTGGTCTGGATAACTGTTTATCACAGCGATTAGATTGAGGGCTCTGTGCTGTATTGTGTGGCTCTCAGTTGAAATAAGGGTGTGAGAATTTATTTGTTTTGATACCCCAGTGGCAGATGGCCTTTGCAGTGTCTTCATTTACAAAGGTTGCCATCTTTGTTCTCATGTCTCTATGGCCTGTTGGGATTGCAGGGGAGGGGAAACCTGTTTCCTAGCAACTGTACAAAAATGAGCCAATCCTTGTGAAGACTTTTAAAAGGCATCTGACTTGCAATATGAGCAGATAAATAGTAACCTTGTTCTTTATCCTTTCTGGCTGTCGTATGTCTAGTATTACACTTTGACTCTATTTTGTAAAATTTTTGTTAATGAAATAAAAGAGAATGGAGAGATAATAGTTATTTGTATATCTGCACATAATTAATATCATCATCAAGCTCCAGTGGAATTGTGTAGTGTTTAGAGTGGCTGAGAGTTGGCATTCTGTAGTTCAGCACACAGGGGGCCATACATCTGCTGCTGTTCATATACACAAAAAAAAACACCATGTGACATTCACACACATTTTGCATGCCATTATCTCTAACATTGATTTAGTTTGATACACACAGACACACAAACAAAAAAACAAAAGCTTACTTAGTTGCTTGTAGACAAGAATGTGCCAACAAAACTGTGAACTGTACTTTTAGTTCATTTACTTAATCTAGATTAATGACTATGGTGCTGATCTGTCATTGTTCTGATTTATTAATATTCATTGCTTTATTATGATGATGTTTATTTTTATAGAAACTTTAGGAAAACTATAATAAAGATTTATATAAAGGTGTAAAGCTGTAAGCTGAAAATTAGAATGTGAAAATATACACTTTCCCTCTGCAGCTCTCTCCTCTTTGTCCAAACCAAAAGACTAAATATAAATATAGAACCTGATGCTGTTTAAAGCCACCATGGGAAAGTGAAGCCACTTTTGCCAGCTTCTGTATGGAGCCACAGAATAGAGCAGTAGAGTCACATCTGACACAATCTAAACAGTAATTGGTAATTACCCGTCTACTGTGTATATAACGCCTGCTTGACTAAAAGCACCCATTATCACTCAAAATCTTGCATCACAGGATAGAGTTTCTACAACCTGAAAACAAACAAATGGAGGTGCAAAAATTCTAGTTTCCTCTCAGACCACTTGAATTCCGACATGTCTGACTATTCCTGCATTTACTGTGAGTTTGCTGCAGTCTGAGCCTTACACCACTTCTTACAGTAAAGGGCAGCTGGTGTCTGTGGGGTACCTTTAAATTAGAACACCTGGAGCAGCAGATGAACAAACATTATGCCTGCTTGCTCAAGGACACCAGTGACTGACCAGCAAGCAGTCCACTCAGGTTAATTGCCCTGCATGTTACGTCTTAGAAAAACTCTGTGAATTTATAGTTTTAACTTTTTACAGAAAAAAACAATTAATTATAGATTAGTATATTTTACATTTCTTAATATACATTTCTGAGCAGGTGATTTAGGCTTTAGATGGATGGATGTGTTCAAATGCAGGCATACAGGTATGAGTGAGGTTTAGTCAGTCTGAAGCTTTGTATAAATAAGAAAGTAATCAGCTTAATCTCTGCCTCTGTCAGACAGACGGCATTGATTAGCCAGGTTATATATCAGATCTGAGCAATGGATAAAAAAGGATTACAAACACATCTGGAGTAGCTTCTCATTTAGGCCCACGATGCTGTGAGAAAATTATGTGTGATTTGATCTTTTTCAACATAACCTTTGTAACTAATAACAGGCTTCCTTTACATCATTGAATATTATAGCGTTAAATGTGTTAAAGGTTGTGACAATGTTTCTGTTACATTCCACTGTCATGTGGCACAGTTGTGAATGACATACATGTAATTATACTTAAGCTGATGGAGATGACTCACCTCTTCAGCAGCTGAAACAGAATCAGCAAAACAGAAGTCTAATTATGACATTTACATCCAGTGTTGACCAAAGAGTGTAAATGGGAGGTTTAGGGTAATTTATTTCTAATAAAACTTTCTTTGCTTTTTCTTTTTCTTTTCTTTTCTTTTTTTACTCTGCAGCCTTTGTCATCTATAACTTCCTCAGTCTGTGTTATGAGTATCTGGGAGGAGAGAGTGCCATCATGGCTGAAATCAGAGGGAAGCCTATTGAGTAAGTGTCATTTGCTTTAAATTTTTTGTGTGTCCTTTTTTCTTTTTGCATGTTTACAAGTTTAAACATCCTGCATTGGTGTTTATGAACCTGCACATTTCTTTAGGTCAAGCTGTATGTATGGGACTTGCTGTCTGTGGGGCAAGACGTACTCTATTGGTTTCCTGAGGTTTTGTAAACAGGTACTAAGCTCATTCTTATTCACTTATATCCTGTATGCATTTTGCATTTCTTAGGAATGTAAAACTTGTGAAAACTTGACAATTACCAGAGGCTTTTCAGGTGTTTTATTATTTCCTAAAATTTTTTCTTTCTGATATTGATTTTTCTGTTACTTTGTCTTCTCTCACTCATCCTCATTTTACTTTATCAGGCAACTCTCCAGTTCTGCGTAGTGAAACCCCTAATGGCGGTCATCACTGTAATTCTTCAGGCCTTTGGAAAATACAGAGATGGAGACTTCAAGTATGTTTATTGCACTGTCATTAAGTGGGTTTCCACCATGTTGCTTTTATGTTCATTCTCAATTCACACATGTTAAAGTGTGGAAGAGTGAAAATTCCTAAAAAGTGTTTTGATCAAGGAGGTGATTAAGTGCAATTGAAATGAATTGGCTAAAACATCGCAGTGCACATGGCTCTAATACCTATTACTCATGTCACTGAACTGAACCCTGACATTTCACATAAGCATAGTGAAAGGATGCAAGAATTAATTAGCATTTTATTTAGCCAAATTTCTGAAAATTGTTTTAAATTTGCCATACATTCAGATGGAAACCTGATTATTTGCAGTATGGACCGTTCCATATGGCTATGCTGCACAGGTTAACTTTTGTAGAGTGTTCTTCTTTTATTCACTTTAAACATTTTCTGTATGTGTCAAAGCACATTAATCACATCTGCTCATATGACCTTTTCTTCCTCTGTGTCTCTCTTCCTCAGTGTGGCCAGTGGCTACCTATACGTAACCATCATCTACAACATCTCTGTCAGTCTGTCACTCTACGCTCTTTTCCTCTTCTACTTCGCCACCCGTGAACTGCTGGTACCATACAGCCCGGTGCTCAAGTTTTTCATGGTTAAGTCTGTCATCTTCCTCTCCTTCTGGCAGGGTAAGAAGCTCACTATCTGCACTTTCTTAAACAATGTTAAAACACTTCAAACCTAATTAAAACATGTGAATAATGATTCTGATTGGTGCTTGGATTTTGAATTGAACATTTTTTTTTCATACCACTGCTTTAACTTCCAATCTCAATTTTTATGTGTTTTGTAACAAAACTACAAAATTCAATTTAGTTTTATTTATAGAGCCCTATATCTCAACAAGGTTGCCTCACAGGGCTTTACAGAATATGGATTAATGTCTCGGGCATCCCCCGTCCTTTAGACCCTCCTTCTCGGCAAGGAAAAACTCCAAAAATCCAATGGGAAAAGAGAAACCTCAGTAGGAGAACCACAGTGAAGGAGATATCCACTCCCATGGACGGACAGGCTGTAGATGAACCAGGACTGGTGGACGTCCGTTTGCGGATGTAGTTCCAGTCTGTAAAGATGCATTTGGGTTTGGCACATGAGGGGGTCCATCTAGTCAGATGAGACAGGTGAGGGTGAGGGGGTCCATCCAGACAGGTGAGGGTGAGGGAGGAGGTCCGGGGTCATAGGTCAGGACAGGGCACTGATGAGTCACCTCAGATCTCATCATCATTGGGCCCCAGGCGGCTACAACTGAAACAGTAGGGAGTGGGGAAAAGAGACACTGGGTGAAAAGTGATGAACAGACTAAGTAAACTATACATTGGAAATTCTAAGTATAGACAAAAGTGGTATGTAGTACCAGGAACAGGTGATAGGACTCAGTGCCTGTACTTCCCCCAGCATTATTGCTTCTAGGGCAGCTTAGACTGAACTTTGGGGTTCAGTCTGTTTTTAACTAGCCTGACCATACGCTTTTTCAAAGAGGAACATTGTCAGTCTAATCTTAAATGTACAGACTGTGCCAGCCTTTTTAATATTAGCTGGAAGTTGATTCCATAAGACAGGAGCTTGGTAACTAAAGGCTCTAGCTCCTACTGTACTTTTAGAGACCCTGGGAACTACCAGTAGACCTGCATTCTGAGAGCGAAGTGTTCTGATGGGATGGTACGGCACCAGAACATCTGTGAGATAAGAGGGGCTCATGGTCTTGTATGTAAGAACGACGATTTTAAATTTAATTCTAAACTTGACTGGAAGCCAGTGAAGGACTTGGAGCACAGAGGTGATGTGCTCTCTTCTATTAGTTCCTGATAATAGTCTTGCTGCTGTGTCCTGAACCAGCTGAAAACTTTTTAGAGAACTTTTAAGACACGCTGTGAGTAGGAAGTTACAGTAATCTAATCTAGATGTAACAAACACATGAATCAATTTTTCAGCATCATTTTTGGACAGAATATTTCTAATTTTGGCTATGT
Organism: Apogon hyalosoma; assembly: GCA_037367295.1. NCBI lineage: Eukaryota > Metazoa > Chordata > Actinopteri > Kurtiformes > Apogonidae > Apogon > Apogon hyalosoma. The sequence goes on along the minus strand of JAPQRP010000029.1, from coordinate 8,037,535 downwards.
TACGCAGGTGGAAGAAAGCTGTTCTGCAGGCTTGGTTAATATGCGCTTTAAAGGATAGATCTGGGTCAAATAGAACTCCTAGGTTTTTTTAATTGTGGTGCTGGAGGCTACACTCACATTGTCCAGAGTGACTATCTGGTCAGTTAGGGAGTCTCTCACACTTTTAGGGCCTATTATAATGACCTCTGTTTTTTCAGGGTCAAGTAAAAGATAATTAGCATTCATCCAGGTCTTTATGTCTTGGACACAGGCACTTAGTTTATCCACTTGCTTGGTCTGATCAGGTTTAATCAATAAATACAGTTGTGTGTCGTCTGTGTAACAGTGAAAATTAATCCCATGTTCTCTAATGATGTTACCTAAACGCAGCATATACAGTGTAAACAAATTGGGTCCAACAAAATGAAACCGACAAGTGGATGTAGTGTAAAGGCATTATGGTCACACAAAGTTAGAAAAGTAAGGGCCTGCCATGAGCAAATAATGTTCTATATTCACATTGGGAGGATCACCAATATCTGACCATAGCATGAAGTGAACTAGCTCTCAAATTGCTTTCATAATGGTCTGAAAGAGGTCTAAATTTAATTTGTCAGAACCTTGGATTTGCATTTGCACACAATACAGGTGTAACCTTATACTGTCACTGTTCATATTATCATTTTGTTTATTTACGTTTCAGGGATGCTTCTGGCCATTCTCGAGAAGTGCGGAGCCATCCCTCAGATCAAGTCCACTGATTTCTCTGTGGGTGAAGGAACAGTTGCTGCTGGTTACCAAAACTTCATCATCTGCATCGAGATGTTCTTTGCTGCTGTTGCTTTGCGTCATGCCTTCACGTACAAGGTCTACATGGACAAAAGACTGGATTCGTATGGTAAGGGACGCGCAAATTACATTAAGCTGGATTTGAGATCAGAGATAGAGCAAAATGAATATATATTAGATATCCTGCATGTTAATAGTGTGTTATTAGAATTTTATGGCTTGACTGATCTGAAACATGTTGAGGATGCAGTCAATTTTCTGCATTCCTTAAGGTCTGTTCTTGTGATCTTGCTATGTCTGTTCCACTCTCTACTTTGATTCCTGTTAACACTCACTAAATATCTTGTCGACCTCTTTACCTTTGCTTTGTATTTCCTTTCCTCCATTTTCACCTTGACTCTTCTTTTTTCTTTGTCTCTCTTCTCCTTTTTCTATCCTCCTTTCTGTGCTGCTCTGAAAGGCTCATTTCCAATCTATGGACAGTACGGTAGGTCTAACATTAACTGTGTTTAGTCTTTATCTGTCACAGTTCTGTATGTTTGCCCGTTTTGTTTGTGACTTGTATCCCATTGTTGTAAATCTCAATGCTTTAGCTGTGTCAGCCCAGTAGTTTTTTTGTTTGCACACATTCAGTTTTGTGTTGTTACACATTTGTTTTGAGTTTTGAACATTTGGCGTTAATTTCACTGGCACAGTTTTATTTAGTCTGTGTTCTTACCCAAGCTGAGGGGTCACCTGTTGCCATCTGCCACTTTGTTGCTTTGTGTTGACAAAAGTAAAACTCAAGCAATGTTAGTTAGTTATAAATAGAAAAATGTACCTGTGCAGTGCTGTTATTTTATTGCCTTTTTAAAGTGGCCCATATGGTTCACGATATGCTAAAATATGACTCCATTAGCGACATCCATAAATATCATACCACCTTTTGGTACACTTTTCATAATCTATGTGTCTGAGGCATTCAGGCAAGCACTTCTTTTCCTTCATTCCACAAATTTTGCAAGTTTTTCCCCCTCTCGTCATTAATTATATGTACATGCACAATATCCCACTCTTATTCTGACTATGACAATGTTGTTGATATAACAGGTGTCATGTAAACACCATATTTTGACTAAGACATGTGGGGTACACATTCTTTGAATCAAATCAAATTTCATTTAATTAGCACCAAATCATAACAGAAGTTATCTCATGACACTTTACTTTTAGAGCTGGTCAAGACCAGACTCTTAATGTGTACAGTAGGTTCAGAATATTTATCTCATTTGTGGGTTTCACATAGACTGAGTCCCAAAGCCCGTGTTTATAGTGAGCTGAGGTAAAGACAAAGATCCTTTCGCATAGAGAGACAAGTCCCCATTTTGGTCAGAAGGAGAAGTACACTTAACTTTTAGATAATATGAAAGTGGACATCAAATGAAAAAAAAAAAATTCAGAATTTATTTCATTTTATCACATTCTCATTATCACATTATCTTCAAACAGCCTGAGAAGCTGACATCAAACCAGGCATCCTTTTGTCACAATGGGATAAAAACTAAATAAATGAGCCAAGACTTTAGAAAATATATAAATGTGGTGGGGTGTAACGGTTTGGTAAAAATAGTCTTCTGTTACTATACCATGAACTAGTCTTTGGATTTGAAGGTGTTTAAAGGAACTTGCTACCAATGAAAAGCCTTGAAAAACAATTTTTTTATATTGGCATATAAATGTGAATATTATTGGAATATTCATTTTCATTCAGCACGTAAATATATTTATTAGGAATTCTGTCCGTTGTGGATTAAGGTCAGACACTAGGATGTTTTGTGCTTGTAAATGTAGTTTTTTTTTTTTTAATTCCACATATCTCTCTTCTCCAGGTCGCTGTGCACCAATGAAGAGCATCTCCAGCAGCTTGAAGGAGACCATGAATCCAGGTGACATGGTCCAGGATGCCATCCATAACTTCTCCCCAGCATATCAGCAGTACACTCAGCAGTCCACGCTGGAGCGAAGCGGAGGGCCACCTCTCTCCCGCAGCCACAGTAACCTCAGCACCCGTGGTGACAATGAAAAGACCCTACTGCTCAGCTCCGACGACGAGTTCTGAGACTCACACACACAGTCTGAGGCTCATGTTATTCATGCAGCCTATACCGAATTTTTATCAGCTCTCTGAGACAAATCAGATCTTTTCTTACCACGTTATTTGGGAAAATCAGATGTTGTTATTTTTTTCCCATTTAGACAATAATATAAAGATCAGATTGATGTGTGATTAATTAAATGGTAACAGATTTGATGGAAGGATGGACAGGGAAGAAGAACACTGAGGGGGAAATGCAGAAGGGAAAGAGGGATTTTGTAATATCATTACAAAGAACATAAGCTGAGATGTTCAGACAGGTTAATTAACTTGTTATGCAGTTTTTGTTAAAGTGGATTAGTTGCATTCATACAGGTTATTTAAGTGGTCATTCTATATTACTATACTATAGTCTTGATGTCATAGAGGCCATTACTAACAAAAATACACTGTATTTATTCTTGAATATGGATTAATTCAAATAACTGTGCCTGTATACACCATCCTTACACTGCTCTTTTCAGCAAAAACTGTCACACAGAACCTGCTCAAGCAAAAAAGTGCCATCTGAAATACTTGGCCTCTTTCACCTTGTAGTTTTGATATTGATTCTAAATCCACGCTCCTCCTCACCCCTTTGCCAACTCTGCCTCTTACTGATACATTGCCAAATAGAGGGAGCAGCCACTTCTGCTCCAGTTAATGAGAAGCACTGTCTTAAGATTTAAAGTCAAAGTAGTCTAAGTAGCCTTCAAACTGCTGGACTCTTAAAAGTTAAGAATATAATCACAGATTATTTTATTTAAAAGCTGTATGACCTTAAGGGTATAAGTCATTTAAAGGTTATTGGAATTTTTTTTATTCCAGAATTGTTCTAAATATTCAGTGTATGTTTTCATTTTGTTGTGGTTGAATTCAAAAGTGTATTTGTACAACCCAAGCTGTTGACCTGACTTAAAATGTTTCATTGTTGCTGGTTTTTTTTAACTTTTTTGTTTTGTTTTGTTTCTGGAGTGCCAGGCCAACAGCTGTAGAGAGATTTCTGTGCATGGGACAGGGACCGATAGACCTACAACACCCACACAGATTACGATAAAAGCAACATGTTCCTACAGGGCCCTCCCAGCTATGGTTGTGTGGCAGATCATACATCATACTGTATGGAGGGCAGATCAGGGCCGCCTCTGCTGGCACTTCTTAAAACAAAAGCAGTACTGAGTTAGGAGGTTGGTAATTGTAGGATAAATCTCACTGTATAAACAAAACAAAAAAAAACTCAACAGCTGGATGTTTAAAAGCTGGTGTGAAAATCCGAACACTGTTGATATTTACAGGGACACAGGAGTAGAAAAAAGTAACAGGGACTTAAAACCATGTGACGTTCCTACAAATTTAAAAAGGAACCATATCTGTTGGATGTTAATACTGTTTTCTGATGTTAAATATGCGTTTTAGCAGTGGCCAGTAAATAAGTCACTTGTGGTTGTGCTCTTAAATATTTGATGGTGGAAAACGGCAGAAAACAAGCCGAGTGGATCTTTTGCACAGCTCATATTAGGCTCAATGCTGCCTCGAAATGTGTTGTACGATATTGTTTTTGTCTTATGGCGAATGCAGAATCCAAACATGTTGAAAAGCAGTTCACATCTCTACACTGCAGCTTAAACGCCACGGCATGGCCCTCGCTCTGTCATCACAATGGAAAATTTAACACCAAATGCTGGAGACACACTCTACAACTAAACATTATTAATGTAGAAGTTATGTTCATTTAGCAGACAAATTTAAGTGAATTGTGTAACAATCTAACGATGGAAGCAGTTGCTGGTTTCTGGCTTTGATCGCCACCATGTATCATTTATTTCCTTGAAACTACAGTGCTTCAGGTAAATGTGGCTTCAGTTTGTTCCAGTAACATCAAATTAACTTAGTTGTATTATCAAAATTCTGTTCCTTGCGCTGAACTTTGGTCCTAGGTCACAGCTTATCAATGCATCTTCAAATTAACACTTTCTCGGTCGGGTTTACACCGCACAC
>JAPQRP010000029.1:8004065-8020220 GCA_037367295.1 Apogon hyalosoma | reverse complement strand
ACTTTAAATGCTTGTAGCGGGCGCATCGTGACACTGAGACCGCGGGAAGCAGAGGGGCTTGAATAACCCACCAAACCATACATTTTGACATATGGTACAGCCTGATTGCTGATATTACTGCACAACGCCTTTAATGCAAACATGTTATATCTTAAAGCTATACATTTTATGATAATTTCTTTTTATTTGTTTGGAATTTAATTTTTCTTCCACCAGAGACTATTTTTTTCATGACGGTAAGAGGAGGTATACAGTGACACCCTACTACAGAAGTGTTTCTATACGATCAAATTCCATTTAAGAATCAGACTCCCTTCACAGCTAAAGTCAGCCTTTGTGTTGATTGTCATGGATTTGTTTCAGAAACTGATGGTTTTTAAAAAATATTTTAGACATTAATGGCTTCTTTTCATGCTACAGAGAACCTTTTAAAGTGGGCTTCTGGTTCCATTTAGCTTGGCTTTAATTTTTTGGCAGACAGTGATGTGACAGTTAAATGGTGGTTACCTTGTTTGGGTTTGCCAGCAGCAAGATCTGTGTGACAGCAGCAGGAGGGAGGATGGGGTTGAATGCTGGAAGCTCTGTTCCTGACGGGGGCTGCAGCTTCACTGCCATCGACTGGTTAATATGTGGGAAGGAAAAAAAAAGTCTCTTTACTTACATGGTACATTAATTGCACAGTTGAAGTGAATAAACAATGAACATCTTGTGATTGTACATTATCGTACATACAAAGAAAAGCTGCTGATATACACATGATCTAGAATGAGGAGACAGGCCTTGAACTCTCTTACTGCTGACCTTTGGAGGGGTGATGTCAAAGTTTATGTTTGTAACAGGGACAGGGGCGGAGGACAGCATGGAGATGATCACCACCAGCACATCAGGGCGAGATGGAGGAGAGTCACGAGCGAAGTGAAAAAGAACCCGCAGACTGTGTCCGTCAAATACAGTCACAGGTAAGAGACTACCTGGAGGAGGAAACAACAGAAAGACAGTGAGAAGCTTTATTAAAGCTCTAAAACTCTGCACTTACAGGTGGGCACAGGTGGTTATTTATTTACTTACTGGGCTTAATGGACTCTAAGGGTACAAAAACATCAGTCAGGGTGACTTGAGTGGGTGGAGTCTCTGTCTGTGTTGGAGACATGTCCAGTAATGTGGCTGCAGGACAGGGCTGAGAGTTGGGCAGCTGAGCAGGAGCTTCTGAGGTGAACGCTGGGATAGGATTTGGGGTAATGTTGGATCCGGACTTACTTTGAAGATCACGCAAAGTTGGTTTAGACTGCTGTTTGTCCCTGTTGGCAAAGAAAGAAAAAAAAATACTGAAGCAACACACTGGACCAATTATTTTTAAGATAAAGCAGATTTGGATTTCTGACAGTTATTTTAGCTGATTCATACTTTTTTTTTGGTTCAATTGCTCTGGAGTTTATGCTTTTTTTTCTGAATGGATTAAAAAGTTTAATACTATTTATTTATGAGACTTTTAGATGCATCATGTTTGTGTTTTATATCTTTTCGGCAATTTTGCTTTTTCTAAAGTGTGAATCTTATATATATATTTTTAGTATTCTGTAAAGCATGCCCCAGTGCATACATACAAACAAATCTTGGCTACACTGAAAAGAACGCCTTTAACTCAATTTATTTCTTAATATTAATAAATATAGTTAATAGACATTTGCCTTTGCATAACAAAGATAAGCATCAAACTACTGTTTCTAAAATATCCAGACTATTAGTATGACAACAGTAACAGTAGAAATATACCGTGTTAGTTAAAGTTAAGTACCATTTGACATGCAGGCCCTCTGGAGGCAGGGACTGCTGTAGAAGGGTCTTTCCCAAAAGGTCCAGTTCATCTAAAGCAGAGTTCCCAGGGGTGGAGCCAGATGAGAGGGGTTGAGAGTGAGAGGGAGGGTCCGGACTCAGAAGGAGACTGGGAGCTGCTGGGATATCTGCATCTATGCTGTCAGAGGACTGGAAATACAAAGAAAACCAGTACTTGATTACACTGGGACCATGTGAACTATAATAAGACCCAGCTGTAGTATAACACATTTTGTCTTCATTCACACTTGAAAGGCTTAGGGTTTTATTTCAGATTCACTGCTCTGATCTAATTTTTTTGTTCGAGTTTCCCAGATTATGTGTCCAGTATATTAGATTCCAGTGTGAGAAGGTCACCGACCTGAACTGAGAGGCATGCATACAGTTGCAGAGGGTAAAACTCAATGTATCCTCATGCAGTCACTTCCAAAAATGCGCAATAACTCTGTATGTGATTTATGTGCAATAAGTCACGCAATAACAATGCAATATTTATTCAATCATGAATTCACCATTGTGTCTATTCATATTTTGTCTTTTTATTCTACTTTTAGTTCTGAAAAACATTATATTGTATTATCTTGTTTAGTTTTTGTAATTTTATATTTACTCCATCCAGTCAAAAGTTGTGCCTTCTACACATTACTTTTAAGTAGAAGAACTCAGTGCTGCATTAATGTGCATGTGTGTTGCATTTTGCCATTTAATGTTAAGCTCATTTGTGACACTTTATAGTGTTTTTGTCCTTTCAGTACAGAGTTGTGATGATATTTCTAGAGGTACAAAAAAGTCCTATGAATTCCGATCCATTTACAATGAAGTGCCAATACAAAAATCAGATCTGTGTCTGATTCAGGACCACATATTAAAGTGTTTCAGATCAGAATTGAAAAGGTCAGACTTCATATGGTTTGTGCCATTCCCACTGTTGTGAAAAAAAAAAACAAATCTTAGTCACAAATCAAACAAAACAGTTTTGGGCCACATTTTCCTGAAGTCTAAACATAGCCTTCATTTGTTCAATCAGTTGAATTCTCTCTTTTTCTACCTGGAAGGAGTCCCAGGCTGTAGAGTCTTCAGGCTGTGATGGAGGGTTGGAGGCATGGGTCCCTTCACTCAAACCTATGATGAACAAACATTAGAGGTCATAAAACCTCACCAAGCCTGTGGTTTAACTTGCACAGCTGATCAGAATCTAAATCCTACATACAAAAATCCAACCCTATAAAATCCTCAACCGTACATTTGAGCAAATACTCTTTAAATGAAATGATCACCAATATGGATAGGATTACCAAGCGACATGAGCTCATCATCAAGGAGACTGATACCCATCTCTTGTGAGGGGGCGTTGAGGCTGTCAGTTGGAGTGGGGAATTCTGGGAAGGAGGGAGGTGACTGAGGTGATGTGTCCAGTCCTGACAGATCTAGCAGCGCTGTGCCTCCTATTGTAAGACACACTTTATGAGCTCCTACTTCTCAACCACAGAGCAGACACACTCCATGTGTCAAATTTTTTGGGGTCAGTGTTTCACCCACCTGTTTGTCTCTGTGTGTTTAGTGTGTTGTTGCCATTTACTATCTCCCCTTTCACCTGCTGTTTGTAGAGGTTGATGACGTGAGTCAGGCTGTCATTGGCCTGTAGTATCTCAGCTGTGGGAAGAAAATCCTTCATATTATTTTAAGAAGTGAACTCAGACTTTCTTCAAAAATCCAACAAAGTCCAGTGCCAGTTCTACTGGAATGCTTTTTCAACCATTTATCTCAGGGAGTCTGTATGTGTCTCCTTCATGAACAATTTGATGGTGGTGTGGTCCTGTGGCATTTACACTGATCAGCTATAACATTATGACCATTAAAGGTTAAGTGACATTAATTTTAATTACCTTACTCCAATGGGACCTGTCAGTGGGTGGGATATATTAGGCAGCAAGTGAACATTTAGACCTCAAAGCTGATGTGTTAAAAATAGCAAAATGCACGAGTTGGGATGTGAGCAACTCTGCCAAGGGAGAAATTGTGATGGACAAATCACTGTCAGACCATCTCCAGATTTTGTTGTTCAATCCTAGTGTAAAGTGGTTAGAACTGACCAAAATTATCTAAAAAAAACAAAAAAAAAAAACCAACAACAACAACAACAACCAGAGCTCAACCAATCATCTCTGGGAGCTAAAAATTATTACCACCTGGCTAATATTGTGTAGTTTCCCAGTTTTCCACAAAAACAGCTCTGACCCTCGGCCTAGACTCCATCAGACCTCTGAAGGTGTGTTGTGGTATTGGGACCAAGACATTAGCAGCAGGTCCCTGAAGTTCTGGAAGTAGAGGTGGACCTTCATGGATGATTTATTTATCCAACACCTCCCACAGATTATCAAAGGTCCTGATACCGGGATGTCCTTCCTTAGTCTATTTTTGGTCGTTACTAACCACTGCAGACCAGGAACACCCAACAAGACCTGCAGTTGTGGAGATGCTCTGACTCGGCCATCACCACTTACAATATGGACCTGGTCAAACTCACTCAGTTCCTTATCTAGATCATTTTGCTGCTTCCAACACATTAGCTTTGATGAACAAATGTTCATTTGCTGCTTAATATATCCAACCCACTGAAAGGTACTATTGTAAAGAAGTAATCAACATTACTACCACTTTTCCTGTCAGTGTCCAGAATGTTATGCTGATCAGTGTATATTTGTATGCTACTACTTGGTGTTCCATGGAGACACCAGACTTCAGGGAGGCCATAGTTTTTTTTCTCCTCAGCCCTTTAGGATTTTTCACTGATGAAAAGCAAAAGAACACTGGGTCAGGAGGGAGGTCCCTAAATACAGCTTAAGGGACACCTCTAACCAGCTCCTAGTATTGACTATATCCAGTGGGAAGTTTAAAAATCACACAATTTCAAGACTATTCCAAGTTGTTTAAAAACAACTTAAGTAAACTTCTGACTCTCTTTGAGATTGTGACATAATTAATAAAATATAATTAATAAAAGCTGAGGTTGACAATTATCTCTATTGTAATACTGAAACTTCACACCATCATAAAAGTTTTGGACTAAATATCCTAAAAGTGAGAACATAGAGACAGACACAGCTTTGAAAAGAACAAAAGGAAAAATACATCTTATTAAAATTCTACAACCATTACAAATGAAGGGACCATTTCTTCCTCTAAATCTACTTGATATGCATTAACAGATGAATGGAATTAATGCTTACCTAAAGCTTCGTCATTGTCCTCTGTATCACTTGCCAGTCTGAACAGTGTTGGTCTCATTTTCTCACAGCGCTGGTACAGGTCCTAAATCATACAGCAAATACACTGCATTTAATATATTCAATTTAGATTCTTTGATCAGAAATCCACTACTTAAAGGGTAGGTCACTCATTATGATTGACAAAGTCAGACTTCATGTTCACCTGTAGGAGTTCAGCATTGCTCTTATTGCTGGCAGAGCTGTCATAGTCCTGCAAGAGCTGAGTCAACAGGCTAACACTCTCTTTCACCTCCTGAATGGCATTCACTCGCTTTGATACTTTCTCTGCTCGCCTCTGATCCTGAAACAGACAACAAAGTTACAAAAAAGGCTGCAAAAACAGCTTCCATATTACCAGAAATCCACATTACAAATGTAAAACATAGCATTGGAATGTTTTCACAATTACATCCTGGTCAAGGAGAGGCCAAATGACAGCACAAAGCAGTTCCTATTACCCCTAAAAATCAGGACAAATTTCTCAGAGCTCCTGCTGAATCACTCTGCCAGCATCACACTACCCCCCTAAGGCCAACTAACCCATTTCCTCATTCACCAAATGTTTCTTTCACGACTGCAGCATTCTGGTATCTGATTCCGTATGACAGAAAAGTGCATTTTGTAAATGGATTAAGGAAGGGTTAAGTAAAGAGGTTTACCTCTTGGACCATTTCTTTGATGAGTTTGTTGGCGGCTTTCAAGTCTTCAGGGTGTGAACTGTTCAACAGACGAGACAGCATCTGCCAAAGCCAACAGCCAGAGTTTACAAGGTCAGCAGTGAAAAGACTTTATGAATCCCAGAGGAAACCGAGGTGATAATCATGACCAAAAAGTGCTCAGTTCACAATAACTTTCATGGCCCAAACATATTTTTCCAAAAATTTTTTTTTTTCCCTTAAAACTTTTTCATTAAGTATGTCCTTACTTTTGACTTTTCTTCATCTTCAAAAATGGCATTCTTAGGTCTGGGTGGAGGAAGGTTCAGTAGTTTGTCAGGTGGCAGCTCTGGATCTTGTTTAATAATACCTGATTTAAAAAAAAAAAAAAAAAAACAATATTAAAAAAGTGCCTATGTGCTCATTATTCCTCTCTGAGCTGTTAAATATTTTGACTTTCTGACCTTGCAAATTGTTAGATTTATTCATCAAAAACAGACTTGGACATCCTGGAAGTAATTGCAGAGTGTCTATAAACACATTAATGATAATTTAAATGCATTTAAAGGTGAGGCTTACCTTGTTTCTTAAGCATCTGATAGGCGTCGGATATTTTGGCCTCATCAGGTAGTCCCAGAGTCCAGCTGTAGATCAACTCTAAAACCTTCTTTTTTACCGGCTCTGGTGACCGTGAGCCCAGGTACTAGGTTGATAATAAGACAGTTATTGAGTGCTTGACAGACATGATAAGTATGCATGTGCAGAGATAGACAAATTGTAAGCCTTACCTTTGGGGAAACTACTTTGATGAGTTCATTAAGAAAGCGGAACTTGCCTACTTCACTGTGAAACCTTTTGCCACAGTTTTTCATACATGTCTCTAGAACCTAGGAAAGAAAAAGCAAAAAATTTAAACAAATTAAAGCAGCAACAACAGGCAGGGTGACTTTAGCAAGATTATTGCCTTCTATTGTGTATATACCTAGGAATAAAGCAGGAATGCTTTTAAATGACAAAACCATGATATAAGGTGTAAAATGTTTCTCAAAGAGCTAAGAAACATGTAGACAGCTGTAGACAAATACAAACCCAAAATATTTTTCAAGCAATACCAATTATTCCCAACTTTGTTATTCTTCATAGACTAAACAGGTCAGATGTGAACTCACCACTAAGGCCTGCATGGCCTCCCACTCCTGTGGAGACTGGATCTTGTGGGCCAGCAGCCTAGTAGCCAGCTGAGGTCTGTAATACAAAGGCATTGACAATAATAAATATTCAACTAATGCACAATTCAGTTCCACACAGCACTGCTTACGGTTCCACAAAAGATCAAGCATACCAAAATCAAGAAACGACACACACGCGCACACACACACACAAACACAACATCCTTATCTTACCCCTCCAGATCATTGTTGAGCTGATCACAGAAGGCATGGATGCTGCTCCAGTCTGTGTCCCGGTTAAGTGGGTTTGTGGCTCTGTCTGAAAGGATAGTACATGGAATGTTATGTTAAAGTTAATTTTTTAAACAATATGACAGTAATAACAGTATTATCAGACAACACATTGCACACCAGGTCACTATACAACCAATTAACAAATTTTATTAAATTGACACTTAACTCAACAGAGTTGCCAATTTCACTTAAGTGCCAGTTAAATATGTATCAAATGTGTAATGTGACGTCATGCGTATCAATCACTTAAGGTCACCTAAGGTAGAGAGGATATTTAGCTGACATCGCAACACAGTGTAATCTACTATCACAAGCTACAGCATCCAGGGCATCTCCTTAGAACCAAAATGATCGATACAGCCTTCGTGTAAACGATTTGACACTGAAGCCGTTTAAGTTGGGAGTAGGAGACTAGCAGCTGACTAATACTGGGACAAATCACAACATTATAGGCAGAGGTTAAGTAAACATGACCCCAAAAAAACTTTTATCATCATGCAAAACATAAAACAAGAAAGCTGAGCTCTGGCGGACACACTTACTACGTGCCTGCTTGTATTAAAATTGATCCAGTCTGTGACACATAAACCCGTCATGTCACCTTACAGAATAAACAGGGCAGGTGCTAACACAGGGAAACGACAGCTAGCTTGTTGTCGATAGTCGCACGTATCACAGTGTGGTCTAGAACTTTCTTTCGAGGCCATTGCTAATCATCGTGTAATCTCAGTGCGTAAAGGCTAAACCTGGGGCCCTCGTCATTTTGTCACCCATCACCTGGTTACGCTATCGAACTGAAGCTAAAGCTACGTCTGGCTGTGTTGTGTTGACAGCTGGCAGGCAGAGCACAGCAGCTCCGGGAGCTAGGTTAGCATCCTGGATGTGACGGCAGGGTCTGTGTCCCCTCTGACGGGCACCGCGCTGCTGTAGCGGGCTGTCTTTTCATCAACAACAGCTCGTGTGTTATTTTGCGCGTGTCGAGGTTGCAGAACAGCACTGGCAGGGTAAAATAAGTTGAAATACTCACTGATACGAGACTCCAAACTCTCCACATCGGGCGGCGCAGCCATCGTCACTGCGAGATTTATGTCGTGCGTCGGTCTCGCGAGTGAGGGACGCGTGGGCACGTAGAGTCGGAGGAGTCACAGAACTAGACTGTATAGAAAGATATTTGTCGTCTGCCTTAATTATAGCCAATAACACTTCATGTTCTGCGTTATATATAATGTTGTTGTCGCGTAAACGATTACCCTCACAGCTTCAGTAAATATATGTGTAAGTCATAAGCCATGAAAACGAAAATATGAATCCACAGTAATGGTATTTCTACACAGATAAATTGGATAGGAATAACCATTCTACTAACCTAATTTCTATCACCAGAGATACGTCAAGCGACGTAACACTACCAAAAGTTTATGACTTTCAAAATTAAAGCATACACGCTATTTTTATGGAAAAAAAGGCATTTTGTTGCAAAACTGACCTTCTTTAATGTTACCATTAAACGCTCTCCTTATCTTCTGCTTGTCTTCTCAATCTGCATCAAATGCCTCTTTTTTTCTTTTTTTTTTTTTTGCAGAGAATGAATTAGAATCTGATATGTTAAATACGGTGTGTGTGTGTGTGTGTGTCTAATATGGTTTAATTGTAATTAGCAAAAGTGTATTTCAATGTCCTAAGAATGCATGTGAACTATAGACGCATTTCTGTGGTCAGCACCTCTAGAAGAGAGCAACCTTTGAAAACATCCGGTAAGTAAGTTGTAATGAGAAACCCACTCTACCTAATTATAGAGTCACAAGGCTCTGTGTCTCCCTCTAGTGGGCCATAATGTGCATTTCACTGAATATGGAGCATAACAGGGAGGACTACTGCAACTAACGGGATTTCATTTAAATTCACACCTCCTCCAGCAGATCGACTCAGAGTCTTGCAGATATTTACTCCGGACCACATCTCACTACTTCCAGAAGCCTGATCCTTGCTGGGTTTGGGTGACTGTAGCCGTGAATGAGAACATTTCAGACAGGGCTGTGCTGTGAATGGAAACGTTGAAGCTAACTGAAAACGCCTGACGTGATCGCACACTTTTGTTTCTACTTCACAGAGGAGCAACACAAGCAACAGTTAACTTCCTTCCTGCTGTTTCATCAAATCGATGCACAACTTTTTGGCAACATGTAGCTGCAGAGGTGATAGATGCACATTTCCTGTTTCCACCGCAGAACCAAACCTGTCCTGCCTTACATGATTTTCCTTTCTTTTTTTATTTTTTAAACTAACTTATAAAGTGCCATGTTCATCGAGCTCTCATGTCAAATCTCATGCAAGAAATGGCATCACTAAAGGCTTTGCTAGATTGGTGCCGCGTCACATGCGCCAGTTACTCCAATGTGGAAATCAAGGACATGTCAACCTCTTTTAGAAGTGGACTTGCATTTTGTGCCATCATTCACAAACACCGACCTGACTTAATGTAAGTACCAGCTCAGAGTCCTGCAACTCATAACCTATACAGAGAGGTGTATCATATTCATAGTGGTCTGGTGCGAATGTGTGCTCCTGCATGAAACTGGATTTGACTAACGTTTTAGAGATAAAGACTCTTGATAAAACTGTGCGGTAGTGTGTTGTTGCTTTACAGTGATAACCATTGCTATCTTCTAATCTGGAGCAGAGCAGGAGCTGTACACTACCTGGGAGTAATCTGCTCGCCACTGCTTAATCTGCCCCTGTCTCTCCTCAACCTTTTCTCGTCTCATTTAATGGGATTAGTGTCGTGTGTTTTTACCTTTTGCATACAACCATCACTTAATCTAATCTCTGATTTGACCACCATTTCCTGCTTCGTGTGTCTGTTTAACCATCATTTATTCACTGGCCACAGTTTTGTTTGATTGTGACTTTTGCTTTATTATCATTATTATTATTGTTATCAATGAATCCATCTTTTCATTTCTCCCCATTGCTCCAGAGAGTTCAGCTCCCTCTCCAAAGATAACATCTATCAAAATAACAAACTGGTGAGTCATTTCCATCAGTCACAGTACAATGCAAGCATGTCTCTCACATTTCTGTGGGTGATGTTTTTACCATTACTCCCATGCATTGCACTGCATTGAATACCTGATTATTTTCCCTCACCTGCAGGCGTTTGAGGTTGCAGAGACAAAGCTTGGCATCCCTGCATTGCTGGATGCAAAGGACATGGCTTTTTCCAATGTGCCTGATAGTCTGAGTGTTATCACCTACCTTTTCCAGTTGTACTACTTTTTCAACAGGAAGTTGAATGGTGTGTTGGGTTTGATACCACATGACAGTTTTACCACATTTGCTTTCATTAATAGTTTCTTGTGTTTTCACCAGTCTTTTGTCTGTAAATCATATCAATATAGTTAGAAAGTCTGTGTCTATTGAAAACATGACACTGAATTTTAATTTTATGTACCACTATTTATTTACATTTCTTCTCTTGACTTTGCAGCAGGTCTTGCCAGTTTAAAGTTATCCGATGCTGCCAACAGTCCCACAAAGAGTACTGAAGATCTGAATTTTCCAAAGGTAATAGCGTACAATCATGTGAACGTGCCTGTTTATTCATGCTCTTAGCTGTCTCTGAGTTGAGAGTCTTACTTGCTCTTCCTCTCTTTTTAGAGCTTGACTGAACTGGAATCCAATAAAGGTGCTGATCTATCAAACACAAGGCTTTGCGGGGTGTGTAATTTGTGTTTCAAGCCTGTTCACCTCATACAGAGACATCTGATTAATGGAAAAGTCTACCACAGGAGGTGTTTCAGGTAGCAGTGGCTGTTTTTTGTACTTCATTTAGTGTGTGTATGCAGATATCTGGATGGGATGGTTTCTTTTTCACGTACAATAGTATCAGTTAATGCAATGCAACTGATCAGATGTTTCTATTAATCTGTGCTTTTTCTTGACACATTTTGTCTTTCAGGTGCAAACTATGCCACAGTTCTCTTTTACCAGGGTCATACACACAAGGAGTTGATGCTAGTTCCTTGATCTGCACTCATCACATAAAAAGTAACAAAAGTGCTTGTGTGGACCTCAGTAACAAACCTGGATGTGGATATTTATCTCTAGGTGGAAATGCTATAAGCAGCGTCCCTCATTACATTAAGAAAACAGCGTCACAGGACAAACTAGTTTTTACAACACAAGAGAAGGAGAAGAAAGAAAGGCAGGAGAGCAGTAGAAGAAAAGAGTCATCTGTTGGACTGACTCCTCATCTTCCTCCGCTGGTTGTTAAAGAAATGACTGACCAAAAACATGGACCTGCATCTTTTCAAGGAGACAGCAAAGTAATGCAGGATGCACCAAAAACTGAGGACCCTGAATATGCTGAACGTTTGTCAGCTTGTGTGCGAGGGACTAAAGGAAGCAGTCGGCCGGTTCCAGCACCAAGGCGAATGGTTGGCTCCTCTGGGGTCCCTGTTCCTGCACCAAGGACCAAAAATTTCCAGAAGATGAATAGCTCCTCGGCTGAAGGTACTTACACACTGTAACAGGAAAAAAGTAACTTTTCTGCAGTTTTCAGTTGCCATTATATATTTGAAATAGGTTAATTGGTTAAATCTAAACTGCCAGATGTGAATGTGAGAGTGATTGGTTGTTTGTCTCCATGTCAGCAATGTACCCCACCTTGACCCAAACATAGCTGGGATAGGCCCCAGTCCCCCTGCAACCCGCTCAAGGATAAAGCAGTTCAGAAAATGAATGAATGATTAATTTGTTTTATTTTATTATTTGTTTGGATAGCTTCTGCATGCATCTGTTCTTTCATGAGAGTAATTTTTGGTTCCTCTCTTTTTATCTGTGCAGGCAGTTCAGCCAAACAAAGTATATCGTCACCCAATTTGTCAAACCTGTAAGTGTACAAACAGAAGCACAAACCATACTTTACTTGCTTGGCTTCAACCTCTCTTGAATATGTGAAATGATTCAATATTTTCTCCATTTGGCCACTAATTTCTTAATATGTCACAACTGTTTAAGTCCTTTTGTATTACATATTGTCAGAACAGTGTCTTACAAAAGGGAAACACACATTACAGAAACAAAACCTTAAAATTCAATAAATGTAATAAATAACTTTTCATGTAAAGGTGATCAAGACCTGAAATTTCTCATTGGATGGATTTTATAAAGGTATGAATAGGGTGTAGAATGGAAGGATATGCAAATTAGGTGTAGATATTTTGGCAGATATTGCACAATATGAGTAATATTGAATGAGTAATTACACTGTTGAACTTCTTTTTCACTGAAAAACATATAAAAAAAAATGATGACCTTATTTTTACTGGGGTCTGTACCAAACAAACTATTGGCTTACACTGATCAACTATAGCCTAACATTCTGACAGACAGGTGCAGTGTAAATGAAATTGATTATTTTCTTTCAATGGCACCCTTCAATTGGTAGTGACTTCAAAACTGCATATCTTGTTGGGTGTTCCCTGTCTGCAGTTACCTTGTAAAAGTGGTCAAATCAAAGACAACCAGATTTCAACCTAACAGAGCATCTGTGTGATGTGATGCACAAAGATGGATCCTCATCTATGAAGGCTCCATGTCAAAACTTACAGGATCTGCTGCTTATGTCAATGTGCCAGATGATATAGCACATTGTCAGAAGCCTTGTGGAATCCAGGCCTGGGGTCAGTGCTATTTGGCAACAGAACAGGGACCTACACAGCGTTAGACAGGTGCTAATATTAATATGTTCCCACAGATGCTTGATTTGTTGTCGTTGTGTTTGCAAATTAGATGCAAATCAATGCAAATCAGGAGCACCCAACCAAACCCGCAGTTGTGGACATACTCTGACTCAATCATTTGGCTGTCATACGTTGGCCCTTGTCATAGTAGCTCAGATCCTTACACTCACCCATTTTGCTGCTTCTAACACATCAACTTATAGGACTAAATACTCATATGGTAGCTATTGTATCCCATCCACAGAAAACAAAATAATCACCATTGTCACCCCTTCACCTTTCAGAGGTCTGAACGTTATGATTGATTGGCATATGTCTTGAACATGATTTTTAGGCCCCTGTAGCAGCAAATTGTTTCATTTCTAATGGTATGTTGACAGCCAATGAGCTCCTGAGATTTACATATGGCACTTGATCATGTTTTAGCTTTGTGTTTGTGTGGATTACTCAGAGAGTTACATGGTGACACATATAAATCACTCCTTTTACTTGCTGCAGCACCGGTTCAACCAGTGAGAGTCCTAAAGTAAAAACTAATCATCCATGGTTGACCATCATCCATCCTGGACCCTGGACACAACTGCCTCCTGCTCCGGCTCCAGTTCCGGCTCCTCGATCCAAATCTGTGTCCAACCTGCAGGGATCACGGTACAGACCCAGAGTCGCTCCTCCTCCTAATCCATTTGAAATGAAGGATGGGGAGGAGGATGGTCAGGAGGAGTATGCTCCACCTGAGCCTGCTGTCCAGAGTCATTCAACTGATGCTGAAAGTATCACCAGTGTTAATGTAGAATCTGAGGATGGTGAAGTTTCAGGCCTAGATACTAACCCAGCCTCCGGTGATACAGCTAAACAACATGACAGTGGAGGGACAGGTGGGCCACATGTGACTGAAGCACAGAGTCACATTTTACCCAGGAGTCATTCTGTGGCAGCTGTTTCATCCTGTTCTGTTACATCTATCAATCTGGAGGCGAACAAGTCTACCACAATATCTCAGAGTCAGGTACGACCAGAAATAACAACAGAACTTAACCAGAATGTTTTAACGGACTCATATATAATTACCTTCCAAAACTAATTGCATACATAATTTTTTGACAAAATGACTTATTTGCCTAAATCATCAAATATTCAGTTTTTGGTTAAGTTTCTTGTATTTCCTGAAAAACCTGACATGATGCAGAGGTGACGATATCCTGCTTTAAGAGACGGATGTTTTTACACTGTGTAAACATGTCAGGTGCAACAGGTTTTAAGTGCTCGGGGATCTTTCGTCAAATAATTACACAGCCATTTTTTTTCACTATCAGCCTTGCAAAGAAAATCCTTTTGATCGAAAGCCTGCGATGCCCAAATCCCAGACATTTCAGGATCTCCCAAGCAGACGACTGCCTGCCCCTGGACATGGCTTCCCACTCATCAAGAGGAGGGTACTGTGTCCTGATTGGCACTTTTAAAAGCAACCCATTATAAGAACTTTATATGCAACTTAGTATTTAATCCAAAACTTTTCAACCTTATAAGTGTAAAGTTGCATTATTAAGTGGACTGATTTTCAGAACTCGGCTATCACTGCAAATTTCAGTATTTCAATGAATTGAAAATTTCTTTTTTCTATATATCTCTGTCTGGTTTGTTGTCTAACAGGTGCAGACAGACTTGTGTGCTCCTACTGACAACCTGCAGGTGGAAATGGAACAACTGCATAAACATCTGGAGGCTCTAGAACAAAGAGGACTTGATCTGGAGAGGAGGATAAGAGGCTGCAAGAATGGTTCAGCAAATTATTTTGACTTTTATTTGTCTTAACAAAATGACGGAATAATGAATGTTTTGAATGTACTGTGAACAAGAAACAGTGTAACATGAATAAAAGATCCATTTTATTGGCCCTATTTTTTATGTTTCAGATAAAGAAGAAGAAAAAATGCTGATGGACTGGTTCCGTCTTGTCCATGAGATTCACACCCTGATGCGCAGAGATACAGAGTTGGTTTATTTGTAAGTGGAAACAGACCAGGGTAAAGGTTTTGTTCTGATTATATACCAGGATCTGTTTTTGTTTTAATGGCCGTTCACTGTGTATCCAAAATATAATGAGTCAGTCCATGTGCCACTGGTGGCCTCTAGACCAACTATATTCTATTTGCTTCATACTTTCAGAAAATAATTTTATCTATCCTAATAAACACCATACAAAATTTCAGTCTTGTATCTTGATGAAATGGATGAAACTCACGCTTTGATTATGCGTTTACAGAAAAGCGCTATATTATTATTATTATTATTATTATTATTATTATTATTATTATTATTATTATTATTATCATTATTATGAAACTTCTATAAAAGATGGCCCACAGTTGCAACTACAGTTTGCTGAAAACTGTCAACAGATATGTATATTGTGGGGATGGAGTATTTTTTATAAAAGAAATAAAAATGTTCTACTTTATGTGGTATTAAAAAAATCATATCGAAATTTTACCAGAGGAAAGAGTGTGCATGCGTTACTATATGCACAAAATTGGCATCTCTAACCAAACTGCATTTATTATTGTATAAAATAATTAGTTGTGATGAATGAATTATTCCTCTTGTACATGTCCTGAATATTACTGATTCCACTCACATCAATTCACAGGCAGCATAAACTTCCCATCTTTTGAAAAGCACTGTTCATTTTACATAATTTAAACCCTTCAAATAGACATTGTTAGTTTTAATTGTTCAGGTTTATTTTTACTGTCAGTGTTAGTTTGAATTGAACAACTTTGTTCATGGTGAGTCTTGCCAGAATAAAGATAAGGTGAAAATTTAGATATAAAATACAAGTAGACATTGTCTGACACAGATTTGTGATGAATTTTAAATACAGGGGTGTCTATGTTACTTTGTGATTTCTAAAAACTATGGTGTAATTGCTAAATAATAAGTACAGGTTTTGTTAAAGGTACCAACTGTGTATTTTGTGCATATACTAAGGCAGACATACTCTTTCCACTGACAAATGTGTCTCTGTAGTCTATTCATATATAACCATTGCATAACCATGCACTGGAAAATAGATGTGATTCTTTTTTCTTTTTTTTTTTTTAATGCGTCATAAATATGAAAGCTGTATTTCTATAATGCTAAGTACCACAATTTGGAGTTACAGACAAAAGTTACAAACAAAAGTTTCTCC
>JAPQRP010000029.1:7964300-7981094 GCA_037367295.1 Apogon hyalosoma | reverse complement strand
GGAGCTGAGGAGAAGTGACAACAGTCAGGCCTAGTGTTCACCTCATCCTGGAAACAAACCTGGCCCCTCCCCAGGCTGAAGCTGTGTGTGGGGGGCTTTTAGTAAGTTAGGGGCAGGTTTTCTGTCAAACTGCTGTGAGTTCTGATGGACAGAACTGTCCAGTGACAGCAGCAGGTGGGAAAAGGGTGGCTGGTGTGAAACTGTACTTGAAAAAACTTCATCATGTCATGGCTGTCTGCAACAAACAAACAAAAAAAAGAAAGAAAAAAAAGACTTCACAGGAAATAGTCAGCTACTGGCTTCTTGGAGGGGATGCCTCTGGTCTCTTGTGGCGCCGCCTCAAATATGATGAACTCCCGCTGTAGATGCTCATCCAACTCCAAGATGGCTGCGACATTTCCACATCTGATTCAACCAGAGACAAACATGTTCACATACTAAAGCCTTTGTACGTCCCCAAAAACACTCATCACCAGAGCTATTTCAACTTTATCAACTCCAGTAATGTTCAGTAATTCCACATCCACTAAGTTACCTTTTATTGTAAAAGTCCTTCATATACATTTATTATGTGACTTTAATTGCAGGGTTTTTTTTTTACATTTCTTTTAGGGATGTGTATACATGTTCTATCATTTCATTCTACTTCTGTCCTTCCTATTTGAAGGACAAACCAATTTCACTGTAATGAAATAGCCTGAAATGGTATCAAACACTGATGTTAACTTCATAAAAAGGATGAGATACTGCAACTAAATGAAAATGTTACACTGAATAAATAACAGGCTTATCCATTATAAAAAAAATTAATTACAGAATGCAATCCAGACAGTGCATTAAAAGAGTGTCATACAACAGATCAATATTAATCTAGAGTAGCATTTCTTAAACCAGTCCTGACAACTCAGTTTCTCTCAGTACTTGGAATTTTCTTATTTCTACCTTCCTCAGTATGTCAAATGGTATGTCATCCTCAGTCCATCTTTGCTCCTAAAGGACTACATGCTCATTGATCAGATCATGATTTTAGTCAAAATTACTAGTTCATTATGGTATTTGTTTAGTTTCACCCATTCTTAAAATTGCTCCCGTTTTAGGTGTTTACTCAAATGTGAGGAATGGATGTATATTCACAAATAAAATGAAGTTAAAATCTACTGTGTTCACATAGCATCTACAATGAAATACAAGTCAAAGCATATTTAAATATAAAATAGTATTAAGGGCTGTAATTTCAAATGGCCATATAAACCTAACTATGTCCTGGCTTTGGAACAGTGCTTGTAATGTGGACTTTTCAAATGCTATGGTGTTTTACTGCCCCTCCCACAACCCCCTTACCTGTAGCAGTAGTTGGGTGCTGACCACACTGTGAGCACCGTCTCGTTGAAGTGCCATTTGTATCCCTCCATGACCAGCTGGTGAGCTCGGCAGATCATGTGGATGTCATTGGCAGCATTGAACTGGGCCACCACATCGCTGCCAAACAGATAACCAGCACCTCTGGGACTCACCCCCCACCCTGTGGTATCTGACAACACAGCAAGAGAAAATCATCAGCCAGGTGGAAATGGGTGCACAAAACACAGCTGTGGATTCTAGAGCATACGGTAATGACAAAAATAATAGGAGTAGAATGTGGACCCAGGAGTGGATCACTGATGAAATAAGTCAAAGAATTTAATCTAAACCCAGTTTTATTAAAGGACAGTTCTGATCCTTGGTCATGGCTGATTAGTGTCAAAACTATTCTAAAATACACTAATACATACCCTGTGACTGGATTATATCAATATAACTACAAATAGTCTCAAAGCATCTCATTTTGTTATGAATTTTGATTTAGTGACAGAGCCATGCATGGATGTTAATATCCCTGAAATCTTGTTGTCACTCAAAATCAGAAGATGCTGTAGTAATATTCTGGTACTGACAGTCATTAAACTCACTGAGTCACACTATCCAATATGAATTAGCATTTTAAATAATTGTACATTTACTAGTGACATCCACATTAATGTGGATGACCTTGACCTTTGAATTTGCTTTCTGGGCAGAGGAATCATTGGTATCAATAACATCAACTCTTTCTGCTGTTTTTATTTAATTTATGTAAACTGGAAACCTTACCCAGACACTTTGATGATTTTGGATACTTTTTACGAGTGTTCAAGTGTATATGAATGTGAAAAGGATTGAAAACTCCTTTCTTTTTTATTTTCTCTGTGGATGTTTGTCACATGCTCATTAGGTGTTCTGACCAGGTTTATGTAGTAACCTTTTTACAAACACAATCAGCTGTATGATGCCATGGTTTATAGGATTCATTGGTTTATTTCCTGCAACCTCTGTTTTTGATCAAAATTATTCCAATGTAACATGTATACAGTGGAAAAAGTTAAATGTGTGTACCTTCAGGGTCTGACCAGAGGAGATCACACATGGGCCCATCGTGGGGCACTTCCTGTTTTCTGTCAATGGTCCGGATCTGGTCCAGTGTCTGAATGGAAGGAGACAAACCACCGTGGACACAGAAGATCTGACGGGCACAAAGACATTGACTGTTAGTCATGTTACACATGGTGTTTAAAGTCAAAAGAATCCTAGGCTACTGTCTAACCTTTCCATCGATGATAGCAGACAGAGACAGGTAGTCGAAGATCTCGGTGCAGTATCTCCACACGGTGACCGAGCCGTATTTACGGAGGCATTCATCATAGAAGCCATACACCTGGGTGATTTGCCGAGACTCGTGGTTTCCCCGGATCAAAGTTATCCTGTCTGGATAACGCACCTGAAGAGCACAGCATGACCAACATCAAATACACAAGTTATTTAAAAAAGCATGTGTCAGGCAACCGGAATTACAATTACAGATGGATTCTTCCTGGACTTTGAGCAGTATCAGTTCTGATCTGTTCTGCCCTTCGTAAAGAATTTAATGGATATCTGGTCTAAAAAAGCATACAACACATCAAGAGGAGACAGGTCATGTGTACCTTAAGCGCTAGCAGCAGAAGGAACGTTTCCACACTGTAGAAGCCTCTGTCCACAAAGTCACCCATGAAGAGGTAATTTGTCTCTGGGACATCTCCACCAACCTACCACAGAGAAAGGATTCAGATCAAAGTACTTAAACATGTTCAACTGTCAAAGCCATGAATGAATCTGGAATAAGCAGAAAAAAACTCACTCTAAACAGCTCCTTCAAGTCATAGAACTGACCATGTATATCGCCACACACCTACAAAGTACATAAAAACACATTTAGCACATTTAGTATGTAACATGCAACCAAATTCAGTCTCATCTAAAATGGGACTTACTGTGACAGGAGAGTCTACTCTCTGGACGTTGCTTTCTTCAACCAGAATCTCTCTGAAAACACACACACAATAAAACATGATTGACCTTGTTTGTGCTTGTGCTGAAACATGATGACACAGTAACTCCCCCTAGCTGACAGCATTTTCACCACAGAGGCAGGAATGTGTTTTGAATGGAAACAATGTCCACTCATCTGCTCTGATCACATCTGATAAGCACCAGCTCATAAAAATGGAAAACACAAAACCCATGCTCAAGTTGACAGTGCACTATGTGCATAAGAGTGAAGTTATACAGTGAACATTTAAGTCACATGATTCATCAGCTGTTTGCATCATCATTCTGATTAAATGTGACATCATGTCTAGTACACAAGGTGGTGTGAAGTGATGAATGCAAACCATTCCTTAATCTCTTTAATAAATACTGGAGCCCTTTCAAATGGAAAACACAAACTAAATGTTCTAAGTCTTCTGTTTATCAACACTATGTGTGACATAGTCTGCAGTGCCACATCCTGACAACACCAAACAGCCTAGTTTATTCACTCTGAGACAGGATACACAAACAGACACTTTCAGAACTTTCGTTGTACATGTTGCATGTTACAATGACAATAAAGAATAATTAAATTCAATGAAATTCACTACCACACACCAAAATAAAGATGTTTAAAAGCTTTTTGTCAAGAAGCACAAGCTACCTCGTGAAATAATATATGAAGAGTGAATGATAAGTGTTCTTTTGGGGTCTGTGTACTATGCCATTACAAAACTGAAGACTCATCACAATAACATTACAGGTTTTTCTTTTGGGATTATTTTGTTTACATTGTTGACTAAAGCATTTATAGTTTGTAGTCCTCCATGTAGCCAGGGGAAATCCTGTACAAGGCAGTTGACAAATAGGAGAAAAAGCCTGATGGAAATGGTTTGGACCCATCCACAGTGGACAAGGCATCACTGAATCAACTGACAATGATGGGAGTCATACACTAAAACGTCATGGTCACCAGATCAATCCATTTCAAAGCCTGTGGGAGATTCAGGACCAGTGTGTTAGACAGACTCTCCACCTCCATCATCAAGACACCAAATGAGTCAATCTCTTTTCTTAGACCAGTGTTCATCGCTCCAACAGAATCAATACCAGCAGTACACTCAGCACCAATACCTCTGCTAACACCTATCTTTGTTGGTTTTTCCCAATCAAAGGTGGGCAACAGAGTCAAAAATACTTTCATTAAAACTATTTCTGATCAGTCCCCATTAATAATTATCACAATGAATATCAAATAATTTCTTTAAGTGTTAAAGGATGATCTGGCTATCAGGATAAATCAAAATAGAGAAAACAGGTACAATTTAACTTATAAGATAAGAACAATAATAAGAACAATGTTTAAAGATGGTATTTGTTGTTCTAAACTCTTCATAGGAAAAAGTAACATTTAAACAGTGAAGAAATTTAAAGGTTGAACTTCCAAAACTATAATTACTGTTTAGTAAATGTTAATACATGCAGGAATGAAATTAAATAAAATGATAATATTTGAAAGTGTTTGAGATGAAAATGAAAACAAATAAAATGGCAAAGAAAAACACTTCATGAAAAATATAACTGCAAAAAAAGATATTGTTTTTCTCACAGCTTTGATCTGTTGCATTCCACAACTGTTTTTAACTGACTTAACTGTTTTGTTTTTTTAAATGATATTTATTGTAATTTGCTGTAGCACTTTGAGGTTTTTATCTAAAAATGTAAAGTGTGTTACAAATAAAATGTATTATTATTATTATTATTACTATTATTATTACAGCTCTATCTCCATTTTTTCACCTTCATTTCGTACCCTTCATTTTAATCAACAGTCAGTAGGAAGCTAAGTGTCATCTAAAAATCAACAGACACAAATCTTCCTTTTGGCTAAAGCAGTTAATTAAATTCCAAAGAAATTACATTAGATTACGTAATCTAATATTACTGGGACGAATTCTTGCTCAGTGATTTGCAAAAATTGCCCCAGGTGAAAACTTTAGGCATGGGACTCAACAGATTGGATAAGATCTGCGTTATATTTGAAAAGCCTGAGGCTAGCGTTACTGCTCAGCTGGGACTGAAGACTTTGAAGGAAAATAATAGCTCAAAAAACAAACAAAACATTCCTACATAGATATTTACCTTGATGTTAGTTCCAATGACCACCACATTTATTATGATATTTATAGCGCTACAATGACAAACTGATCTATTGTCTGTTACTGGGTTAATCACTAGCAATTCTGATAAGACTTTTGAGTTATTTTTTTATGGAAAAAGGGCTTTATTTGTTGTTTGAAGCAACAGTCAACAGATTGACTAAGATTCACTAGCCATAGCCCTATTCTATGTTCTATTGGGCAGTTATGCAGTTTCCAATAGTCGGAGTAGGGGTTGGCCATGGGAAGGTTAACATCAGATCAAAAAATACATTTAAAATCACCTTTTGAAGATTTATATATTTTGAAAGTACACTACTTTTAGTGCCCAGCACAAGTTTTACTTTTTTAGAAAAATGTTTTATAAATACTTAGATGGCATTATATTCAGCATAAATTTTATGTTTGCATTCTTTGTCCATCAGTGCAATTCGAAGCATAACTTTGATCCTCTTCTACTGGACCTATATTATACTTATGATAAATTGTAAGGTCAATTTAAAACCCTTTAGCTACTCTTTTTAGTGATTACAAATATCTAATGAACCAAGATAAATATATGTTAAAATGTATTAACTTAGTTTATTAAGGTATCTGACTTTGTAGATATTATATATGCAATGTATATATTAATAAATATACTGAATAAACAATTGAAACTTGTAATTATTCTCTCTTGTCCATCCATTACCATCATGCTTGTGCCCACCTGTTACAAAAAACACTTAGAAAAACTCTTGCTATTTTATGCCCTTATATATTGAAAAAACACAAACTGTTTACTATTTTGCAAAATAGACACCCTAATGGACCAACAGTAAAGATTTTGCAGTTTTATGAAAATTGGAGCTGCACTTTAAGGCAGGTTTTATAAAGTGGTCATAAACAGATAATAATTTTCTGTCCATCCGTTACTGAGGGGTTTTTACTATTTTTAAGCCAGAAAATTTGGTTAAAACTTTTTTTCAATTACACATCTAAAAGCGTTCATTATTCAGTGCAAAATGAGCTATTATTAATCTTTCTACCATAAATAGTTGTGAAAGGGCAAACAAAAATGTAGTAAGGCTGTCCATCCGTTACCACTTTTCAAACCCCAGTAGTATTTCCAACAAAAACAAATATTTTTGTAATGATGGGGACAGGTGATTAGACAAGGTGATTAATCTGCCATCAGCTTTTAACTGCTCCAAACTATTGGTATTATATGCACAGGACTTTTAAAAACAGAACGCTGTCAAACTACCACAAAAGCATGTATATTATCATCTGTATAGATAGCAGATAGCCAAAACATTAAATTTACCAGTACACTGGATTATTTAATACCACAATGTCTGTGATTGTGTTGAAGTTCATATTCAAGCATTACCTGGCTTTGGCACACAGTGCTTTGACTTCATTTTCCTTAATGAGCTCACAGCGTCTGAGCTGCTCTATCTGTCGGTCCAGGTCACTGATGTCCCCCATTGTCACACACATAGGGAGAGCTGCTCACAAACTAACAGCACTAAGTCCTCCTCTCACACACCAGGATACAAGACAAAAACGGGCTCTTTCTTCCTGAGGCAACGCAGCAGACGTCACAATACAATCCCTCCCTCGGAACCAGGCACGGCTCTTCAACTCCTGCCTGTCAGGCTCTTGCTGTCAGGATGCTCTGGATGAGGAACTGTGGGCGAAATTACAGGGAGGAATTTAACGAGACTGTTGAAAAGAAAACAGCACACTGAAAGCCAAATAAATGCTTAATACCAAGTTTGCGTTTGTTGTTTAACGCTCGAAATAACAATTACCACAGTTTTGTTAACTGATAATACGGCTTTCTCGACTGTTTAGAGTACTAAGATACTCACATTGTGTTTTGTTGTGCGGTTTCTACAGCGCACCACACAAATCTGACGTTATTTGTCTAGGAATGCGAGGCCTATGGGCGTAGCTAAATAGTAAGCTAACCTTTAGCACGTTAGCTTACATCACTGCTAACGACGTCAGCGAACAACTGATTCTTTGATAACTTAGCCAACCATTTTGTTGAGAAATTTCTGCCGAATGTTAAGGCTAATGTCTGCCAACTAGCACCGACCTACCACACATACATTAAACGCTGGCAAAACGATTAAATGAATTCATGTGACGAAATGGAGGCTAACAGCCGGCTAACTACCACTGTCGAGGCACCCGGCTGGCTAACTTAGACAGCGGCAACATTAGTTAGCGCTTCTCGGCTAATTTCACAACCCAGCTAGCCTTAGCTACTGCTAAAAGACATAAATCGATTCGTAAGCGGCCATCAAGTCGACGAAACATGAATAACATATATTACGTGAGTGTGAGCAGGACTTTGAAGAACAAACATCAGTATGTTTCATTCCGTAGACCGTGTGCTCTTGCGTCTATAGCCGGTCGATCCGCTCTTCCTTCCCCGGTATCGTCTGTGCCGGTTCACTCCTGCCCCGTGCGCCCGTGCTCATGAACACTGTCGGCTAGACCTGGACTTCCGGTGCAGGGTGCGCGCTTCGGCGTCGCCCTGTGCCGGTTTGAGCCAGTGTTTTACTGATAGAGTGAACTTTGGACCGGACCACCGTTAAACGGACCCACTGGTCCAGTTCTCAGAAGCGGATGGAACAGGTCATATAGTTTATATCATAAAATGAGGTTTGTCAGTAAAGGCTTTCTCTGTTCAACTACTGAAATAAATAATAATAGTAATAAGAATAAGTTGTTTTTTTTATTTATAGCTCAATAAATTATTATAATCTTAAAATAACAGAGTATATTAAAGCTTATTGACATTATTAAATATATTTAAATGACTCAGTTTCAAAATAATGATGTACATTATCAAAATTGTTACCCATCATATTACATCATAAATATTACAGCACCTGTCAAATGTAATTGTCTTGTCATTAAAACACATGTATGTTCCCTTTGCTTATATGTAACAAACTATGTAATTTAACAGGCTTATTTTGAGTAAACAAATATTATAAGTATCAGACACTGGTTAGAAAACACTAATGCATTAATAGTCTCCATTCCATAGGCACTAATGCACCGTCATATACAGGCTTTGAACTGGCTGCTGATAAGCTGGGTGGTCCCGCTTTCCAAAAAAGCATTTCACATTTCATTTCATCTAACCATTGAACATTTCTCCACTTTTCCATTTTAGATGGGTTTTGGTCCCAGAAGATGATGTCATTTCTGGATCATGTTCACATGAGGCGTCTTCTTTACACGTGCAGCTTTAGCTGATATGTATGGATAGAACACTGAACTGTGTTCACAGACGTTGGTGTTCTTGAACCAATACAGTGATTTTCATCAAACAATTATGTCTGGTTTTAATGCAGTGCTGCCTGAGGACCAGAAGATCACAAACATCTAATGCATCTTTTTCCCTTGTAGATGATGATAGATCATTGACAGAAATCTAATTTCTTTACCATTTTTCATTGAGGAACAAACTGTGGACATTATTTCAGTTTGTAGACAGGTTTTTTTGCAGATTGATGAACCTCATCCCATTCTTTACTCCTCAAAGGCTCTGCTTCTGCAAGATATTTTTAAAATATCTATTCATGTCATTGACTTTTCACATTAATTTAATTAGTTGTGAAGTTCCTCCATTTTTTTAAGTATCATCTGTTTCCAGCTTTTTGTTGGCCACATCCCAGTTTTCTAGACACACTGGCCCCATCACATTGAAAATTACCTTGTTTTTTTTTTTTTGTTTTTTTTAAATAAATGTGTGATGTTTTCTTTGTTTTACTGTGAATAAAAATGGGTTTATGGGATTTGCAAATCATTGATTTTGTTTTTTACATTTCACAGGTCTTAACTTTTTTGAAATTAGGACTGACATAACTGATGTAGTTTTTTTTTTTAATTATTATTTATTTATTTATGATAATAGCCACAGTACAATCACACAGTAGCCCATAGGATAACTATCACAATAAACACATCAAGTCTTTAAACTTTCAAATCTTTTATTTTACAAGACACATCCAATTTATTCATGTAACCACCAGAGTGTAGGAAGGTCAGATATAAAATTACAGCATTAGACTATCAAATACTTAATATATTCTAGTTTTGTCTGAAAAAGAAAGCATAGGGTTAAAACAATCAACAAATCAATATTTTGTACCAGTTACAATAATTCAAAAGCAGCAGCATATGTTACAAAGTAAGTAAAACAACAGTTTTATTGTTTTTGTTTTATGTGCAGGGGTTCAAGAGGGGTTTTGTGTTGTTTATTTAGGTTAATGTGTCTGTTTTACAATGTTTATTGGCCTTTTTACATTTATTTTTTTTTATTAAATGTGACACCATTAGTCAAACCTGTAGGCCAAACAATGCCTCACCTGTTCGTCAATATCAAGTTGTTGTTCACATGCTATTGTTCTGAGCTTTGCAGTTATAAAGTAAATCTCCATCCTATGCTCCATAAGACTTATAAATCAAACTGTCTACTTTCAATCTGCAAGTGCTACAATACTAACAGTAATCTGTCGTAATCACCTCAAGGATCACATTAGGAGTATTTTGAAAATCATCTCACAACCCCCACTTTGGGAACCCCTGGTTTAGAAGAAACTTAAAGTGAAAAAGGCATTTTTAGTCCATTTAGTTCTGTTAGTCGAACAGTATGAGGATCTAAGTGCAAGTCACAAATACAACTGATTCCATGTGACTTTAATAAACAGAAGGCACTGAGATACAGTTTAAGTAAAAGCACCACTGTGCCATTAAAGGTCCAACTGTTACTAAAACACCCTTAAGACAGCTGAGTTGCTGGGCTTTCAACTGTTTCCTAACACGACATACTGTAGAAGTGTTTTCAGAAAATATCAGACACTCAACTTTAAGTAGAAGCACACTGTCTGGTTAGAAATTCATATCGGCATTTTATGGCCCGTATTCACAAGGTCACTCTTTTTGAGAAAGTCAAATCTGTTATCATTAGTATAATGTCAGAACAGAGTTTTACAAAGCATCATAACGTTAAAACTTTCAATTAGAAAACATGGTAAGTTCCCATCAGACACTAGAAAGTGAAAATATGGAGGGACAGTGGATCATGTTTCACTGTAAAACCATAACATATTCTATCACCTAATGTGAGCGCTAGCTAATGCATAAACAGATTCTTAAATATAACTTTACATCAAGATAAATCTGGGGTTAAAACCCATTGGATGTGTTGAAACCTTCAATGCAAATTTACCTGTGTGTATATGTTTCCACCAGACTCTCAAATGTTGTGTTATTCAGTCGTATTATGTGAAATTATACTCATTCACCACAAGACTGTATTCTAAGCAGTTGGTTTCATGAAAAGGTAGCAAAACAAATATTTCATAATGAATTTACTCCTCCACTATGATATTATATAAGACAATCAAATATTAGTTAGATAGGAAGTGGATGAATGATAATGATCGCTAACAGTAGTTAATAGGTTCTCAAGTATGTTGCTTTACCTTGAAATATATACCACTTTCTCGTTTCACTCTCTACTGTCTTTCCTGTCACATTTGGGAAGCAGTGAAATAATGATTTAGCGGATTCTTTGTGTTTATCCATCATGAGCGCAGCAGGATGACGATAACAGCTCTGGGTTTGAAGGTGAAAGGTCATGACAGAGGGTCAGTAAACAAATTGGGCTGTTCAGTGAATTTGGGATAAAACATCTGCATCTGGGCTAAAACATTCAAACTTTGTACAAACAAGCAAACCTACTACATACGATTAAAGCATTGAAATTAAAATGTTTTTGCTTTGCTCTAAGGCCATGGCACTATGTTCATAGTTCCTCTGAATTTGTCAATTAACATCTCCATTCCTGTAACATAATCCTTATTTCATTACTTATCTTTAACTCTGTGGTAAACAAAACATTCTTTATTACCAGTAGGCTAACTCCATTTAAAAACTAATGAATAACACTGATTTCTATGTAGATCCTTTTTTTTTTTTTTTCAGACTAAATCTTTACCCTCCTCTACTTTGTCCTCTGTTGTGGTCTAGTGTAGATGTAACTGTAGTTACCATTAGCTTAGACATGGAGTCAATAACCCATCATCCAACACAAGCTAAATGTTTATGTAACCTTTCACCATTGTTTTGCACTGCAGAAAACTATGTGTTGAGCAGTGATGCTCTGATATTTTTTTCCACACAGGATGGGCCATGATGTGAATCCAAAAAGCAGCCTTTCATAAAACCTGGGAGCTGAACAGTTCACTCTGAGCAATTACAAACCTGTTGATTATGTGCCCTATTTCACTGGAGTTAATGTTTTGTCCTGAACTCCTACTCCCCTGAAGTCATTTTTAAGTTAAAAGAGAAATCTAATAAAACCCACCCACGCTGTGTTTCCTCGTCCTGCTGGTCAGCGTGAGTGGGCGGCGTTACAGGGAACAGAAGTATGAGTGGACGGGGAAAGCACTGAGTCCAGACATAGCGATGCCCAGACTGTCTCCAACGCTAGCAGCTGCCATTGCAAACTCCCTGTGTCTGTCTTCAGTCTGTCAGATAATAGACATATTAGACACATCTACACAGCAGAAGCATATCCAGTCAAAAATCATTAACAGTCAGAGGATGACACAGCAAAAATGACAGGTTAGTCACATGCAAATGGAGAATGGACTAAAATAAAGGAATAATAAAGCTGTTTTTAATGCTAGCCTATGGAAGTAACAACAAAGTTGCGCTTGTAATGATTTTTTTAGTTAGTTATTTTGTTATCTCTAAACAGAAAAGCTTGTTTTTTTCATGATAACATGTTCTTTTATGACAAAAATAGCTTTGTTATCTTGAGATGTCCTAATAATTATCAAAGACTCAGCTCATTTCATGTCGATCTTCAACATCACTCTTTGTCACATTTCCTTTCACTTTCTACCCTTAAAGCTGCGTATGACTTTCGTCACCAATTTTCATCAAATCTGTAAAACCCGAGTCATAGCCTAAGTATCCCGAATCCATAAGTCTTTCTGTGATTAGGCACCTGAATCTCTTCCCTCACAGTGAACAATTTTGAAGTGTTCTCCACCATAAACAATCCATTTGTTTACAAACAGAGCCAGTAGGTCACTCAGGCACCGTGAGGGAAGAGGTTCAGGTGCGTAAACACAGAAAGACTTACGGATTCGTGATACTTAGGCTATGACTCGGGTTTTACAGATTTGATGAAAAATTGTTGACGAACGTCATACACAGCTTTAAGTCAGATGGTTTTCTTTCATACTTTCCAAAGATGAGAGGTTGAGCAACTCCTTATATATCAGTTCTCAAGAGAAAACAAAATTTGTTGTCTCAAGAAAATAAAATAACAAATTCATTATCTTGAGAAAAAGACCTCTGTTACATCAAAATTATAGAATAATTAAGTTATTGTCATAGGACAATGTGCTTTATTGTGCCAAGATAACAAAATATTTAACCCACCTCCATAATAAAAAACAAGCTTTGTCATGTTGAGGTAACAAAATATTTTCAGCAATTATTGATAAGAAAAATGATCCTTGTTTGTAATAACAAAATAATTAATCTTCTATCTAGTGCATAAAACAATTAACTTATGAGCTGAGAAAACATTAAAAACTAAGTCTGCTTTTTGGGAGCAGGTTTATGTCCTGACTCATGGGTCTAAACCCCTCAGTTGTTTTTTGATTGACACTGAGACGTCCATACGGAAAGACAGACATGCTGACCTCCACGCTGATAAAGTAGAATGTGTTGACATAAGCAGCTCCACCCAGAAGACCCTCATAGAGGATGATAACGAACACCACCCAGGCATTGGGCAGGAACTGGAACCGGACTGCCAACAGGAGTATCACTGCATTCAACACCTGAGGAAAAACACCACAACAGGACAACACTATCAGACATGTTTTACACTGCAGTGACACACTTTCCAGTATTAAACAGAACTCAGATCCAGATAAATCATGCATTTTCAAACACATACAATGTACATTTACATAGAAAACTGCAGCGACCTGCACATGCCACCCTGTTTACATTAACCTCAATAATGTTATTCATTATTTCTTACCTGTAGCAAAGCAAGAGCCCACAGTTTCCTGATCTTCACGCAGCACAGAGAAGATCGAGACACCAACACTCCCACCTGATACAGCGTTTGGTACCTGAGCAGAACACAAAATAAGAACCTCGCCAAAGCTTACATTCTCAGACTGCTGAAATAAAGTCTTTGACTCAGTATAATAATTGGAGGACTGACCAGCGATACTGTTCTGCATGGGACAGGAAAAATGAGGGGAAATACAGGAGCTCCATCTGGAAAGGAAAACATTATTCTATATGTGCAAACTACCAGCAAAATAACAGCAGTATGGCTTAGCAACATGCAGTAAGAGTAAGGTGACAGCAGGAGGCAGCAGAGTACTCACCAGGCCCTGGTTAATGAAGTACTCTGCATAGTAGACCAGACACAGAGGAAACACAAACCTCAGCAGGCCCTGCTCACAGGACAACAGCAGCCATCAGAAACAGATATTCAACCAGTCTGAGTCTATCTAAAGCTCAGTGAGGACAGAGAATGACTTACTCTGATGACCTGCAGCTTCTCAGTGAAGCAGAGGGGCCCAGCCGTCTGACCTCTGACCTCTGGTGCATTCAGGTAGAATAAAATATGACTTAACAAATAGCAAAGCTCAAACATTCTCCATCATGACTACACAAAAACTATGAACAAAGTAAAGACCTGTAACTTACCTGTAGCTTGTACATATGTGACATACAGAGTTAAATGGAACAGCTATTTCAAAAGATCACATTTAATACTAGTGGCTCCATCAGATAACTTTCGTCATAGCCCCTTGTCAAGTACGCACAAGTACTAAGTCGCTGCTCCATCAGTCAGTCATGTTCAGTAACATGTTGCCTCCTTCACAGTGCTCCAGCACCACTCGTGACGCAGACTCATTGTAGTGTCCAGTTACCTGGGCTGTAATGGACTGGTCACTGACCCCATGCAGCAGACACCAGTCTAAGACGACACATACTAGTGCTGGGTCGTGTCTCTAGGACAATGGTGGAGTGCAAAGCTTACGGCTGCACAAGTAATAAGCGCAGAACTCCCGGAAAACATTCACATGAACTTCTTGAACGTGCTTTCCGCTCAGTCTCACTCACTGACTGCTGCTTGTTTACTCGCACTCAATCACCCGAAATCAATGCTGGTACAGCACTTCCAACTGGCAATGTCTGCTCCCCATAGGTTCAGCCCCCGCGTGTAATTCACATATAAAAAAAGGTCCAGTGTGGTGCATTTATGGTGATTTTTTACTGAATTTGTGCCTTTCTTGCTTATAAGTAAAACATAAAGTACAATGTCATAATTATGACCAGTACAGGTACACTTTAAACAGCTGTCAGTGACCAAAACCATCTACTAATCTACAATGTTGAAGAACTATTGATCCACTAATCCTATCAATACATTTATGTAATTCAGGTAAAATGCAGTTTGTCATCTTTACAGTGACGTCAGATGCATCATGGAAACATCATCATTTTCTGAAACAGTAATTCAATAGTAAAACCTGTGTAGTTTGATAAATGACAGTGGATGGAGACACTTGGTTTATGTTCAGGTGATGATAGATTCAGTTGTTTGTCACTTTTGCTTCATTTTTCTCTGTTCTAATGTAATAACCATTGAATTTACTCTGAACTTTTATGAACATCTACATGATCTGCATATAATATAATAAACTTAAGACCTGCTTTTCAATGAAGAATGCAGAGAATAATATTGTAATAAATGGTGATATATCACTAAAGAAAGGTTATATGTAAAGAAAACTTTATTCTAAAGTTTCCTTTATTATTCTTTTACTATACTTCCACTTTTCTTTCTTTTCTCAGATTCTATATTACTTGATTTTCATGTACCTTAAAACCTATTAAATGTACAGCTTAGTTGGCTCTAAGCCTAAAAAAAGTGTTACTGATAATGATGTTCTGCTCTACTATCTAGATGTAATAATTAAAAAAAAAAAAAAGTTCAGTTGAAGTTGGAGTAGATAGGATCATATCAGATTATAGGGCTGGACTTACACCAAATTCTGATCAGGGTTAATATGAAAGATGAGTATGAGATTTCATCACCAGGACAGATTAAATATGAGCCAGTGCATCCTTCAGACTCTGTTATCTGCTCTAACACAAAAAAAAAACATATCTGACTGACATGTTGATCATTCCAACACAAAATTAATTAATCCTAAATAACAACTAATTAACCCTTATTAACCCTGACTCCTCTGGCCAAACAATTCACCACATTTTATAAACCATTCAATCCTAAAAAGTCACAAACATGGTGAATAAGCCTAACCTGACCCTTTTGCAGGTCGTCTTCTGTATCGCTTGGTTTTATGTACAGTTTTGTTGATGACTCATACCATGGGGGGGCTTGTCCTGCTCCTCTTCCTCTGACTCATCCATCAGCCGTTGTCTGTCCTCAGCGTCCACAGCGGCGTTCTGCACCTCCCTGATTTTCCACTGAGGTAATGAATCTGGAGGCACCAGCAACACAAAGTAGCTGGATGTGAAGGGAAACAAGGGCAGAAAGAACAGAATCAGTGTGAATAATGAAAGGATTAAAAAAAACAGAACAAACTCACACAGAGCTAAGGAAGATCAAAGCTAAGTTTCAATGAATGAACAGTTCACTCATAATATATGTCTTTATTTTCTGACGTATGTCTTAGTGTAAATCAGCGGACTTCCATACTTACCTAACTAACATGGCCAATGGGATCAGCAGCATGATGAGAAGCGTAACTCGGGGGGACAGGCCCATCTGGGTGAGGCCTGAGTACAGCAGAGCTCCAGCAACACCAGCACCACCAGTACCAGAACCCCAGCCCCCCAGTACATCCCTGACATACGATGGAACATCAAAAAACGAAAAATCAAAAAACACCATAACACACTGAGGGAAGCAGCACGATCAGACATTTCAGTCTCAAAACTGCATCTGCTCCATATTTAGGGACCAAGCCACAAAGGCAAGGCCCTATTGTATGTTGTTTGTCTTTGTATTATTATTATACTTCCATCACTCTAAACTGCGATTTGACCCCCCACATATGCTCAAAAACTCATCAAATTTAGCACATCTAGCGAAAAATTTGATTCATTCATTCATTTTCTGAGCCCGCTTTATCCTCACTAGGGTCACAGGGGTCGCTGGAGCCTATCCCAGCTACAT
>JAPQRP010000029.1:7948051-7960368 GCA_037367295.1 Apogon hyalosoma | reverse complement strand
TGTAAGTGAATGGGGAAAAAAAAAAAGAATGACATTTTTTAAATTTTGACCTACTGTTTCCAAAATGTAATCAGATCTATTCTGGGTCACTGGCAATATATAAACCCAATTTGGTATGAATTCAAGCAATAGTTTTGTTGTTAAAGTGTTAACAAACAAACTGAACCAAAAACAATACCCCAGCCTCCCATTCAGGGGGGCAGGGTACCAAGATTGAGGCAGTGGTGGACCACAAATCTTTATATTCTGCTGACTGCAATCACTTCAGGGCTTAAACATCACAACTATAGTGATAGTAGGAGTTAATCATGTATTCTTAATCTTACAAGTTACATGTTTCAACATTGACTCGAATGGTTTCATTGATACTTAAAAAAAAACAAAACAAAACTAAAACTAAAAACCACCCTAGTGATGTAGATGGTATTTGAGGTGATGTGTGATGAGTGGATGAGTGTCCGTTTACCGCAGTAGAGACAGGGTTGCAGTCGTAGCGGCTGCTGTTGGTTTTGTTTCCACCTTGGACATCCACGTTCAAAGTGGATGAAACCTAGAAAAAACAGAAGGGTAAGAGGAAAATGCTTTATACCTACAATCCTAGTCCAACATTAGGTTTAGTAAAGTTCTGATGTCCAAGTATATGCATTTGTCAATGTCTATATTCAGACCCAATCTGGATATGTGTGAAGTATGTACAACAGGAAAACTACAGTTTCAGGTTACAAACAGCTTCTATAAACCAAAATGATAGTATTTAGTGTGACCTCCCTTTACACTTAACATGTCTTTAACCCTTTAGTTCAGACAATATGAGATTTATGGCTTTAATTTACCAATGTTTTATTCCAGGTTTGATTCAACATGTGTCAGATTTTTCTAATGGTTTGTGCTCCTTCTTGTCATGGGGTCAGAGGTCACATTAAATACTTTTACAACATATTCAGTTCAATTTTTTGTTCCTTTTAATGCTGTGCAGATATTTCCTGTATTTTCTTGTTGTATCTGAAGAAAAGAGAACAAGGAATAAATATGTATGACCATTTCAGCCCTGATACACAACAAATCTAAAGGTGGAATTAGACTTTTCCAGAGTTCTGTACATCTGCAGTGTTCGTTCTGTTTAAACACTGAGCGATCACACACACTGACAATGTTAATATGAAAAGAAGTGTGTTCTGTCTTACAGATGCTGTGGCATTTCCTGACTCCTGTTTTTTGAGGATGTCATGGGCAGCGCTCAGCATCACCACATATGCAAAGTTGTTGCACAATCCAAGAAACCTAGGTAGGGGACAGAAAATACGAGAGGGTGACTTATCTATGTCAGTTAGTGATTAAAAAAAAAGTGGATGCAAAGATTCTCCTGTAGTTCTGTGAGCTGTACCCTCACTTGTGTAGTTTTCGTTATGACAGTAATTAGAATCAACATTAAAATGTTCAACTGCTTCAACAGATGAAGGTTGTGATGAAGACTGCGGATTTGAGACATTGGTCCCATTTTAAGCAAACAGGAGTTTGTGTTTCAGGAAGTAGGAACAGATAAAAAAAACACTTGTAAAATTCTAGAGCAGGTGTTCAGAGGATTTTCATGGAGGAAACAACACAAGTCCTTAACATAGAAATTGGTTTACAGACTGTTACCATGGATGTAGACAGTGGATGTTAAACAACAGGAAAAAAAACCCAGTCCGACATAAACTTAATGAAAGCACAGATTAATCTTACATAATGAAGCTTAATAATATAAAACACATGTAAATATACTTAACATATAATACAATTATTAATAGTTTCACACAAGATCAATATACAGAGTACCTTTGTTCTAAAGTTATAGTTTCAATACTCCTTTCAAAGTATATTTTTTTCACAAGTTTAAAACTTTAATATAAAATATTTCTTCACTAAAATATCTACAAACCCCTATGTCAGTGTCGTAAATTGTGTTCAATTGCGTAATCGCATTTGATCAAATGTTTCAGACAATTTTTACATTGGGAGAAATCTGTCATTTTCTTTTACAGCACAATTTTGCTAATTATAACTACCGGTAATGTTGACTAACATGAAACCACTAAATGTCATGAATACCATTGAAATACCCTGAGACAAATATAGATTATTTAAAAACAGTTCTACAAGACAAAATAAAATAACAAATATTTCAAGTCAATAACTGGTAACACATAATGTAAAACAGTACTTAATCCAAACTTTTTGCTGTTATAATTTGCTGTTTATTTGATTTCATAGGCAACAAGTGTGCAACTGGTCCTTATAGTATAAGAGTATCCTTGTATTTAGAGTTAAGTAAAGCCATTAAAGCATCAAGACTAAACCCATGACACTCACCAAAACCCAGTCCAGTTGCGCCATTGAGTCGACCTGCCTAGAAATAACAAAGATAAACAAAATGTTTATCAGTTATTTGTAATGTGGCTTTAGAGAAAGGTCCATAACATTTATTTACATCTAAACCTTAACATAGAATGGTATTTAAAGATACCTGCAACGACATTCTGACAAGTAAATGCTGAAATTAAAAATATCTACAAGTTCAATTTAACAAGTCACAATTACATTTAATTGGCATAAAAAATATTTCAAAGTATTTAAGCAGCCATTTTAATGCTCAATATGGTGTATGAGTAATTAATTAAATTATTCTCAGTTGAATGATAATTTCATATAACTACAGTGACATCAGGTGAGCATTTTGGTTTTCATGAGGACTGGGCACATTAATCTCAATTACTTTTATCATTTTAATATCACACTACAAAGAAAAATATTCAGTTTCCATAATGTACAGCAGGCAACCATGGACAGTGGCCCTGCAGTATTTTAAGTTATAATTGCAATTATCAGTACAAGGGCTGCAATGACTAATCAACTAGGTGACAGTCAAAGGCTAAATTAGTTGACAACTAATTTAGTAGTCATCAGGTGATGTCATGCATTTTTGGTCATAAAAAAATTTTCATTTTATTGTTGACTGCAGCTCTTGAGTATTTAGCTGTTTGTTTAACAAACTTTGTTAGACACTGTAATTGTTATAGCTACATAAAATGCACTTTTGTTTAAGAGGAAAAAAGTCTTTCATTGCTGCTGCAATATTTGTTGAATAGTGAATTAAATATTTGTTTAACAAACTTTGTCATGCATTCTAATTGTTGGGCACCAAATTCTCTTGTTAAAGGACAAAAAAATGTATTTTATTGTTGCAATAAATAGACATAAGAGCCACTGTTGTTTTGTTTTGAGTTCATAATCTGCGTAGTGGACTAGTATTTACAGTAGTCGATGACCAGTCAACAAATGAAACAGTCATTAATTCCAGCCATACATTTTACTAGTTTCAGTGCATTTAGGATAAATAATCAAAATGACATCGTAGATTTGTGAATGATTTATGTTGATGTCTGACATTAGAATGAGTAGCTAATAATAAGTAGTTAATACAGTAACTGCATTGTAGATGTTAATGTGTGTTTTTCCAGAGCAGATTTTTAGATGAAAATGGTATATGTGAAAGTAAAAGTCCAACACACTACGGGCAGCAGTGAATGTATGTGGGGATAATGTCACATGTGAACTGTTTGTGTTGTCCATTAAAGTCTGTGCAGATATGTGAAAGACAGATATTTATTTTTAATGCTCTGTTTTCCATTTACTGACAGTTTCAGACCCACCACTACCTTCAGGATGTGGGCTGGGATGCGCGCGGATGCTGGATGACTCCTCCATGTTTACAATGATTGGAGACCAGAAATGACGGGCTGATTAACGTCTCAAACGTCTCACACGCGCTGTAAACACGACGACAGGAATCACTTGGGAAGCTTCGCCATTACCGTGGACACATTCCCGCCCAGAACGAGCGATGTTTTGTAGTTTTACATCTGATTTTTCCGGAGCTGAAGCATAAACTTCCACAACGTCATGTGAAGCGCGGTGTTCCATGTAAATAAGTCCCCCCTAGAACAACACCAACACCACAGTTCCGCACAATGTTACACAATGTGTACACGATACACAAGGTTTAGGTCACTGACTGGGTCATTCCAGCAGGACTGCTTGCTTTGTTTGCAGAACGTACTATGCATCACGGTCATATTTCACAACAGAATATACACTTTAATCTTAACTAGATACGTCTGCTGGCAAATTTACTCTTTTTGAAAACTGTTTATTAATTTACAGCTAAAACAAATGAGTAATCCATGAGGCTTAGATGTAACAGTAGCATAAGTATTTTTTTCTACTTGGTAGTAGGCCTACTAGTAGTTCATACAGGAAAATGTGTGTGTGCATGTAGAATACTTGACGATCTGTCAAGCAAAACACTTGAAGTATTCACAAGATGCTGATACATGTCAGACAGCCAGTAAATGAAGCAATTTATCTACACACACCAGTTAGATATAGGCCTATGTTTGATAACTTTGTTTGATTCAGTCAGTCACTGGCTATGTTCTGTGGCAAATGCCATGCAGTTATATAGTTCCAACTGTATAATAATACATTACATACCTAGTTCAGGTTTAACTCCCTTCATCATATAAACACTAGTTATAAATGGCATGTGCACAGTGGACCCCCACACACGTACACATCCCCTCCAATAAAAGAGACAGGAGAGCCTTGGAGTGCAAAACTTTGTGCCTAAGCACCACCCACAGGATTAAATGTCATGTCCAGAAAAGAATCAAGACAAACAAATAGCAAATACATCTGAACCTTCTGTTCCAGTCAGTCCCAGAGGTTGTGTTGGACTGGGTTCTGGTGACTGCAGAGCCCATCGGCAAACACTCAACTCATCATCCTGTTCATGAAACTAGTGTGAAATGATGTGATCTTTGTGGCAGGGCATGTTATCGGTCATCAGAAGATGCGGATGCTAAGGTTATAATGGAATGGATGTGACCGCTAAGAATTCCCAGGCTCTGGTGTCAAAACCATGATCAGTTAAATATTCCCTACACCAGTACACCAGCAGACAGAATCCCCGAATAAGGCCTCAGGATAGAATCCATCTGACTGAGGTCAAAACACAGCATAAGTTTCTGAAAGCAGCCAAATGCCCAGTTAATATAATTCCACACAGTACACTATCATCATTTCACATAATTCTGCGAGAATAATATTTTCACCACCCCGAGTCAAATGGGAATAAGGTCTCTGAAATATTTCCAAAACCTTAATACAGAATTATTTAACCCAAGTGTTTTCAAAGTTAGTTTGATAGTGTATGATTCAATGCAGTACTCCACCACTGACTGGAGGAAAGGGCTGATGGTGCTGATTAGATGCTGATTAGAAGATGACTCCACGATTCCATCTGTCTTCAGTGTATTTAACAGAGCAGCTTCTGTGTTTGCTTCACTCATCTAGCAATGACTCTGTACAAACTGGTGGCAGTGCTGGTGCTGATGCACAACATGGGAGGTAAGAACACGGGACCAAGATCACCATGACTGGTTAAATGTCAGTTTACCAACTCACAAGTAAAAACACTGTGTTGCCTATATAATCTGCTACTGTAAACTCTTGTTATACATATAAGATAAGCTTTGTGAACATATACTGCTGGATTTTGAGGTTTGTTGGGGGTGGAGGTCAGGAGCTCTATCGTCGGGGGACATAATGCTCAAATAGGCAGCTGGCCCTGGATGGTTCACCTCAACTTAACAACAGACAACAACACACGTTGGCGCTGTGGTGGCACCATCCTCAACAGTCAGTGGGTGTTGACAGCTGCCAACTGCTGGAACAGGTCTGGGTTTGTTCATGTACATTTTACTTATGAAATCTGTTTCTTTTACTAAATCCTAACCATGAGCTGTATTTGGGGTTTGGGTTATAACAGCATCTATACAGAAAACCTTCTAATGTTTAACATGTGGCTGAAATATAACCTAAACTACACCAAATTAAACATGGCTCAGATGTAACCCTAACCTTAAATTTACTCCCCTGAGGTCTAGAGATGGTTGTTAAGGTTAAGGTTATAAGAGTTCCAACCAGCCTTCACTTACAGATCAAAATAATTTTTTATGTTGACAAAGAGATCATGTGAGATTTCCTGGGGTGAAATCGGCTCATTTGATGCATCAAGTTAAAAAGGAAAAAAAATTTTTTTTTTTTTTTTTATATCTTCTTAGACTCACATGACTGTGTTGTTAAAAGTGTGCTTTCATGAAACAATAGTTTTTATTTGCCTGAGATGCAGTAGCTTAAACAGAGGAAGTAATGTTGTTGTTGGTTTTTTTTTGTAAAAAAGAAAAAAAAAAAGCATGGTTCACGTTGTTTTTCTATTCCAGGCAGCTAAAATAAAAGGCCTCTTCAAAAGTGGCAAGACCATGTTAAGTTTTACCGACAATTTGACCTATAATCCAAGTATTTTCACTGTACGTTTGACTTTTACAGAAAAAGGGTTTTAATAACACAGAACATTCAGCTAAAGTGGATCTTTTCTGATGTGACACTGCATTTTCTGGAAAGTGTCATAAAACCAAACAATACCATGTCTTATAATTAATGCAATAAATTTCATACTGTCTGAACTAAAGGGTTAAAGACATGTTAAGTGCAAAGGGAGGTCACAATAAATACTATCATTTTGGTTTATAGAAGATGTTTATTACCTAAAATATTTGCTTCTCTTGCTGTACATACTTCACATATATCCAGATTAGGTCTGAATACAGACACTGACAAATGCATATGTGTCTTGGCGTTCTTTCCAACAAGACTGATGTAATCCTAGAAGGATAGATGACTAACACATTCAAAAGACGATCCCTTGGAGCACCCACCAGGGCATAAACAACAACAGTATTAGGATAAAAATACAGAAAAGAGATGAACAAGAAAACAACGTAAAA
Source organism: Apogon hyalosoma (assembly GCA_037367295.1). Lineage (NCBI taxonomy): Eukaryota > Metazoa > Chordata > Actinopteri > Kurtiformes > Apogonidae > Apogon > Apogon hyalosoma. The sequence goes on along the minus strand of JAPQRP010000029.1, from coordinate 7,953,481 downwards.
GGACAAAATAGTGTAACAGGTGAACAGAACAGACCAAACATGTTAAAAACTTGACACATAAAACTATCATATTACACACATTTTCTGAATGTATGTCAAGTAAATATATGATTTTTAATGATACCATGAGTTCGTGTCCAACAATGACCTGAATTAACATTAACACTGGAGACAGAAACCAGACCCAACTGTCAAAATGACTGTTTCATGTAAAGGACATTTGTTGTGAAAATGTAATAACACCTTTGGTGATTGGTTGCTAATATTTAAAGTAGTACTTAAAGCAATACAATTAAAACCTTATTTGTCCCATTTTCCCTGAACCAGCGTCACAGTGAATATTTCTAAAGTGTTTTACTTTCAACAGACTTGTTTTCTTTTCAGAAATATTGTAGAGATCCCTAAGTAAGAGGAAGAGCAACATGTAAGGTAGATGCTAATGCTTTAGCTGATTTTCTTTGCTGGTTTTATCAACTTTAAATATTACATGGTCATATGAAAAGTGCATAAAAACTACAATGAAATAAAAGAAAATAGAAATGCATGTTAAAGGCTCTTGTGCACAAAAATATAAAGTGCACAATACTGGACTTTTAATAAACAATGTTTCTGTAAATAAGTTTGATATCACACGTTCTTTCAGTTGATATTTTCCAGTTTCCTTCCAATACTTAAAAGTTTCAAACTAACACTAAAACAATAGACAGTCTCAACTACATCCAGCCAATCCCTTAAAAGAAAAAGAAAAATACTTGATTATAACTGAGAAACTGCCAAGTTTTTTAAACAAGATAAGATCATAGAGAATAGAAATGTCAAAGTCTAAATATAAGGAACAATACAAAAACAAACTGAATAATAAAACTGAAATAAATATTCTGTCACATAAGCTGGTTTTCACTGTGCTGAATGATTGTTAAAACAAAATAAACTGGCCACTTCCTCAAAATAAAAATAAAACTACTATTAAAGTGAACTGAAAAACTAAGAAGATGAAAACAGAAACTAGTGACCATTTGAAAACAACATGAATTTTCAGAAAAAGTTACTTCAACACCACATTTCTCATAAACCCTGTGTCAACTGAATTTACTGAACCTTCTCATTATAATCTAATTCAGAGTTTTGTGTGTTTTGACTCTACATCGTCATTTCCATATATGGTGTGTGTTTGCGTTCACAGAGACCCCCACCCTAACATAAGGCGCTCCATGGTGTGGGTGGGGTCCCACAGCCTGCGGGAGGCGTCTGTGCGTTACATGGGCATAGAAACCGTCATCCCACATTATGATTTCAAGGCCCTCGACGCCGGGTTCATCAATGACCTGGCCATGGTCAAACTGAAGAAGAAGCTGACCTTCAACAACCACCTGGTGGCCCCTATCAGTCTGCCCTCCCCTGATGACAAGTTCGACCCATCATCCGAGTGTTGGATCACTGGGTGGGGCAACATTGGACCTGATGGTACAGTCGACAAGTGTACATCACCACAAATGAACACACAAACACACCCCTATGAGGCACAAATACTTCATTCCAGGACTTCAGCAGAGTTTCCACATCTTTAAGAACTTTTACTTTTACTGTGTAGATTTTAACACAAATATGTCGACTTTCTACTGCTTCCATTTTCAGAACTAACACTTTCACGTATTTAAGAAAAATAACCATTATCTTTATTTTGTATCCCTGCATGTTTTCCCAACATCAGGACTGTGTGTCAGTGTTCCCACTCAAAATCATTGTAAAAGATAACAACCTAAGATCATGAAAAAGTAAAGATCTGACAAGATGGAAATTACATTAAAATGCTATTAAAAGATGTAACAAGATGTAAACAATTTTGAAAAATGTAAGAGAATGTTACAAGCACTTAAATGTTCAAATCTGTAAATCAGTCTAACAGCCTGAGACCAGCATATGTCTGGAATAATTTAAGAAAACAACAGACCAATGAGAGAAACTTTGCAGTACTGAGCTAACACTAAGCAGATCCAACAGTACAAGGATTATTTCTCTACCAATAACGACTATTGTGACTATGACTATGGTTTTACCTTTGCTTTTTTTCTAAGCATAAATTGGTCTTATATTAATGAAACTTCTATTAGCTAATCAATTGGTTTGTGTTACACTGAAATGATTCCCACTGGAAACAAATACACTAGGGTTTATTAAACAGCTGTATAGACTGCATTTCTCATTGTATGTGATGCATGTGACCAATATCAAAATGGCTTCTGCCTTGGTATATTTTACCACCTTTGAGAGCAAAGAGAAAAAGTAATGACAGAGTTGAAAATTACTCCAGTCTTTGCATGTTTAAGCTGCAGAGAAATATTCAGACTGTGAACAGATCATGGATGGAGACAGTTACAATGACATCACCTCATTACTTGGGTCTATAGTTTTTACATTTCTGTATTTTCACAGTTTGATAGTTGAACAGTTTTACAACAAACTATTACTATATTGACTTGTAAAATGGTCTTTTAAACTGACAAACATATATGTAAATGATGTGTAATTCAAACATGATCAAAACCGACTTGTCTCTCATTGACTGAAATAGTTTTTTCCAAAATAGGGTCCCATGGTGCGCAATCAGGAAGGGGTGGGACTTAAACTCTCTATTAAAGATGTAACATAAGCTCCACCCTTTAAACATCCTGTCATATATAGTGATGGAAAAAAGGCAAATTCAAGGTTTGAAAACATCAGCTTGCCAATCATATGGGAAATACCTTCTTTTATTCAAATGAGACTAAAGCTGTGGTTCTGATCTAATGTTCTCCTCTGTGTTGTTCAGTTAAACTGCCTGGTGCAGAAACCCTCCAGGAGCTGAGGATTCCCATCATCAATGACACTGTGTGTAAGCAGCAGTATCCAGGGATGACTGAGGGCATGATGTGTGCAGGAGACATGGATGGAGGGAAAGACGCCTGCGAGGTGAGTTTTAATCAGTGCACAAAACCCACAGAGGAACTAGAAAGACAAACACCACTGAACACTGACCACGTCACTTTACACTTAAAATGATGACTCTAGCTTTTAAATTGTTTTGTAATTACTTAACAATATTACTTTTTTGAAGAAGAAATCGGTGTGTTTTTCTGCTGGTATCAGATGATTGTTTCCAATTCCATCTTTGATCTTACATCGGTGTTGTCATGGTAACAGCCTGTTCACTTATGTTTGTGTAAAGGACTTGGCCCAGTTTTTCCACTTAAAATCCTTCCACTCACTGCGGAGTTCTAAATGCATTTGTTACTCCTCATAGCAGCTGTAGTAGTATTCATTAACTTAGAAAACAAGTAAGTTAACATCACCAAATGACACAGCACAGACTCCAACCCAAATTTCATATATGTACATTTGGATCTTACATGAACTATTCACTACAGTTTTTTAAGTAAAACTAGTGGAGCATTTCCACAGTAGTAGTGGAAGCAGACAAACCTTTAATGAGTAACTGTGTCTCATCATCATTTGGTTTTGTTAGTTGACCTTGTGTGTGTCTAACTACACACATATTGCTTTGACTGAGGGTTCACAGATTGATAACATGTATTTGTACTTTGTGCTGTAAAGGGGGATTACGGGGGTCCGCTGGTGTGTCGTACAGCTGCTGGGTTTGTGCAGGTGGGCATCATGAGTTATGGGAGCTGTGGTCTGCTTCGCCGCCCCGGGGTCTACACCAAGGTGTCCGCATACCTGGATTACATCAAGTATTATATCCAGCAGTAGGATTCAGCAGATGTCGAAACCAGAGGCTGAAGCAGCAGCATTAGCACTTACTCTGTCTCCTGTTTACCACCTTCAGTCTGTAGAATCATGTTGACATGTGTACCCATTTCACTTCTTTAGTTCAGTTCAATTCTTTGCATTAAATCTCTGAAGCATCAATTCTAGTGTGTGTGTTTTTCTAAACTGGGTTGAATTCTTACTTTTCCCTCTTATATTTCAACTCTTTTAACAGTAATGTGAAGAACCCATCTGTACTTTGGTGTGCTTTCACTCACAGCCACAAATGTCCCAGAAATTATCTCTGAAACAAACTGTGTTCAAAATATATTCAGTTTGTCATTGAGAAATAAATATACTATAAAGTGTGTTATCTATGGCTGCCTGAGGAAACAAACATGAGCCTTTAAATGCAATATGACAAGAATGTAGGCAGCACATTTAACAAATACAGTTGAACATCGGCATCGGTTTGGGCTCATTCTGCTGGTTTGATGTTTAGTCCAATATCAACTCTTTAAATAACTTTGTTGGCATAAACTCCTGTCTCTAGTTGCTAAACGCTGCCTCATGTTCACTCTTTGTGTCAGCTTTTTTGTTTTGGACATAGTGGTGGATGTATGTAAGAGTTCTGGTGTTAAATACAGCTGATGTTTGTGTCTGACAGCAAAACACAATGAAATGGTTGGAAAACTGATTAAAAAAAAAAGTTCAGAATCTAAATAACATGCCACACCTTAAAGTAGGACTGAAGTTAGATAATGTCAGTTCTGTAGCCACAATTAACAGAAAAAGATAAATATTTACATTTTATGTAATTTTTAAACTCTACTTCACTGTATGGACTTATGATTTACACCTAAATAAATGTGTTAAGTAAACCTTGGACTAAGGGTTTCCTTATATGACTTTTAAGAGAAGGGCCGGCATGGGACGCTCATGAGCTTTAAAAATGTCCCACACAAAGCTCCACTATCACCTCTATGATCACACTAATTTACTTTATCAGCATTTGTCAAATGTGCACCATTTGAAAAAAAATTACCTAAGTTATTTGCTTATTCCTGATGACAGGTTCATTCAATGTCAAAATTCAATGCCAGGAAAAATTCTAGTTGTCTTTTTTTTTTTTAAATGGCATCTCAGTCTAAACTCATCTGGACTTAGTGCCACAAATAAGTTTGACCCTGGAAGGATAAAGATTAAGGTGATAAGATGTATAAAATTACCTTATGGGGGTTGTGTGATGCTAATTGAAGCATCCTGGCAGAGGTATGTGCTTTCTAGGTTTTTGGTTTTCTTCCTGGATGTTTCTAGTTTATGTTGTGAATTCTACACATTTTGGGACATTTCTGCTCAGCCCTTTTAAGCAACATCAGAACAGAGTGAAAGTTAGAGCACTAAGATATCTCTGTAAATGCTCATCTGTTCAGGTCAGTGTTCCTCCTTGTTTGTTCAACTGGACTGTTTTTTGTGCTTGAAAACATTTAATTCCTCATCCAAGAGACTTGTTAAGTTCTAAGTCTAATGTAGAGACTATGCATCAACATTCTGTAAGGTCACCAGTCTACTTATAAGCCTTCATGTTCACTCTGGTAACTCTGAACTAAAGTAATGCAATAAAACACTTGATTACACATTGTAAATATTGTAAAATAACATCCCATTCATTAGTGATTTCACTTT
>JAPQRP010000029.1:7932032-7942833 GCA_037367295.1 Apogon hyalosoma | reverse complement strand
GAATCAGCATCACCAAAATAGCTTTATACAGGCATTTGCCTCCAGGTAGCAAAATCTTTGTTGACCAGTGTTATACATATGTATAATATACAACAGGCCAGGACAAACGTCCTGCCCCCTCAAATGAAAGTTTGCAAAGCTTCAGGAGGTAGGGAAAAGACAACTGAGCATTAAGTTTCATTTTCACTCCCCCCCAACTAACTGACTGACTGACCGACCAAAACGCACGCTCGTGCCCCCCCCGATTACATACTGCTACACCAACAGATCAATTCCACTGGAAACACTGCCCGCACACACACACACACACACACACACACACACACACACGTATGTGTGTGTACAGAACCCTAAGGCCTACAGTGCAACAATGAACAGAGTAGAAGAATATAAAAAAGTAGTATGTGACCCGTGGGGAACCAGGGGTTGTAGATGAGGTAGTTTTTGTGCTGGGGAGAGTAGACTTTTGAGAAAAGATGTTAAGTTTATATTTTATAAGTAGTGTCATAAAAATTGTTTGGCAAGTCATTCTTTAAAATGTAAATGACAATTAATATACAGTATTAATACCCAGGTGTGCCTGCAGAGTGAAATTGTGAGGTGCACAAGAAGTGCAGGGGTGGGGGGTAGGTGATCTGTAAGAACAGGGGGGTGGGGGTAGTGGTGGCAGGAGTTCTCCGTAAGTATCAGGACGTACCTTACCCCACTCTCTCTCTCAGAGAGAGAGAGAGACAGAAAGACAGACACATATATATCAGTGTCTCTCTCTCATGTCACTTAGTACACACAGGCCGTATGGCTGCAGGCACCAGTGTTAAAACCGGTATGTCAGGACTGCAGGAGCAAATGTGGTGTTCCTGTTTCTAACTTCAGTTCCTGTCATGCAGTGTGGTACTGCGCTTCTGTGATTATAAAACAACTGTATTCCAAAATGATTAATGTCTCCGAAAATATTGGTCCTATCAACTTGCCGAGATATTTAATGTGGCTTTGGGACAACATAAAAATGTCTCAATTTGTCAGAATCATGCCGATACACACACACACACACACACACACACATGCTCTGAGACCTTCCAGTATCATGATATAGATAAAATACAATTGTAAATGATGGATTCACTGGCCTAATGTACTAATCCAATCAGAAGACACTTAACATTCTGGACTACTGCACAGGTAGAACAGCCATTTTCACCACGATGCAAACTCATTTTTAGGAAAAGATGATTTCTAACAAAGTATTGAAGATACAGAGGATCATCCCCCGCCAAACATCACAGGTAAAAATGTTTAGACTGATGCTCCATCTGGATGCAGCACATCCCTGTAATCACTGGATTTAATCCAGATCAATTCAATATCAAGATCAGGGATGATGCTCAACAATCACTACTGTGAACCTGCAGCCACATCAGACATTTTCAACATGCGGCATGATGGATAAAATCTGTTTTCAATTACCCACAAAGAACCTGACAAAATAAGCTAACACTGTGCAGTGTTTCCTGTGGAACTGATCTGTTTGTGTGGCGGTGCGTAATGGGAGGGGTCCACACGCGTGCATTTCAGTAGGTAACCATGCGCAAGTCGGTTTCTGTCCTACTTATAATACTATGGGGGTACGGGGGAGTGCAGTCCGTGCCCCCCGCAGCAGTGAAAGTGAAACTTTACGCTCATTTATCTTTTCCCTACCTCCTGAAGCTTCACAAACTTTCTTTTGCAGGGGCTGGACGTTTGTCCTTGACTATTATATATTATACATATGTATAATAAGTCTAATAGACGGTGATGGGTTTTCTGTATGAAATGTATAGTGTGGCGGCAAGGATTTTGCAGTGGTGATGCACCACGGCAAAACCTTACCAGCAGAAATGCTGTTGTAGTTAACAAAACACTACTTTTGTTTGAAAAGCCAATCTGTAGCTCTTAGATCCAGAGGAGTTTTTTGGTCTGTTCCATCCACTGTTTCACTCTGTTAAACAAAGCTAAATCTGCTGTGTTTTCAGGCTCATGTTTGTTGCATACTCATGTTCATATTACCTGGCAGCGCAGCCTCAGCTGTTTACTGACATCAGCCAAGCCCTCTACAGTCTTGACCTTGGCCAAGTCCTCTCTCAGGTCCTGGTGGATCTGGAGCCTACAAACACACAACGGGACAATGAAAGAGACCAGGAGCTCAACAGAAACCAATCCATAACATTTGTCACTTATCTACCAATGCTCCTGACCTGGTTTTCCCTGAAACAGGTTGGTTTAAACCTCTTAAGCTGGGTTTCACGTCCCTTCTTTATAATGTTTGCTCATTGTTCTGGTTTGGTCTAGAATGATTTTCTGAGCATGAGGACTTACGTGTGATGCCAGAGCTTGAACAGGTGGGCACGTACGAACGACAGAGTGCAGGGGGGGTGCTGCTTCACCACCTCCAGATACTCCTCTGCCATCTCCCACACAGGGGGGCTACGACCCTCGAACAGAGCAGGGTTATGAAGGTTCCCCTCTGAAACCAACAGCAAAACATACACACAGATGCAGAACATTCCAATCATTATTGTCACTGTTTAATGCCACTAATGAAATGTGACCTAATGTGTTTAATAACCAGAGGAGCTCCTGACCGGCACTCATGACCCCCTGGACCCCAGTCTCCTGAATGCAGCGCTCCACGTCACTCAGATGCTGAATGTTTCCATTGGCAAACACCGGAATCCCAACAGCCTTCCTGAAGCAAAAACATGACAAAGATTCACAGATGTCTTTCACAGTGAATTCAGTCTTATTGAGATCATCAGAACAATTCTTGCTTTGGTTTGTAAATGTTAGGCTTAGTTTGGAACAGTCCTGACCTGTAGTTAAGGATTTGGTTCTTTTAGAAGACCTGTGGGTTGTGTTTAATAACTGTATATTTTAATGTAGAGTGAGCCAAAGTGTTATCATCATGAACATTTTCATATGAGTCATTATCAATATTTATCACAATAAACATCAGTGTAAAGGCTGAGGTTTCACTTAATGAGAAACCCAAAACATTATTTGTGGTTTTGTGGATTTGCAAAAGATTTAACAAGGTGAAAACTACTGTGCATAAAACATAAAAAGATGAAAAGATATACAGGACTAAATGATGTAAAAGATTCTACAAGATAAAGATGATGCAGAAGACAAACCCAGTGTAAATGGCAGTGACATAAAAGTTGGTCACTTAATTTTTTATTTTTGGTCTGCTGTGAAAATTTACATGTTAAATCAAAATAAATGAAAGTGAAATGTGGGTTGTTATTTATCAAGATGAAAACAATTTAACATTCTGTAAGGGATTTAGCGAACACTCTAAATGTCTTAGGCAGCCATTAACTACGTTGATTTTACATGCTTGTAATGAGTATAATATCTATATCTGTCTCTTTATCAAAATACAGCAAAAACTAGAAGGGAATTAAATGCACAGCATTAAAAGCTAACAAAAAAATAATCTAAACTTCATGCCCTTTACAGGAAACAGTTAGTGTTTACAAAACACTGGAGTTGAGATCACACTGATCACACTTACTGAATTCATCCTCTGGTGTTTTTTTTACACCAGGTTTCATTCATAGGAGTTGAGATCTCTCAACTCCTAAACAATAAGAAACATTGGGCATGTATTGAATGAAACCTGGTGTAAAAAAAAACACCAGAGGATGAATTCAGTAAATCTCATGTCAGTGCAGAAGAATTCAACACGTTAAGTACAAAGGAAGGTCACACTAAATACTGAATAGCTCAGTCCATTTTTAAAATGAAATTCTTTAATTCTTTTAATGCTGTTCTTTATTTCAGTTGTACTTTGAAACAGAGACTGAGAAAAGCATACATCCATTATAATACATTCTACTTGTACTAAAACATCAAATCTACTTATAGCCTAAACCTTTTGCATACTTCTAAATATTCCCCATCAAAACAATTAACACAATAAATAAAATGCATGACAACAGTGATAATGGTTTTATGACCCAGCTCTGTCTTAATGTGATCTATTTAAAGTCTGGGTCATGACTGGACCTTCAAACCCTGATAAGATTTTCAGGGCTTTTCAGGATGGCCCGTTACAAATGTCCCTTATATCATCATCGCAGTATGAATTTTATTTGTTTTTGAGTGAGACTGGACTGACCTTTTCTAGTCATGTAATAAAAGTTGAAGTTACCATGTCAAAATGCTGGACGAGTGTTTGTGCTCGTGGGCATATAAGGTACATGTGAATAGTCCTAACGTGTCCTGGTTTCTCACCGAACAGCCTTTATGTGCTCCCAGCTGGCGATCCCCGTCATGGCTCCTTTCTGGTCTTTAGTTCTACCGTGCACCGTCAGCAGCTGGAAACAAAAGATGAGTTTAGACTTTACAGGCTTTTACCCACACATCCTAAGAAGGTTAAACACTGCTGAGAGGATGCATGCTACCTGACATCCAGCCTTCTCAAGCATCTGGGCGTAGCGGACTGTTTTCTCGATGTCTTTGAACACACGGATCTTACATGTGATTGGCACAGACAGCTTCTCATTGGCTAATCTGACTGAATAATATTGAAGAGAGATAGAGAGTTTCTGAAATAACATTTTGTCCAACTTGTGTCAAATTCCTACTGTGCTAAACTGATTAAACAGTTGTAGATTTAAACACACTCACCCATTTTTTCTAACAGCTCCCACTCATCTTGTAGGAAAACGCCGTAATGCCCTAAAAAGCAGCATCCACATGATGAATATGGTCCAACTGTACTGATAGAACCACAAGGAGGTGCCAAAGCCAACAGTGTGAGGGTTTTGTGTGTACCTCTCTTGGCAATCATCTGAGGACAGCCCAGGTTGAGGTCGATGGCGTCGCAGTAGTCCTGGGCCAACAGGGCAGCCTGGACAAACACCTCCGGGTCATTGGCACAAAACTACACAAAAAAACACACACACTATGTTGTCATGTCAATTCCATAAGGTGTGAAAATGATGTCAACAGAGAATAAGGAACAATATACTGCGTGTCAATGGAGAGGATCAGCAACAACATAAAAAAGACACAATAAATGAAAATAACTTAAAGGATGTGATAAGACAAAGAAAATAAGTGATACAACTAAGACAGTGTAAAAGATGCTACAAGACTCAATCCTTTACTGTTTGCTTATCAGCCACATGAAGGAGTGGAAGATGCAAAACTGTACATCTTGGGACACTGTATACAAGCACCTTGAGAAACTAGGATCCCACACAAGACTTTCATTTGCCGATTTTTCCTTGGCTTTTTACAAAATGCAGCCCCACATTTTAATGGAGAGGCTGGCCTCTTTTGTCTTCCAGACCCGGTGCTCCTGTTGTTGAATTTTTGTTACAGAGGGTCCAGCAGGTTTGAGTGAATGGACAAATGTCCAGGACACTATCAAACACAGGTTCACCTCAAGGTTGTGTATTGTCTCCACTTCTGTTTATCATGTACACTGACAACTGTAGAACTTCTTTAGAGGACAGGTTTATTGTCAAGTTTTCTGACACCACCATCCTTTTATCCCTCCTTCAGGGGTCAGAGTCCAATCATGGTCCTTCCCTATAAAATTTTGTCAGCTGGTGTGATGACAATCATCGGGACTTGAAGGTCTCAAAAACTAAAGACATGATTATTGATTTTAGACAATGATCACAAAGTGAGTGTGATCCATGGTGAAGATGTTCAGATTGTGGATTCATACAAATATCTTGGCACTATTTTTGACTGTAAGCTCAGGTTTGATGCCAATACTGAATCTGTGGTTAAGAGGGGCGGGGCCCAACAGAGAATCCATCGAATGAGGAAACTGAACTCTTTCAATATCAGTGAAATCTTAAGGAACTTTTACTGTTCATTCATTGAAGGCCTCTTAACATTCTCTTATCTGTTGGTTCAGTGGTTTAACCCTGAAAGACAAGACCAGCCTACAAGCCATTGTAAAAACATGTTCCAAGATCATCGGAGTCAGACAGATTTGTCTCCCCTCTGGGACCTTCAGGTAGTGAGGAAAGCAGAAACTATCATCAGGGATCCTCACCATGTGTTGTCCAAGGAGTTTGCTTTGATGCCTTCAGGCATGCACCTCAGAGGAGATCCAACAGATGTTCAAAATCTTTTATTCCTTCAGCTGTCACACTTTTAAACTCTGACAGCAGTCATATCATATAAGATTTTTTATTGTTAGTAGAACTAACAGTCTTTTAGTCTGCATTAGTATTTATTCATTCATTCATTATCTGAACACAGGGGTTGCTGGAGCCTATCCCAGCTACTTATATATATATATAGAGAGAGAGAGAGAGAGAGACAAACAATCACTCTCACACCTATGGGCAATTTAGATTAACTGCTGAACCTATCAGTGCATGTCTTTGGATGGTGGGAAGAAGCTGGAGTACCCGGAGAGAACCCATGCAGACACAGGGAGAACATCCAAACTCCACACAGAAAGGTCCCATCCACTGGTGTTGGAATCGAACCCAGGACCTCCTTGCTGTGAGGCACAAGTGTTATCCACTGCACCACCGTGTTGCACTGGTATCACAATGGCATTTATTGTTTATTTATTGTTGATTATTTAATGTATCTATTTGTAGTTGCCTTCCAATGACCTATCTGGTATTTGTATACTGATTCATGTTTGTCACACTGCACTTTGAATGTGGACTGATGTCTGTGGTAAACTGCAAATGAATTGCCTGTATGGGATAAATAAAGTTTCGAAATCTGAGACAAAAACAGTGTAAAACACAAAATATAATACTAACACAGCATGCAAAATGACAATACAACCAAAAGCATCTAAAAATGTACAGTTCTAAGAACAGATGCAACATGATACAACTAAGACAAAAGATGAAAATTACATAAAATATATGAGGAAGAATATGTAAAGACAAAAACAGTGTAAAAGACAAAATGAAGCACAAAAACAATATGACAAGACAATTGAATGAAAAAGATGCAACATAACATACAAAATGTAACAAGACAAAAATGACACAAAAAAAAAAAAAACAACAAAATAATGAGAATGACATAAAAAAAGATGAATCACAAAAACTAGGCCAAACAATTAAGTGGATGAAAAGATGCAACACAATAAAATGATGTAAAAGAACTAACAAGACACAACAAAAAGGGTTAGGTAACAACAGCCACAAAACTCATGTAAAATAACACAAGCAACATGGTTAAAATTACTGTAAAAGATGAAACACAACAAGACGATGTTAGACAAAAACAAGTCCAGTGATGCAGTTGATGAAAATAATGTAAAAGACGGTCATCTGTGGTTTTAAATTTTTTTTTTTTTTTTTTTTTTTTTTTTTACAGTCAGAATATGACAAACACCTGCCAAACAGCAGAACATTTCACAACTCTACAGGCAGAACATGAAACTTTGGTGTTATAGCTGAAAACAGAAACAAACTAAATTCAAGACAAAAAAAAGCATTGAATATTAACTGACATATTTTTATATTACAATAATTACAATCGTTGTAAAATAAAAATATATGAGAATAAATACACTACCTGGCCAAAAAAAAATCCAACATGAAATATTTTGCTTTAAGCTTAGATTACTTTGTGGTATCTTTGATGACACACAATGCTTATGCAATTTCACAGTAGGACAATCATTTTAGTCATCTACATTTTATATTAATGACAGAGTCAGACCAGTGTTCTGTCCATCACATCCCAAAGACTCTGAAAGTGGTTCAGTCTGAACTCTGGTGTCCAATCCATGTGTAAATGATGTCTCCTGCTCATGAACCACTCTTTAACAATCTAATCCTGATGAATACATGTCAGTCATCCCAGAATATGTCTAGGTCATCAGCAAAGAAAAAACCCACTGTTGTTCATACCTGGCCATTCAATTTATTCAGGTTCGTCTGGCCTCGGTTTATGGTCACATGACGTTACTGAACCTAAACCTGACCAACTGAACCAACCTCAGATCAGGCTTGAACTATAGGCACAAGGTATAAGGGATAATTGCTTCATCCTCCTCTCTTCCCACCCTGATGCACCCATCACTCTAGAACAGGGTCAATCTGGACTCATCAGACTACATGACACTTATCGATGTAAACACAGTCCAATATTTATGCTCTCTATCAAACTGATGGATGTTTCAGAAATTAGAAGATACTACATCAGTTAAAGGGTTAGAGAACTAAAACATATCAATCAGTTCATTCATTATCTAATGGAAGGATCTGAACTATTGGCTTTGTAAAGTACAGGTATGGACTTTTTTGGCCAGCTGTATATACTGCTGTTGTTCGGACTAAACTTTGCCATGGAAATGCTAACAGACCTGTGTGATGAGAGGCCGGTCCTCCTCACAGACTTCATTATAAAGGTTCTCCCTCCTGTAGTTGGAGTCACGAACAAACACCTGAGCGTGAAACATGGGGGTGTAGCAGAGCTGGGCGCCATGGCGACGGCTCAGCAGACGCCAAGCCAGCTCACTCTGGTCCACCATGGGCGCCACCACGAAGCGCGCTTCCTTCAAGGTTTGCTTCCAGAACTCGAAGCCCTGGAGCTTAGACATGGTGGAAAATGTCACCAAACCCAGAAGGACGGCACCAAACCTGGACAGACGGCACCATGGAGAGTCAAACCATTGTGTAGCATCAGAACATCCCATAGATTCTCAGTCAGGTACAGGTTTGGACTCTATGGTGTCCAATCCATGAGTGTAAATGATGTCTCATACTCCTGAAACACTTTTTAACAATCTGATCCTGAAGAATCTTGGTACAGTCAAATGTTTATGCCCTGAAACTGATCCAACTGATGGTTGATTCAGCAAAGAGAAACTATTCACTCCATCAGCTAAACGGTTAAAGAACTGAAACATATTAATCACTGCAATAATAATCAAATGGGCAGATCTGAACTATTCGCATGGTAAAATCCAAGTGGGGATATTGTTTGCCCAAGCTGTGTATAACATGCTTTGTGTCAATGATGCCCATGCATTGTGTTCATGTATCTATAGCAAGGGTGTCAAACCACAGTCCTCGAGGGTCGGTATCCTGCATGTTTTAGATATTTCCCTCTTACATCACACCTGGAAGCCATTACATCATCATCAGGCTCTGCAGAAGCCTGATGATGATGTGTGGTGCAGGCAGGAAGATGGAGATATCTAAAACATGCAGGATTCCGGCCCTCAAGGACCGGAGTTTGACACCTCTGATTTACAAAGTGCATATAAAGAATATTAAATAAAGTCTATCTTAGCTGAATTATTGGCATATAAGATCATTGCCTCAGCAGTGAACAACTGGACGTTATGGTTTTCAACTACTAACAAAAGGGGAATAGTTTGAAAGTCACTTTTTAGCAGATCTTTAGTTCAGCTGTTTTCATCTCTAACTACACACGTGGACTACTTTACTTCCAACTATAACTATTACACACATATAAGTATTTTTTTAACCATATAATTAACTGCTGTAGCCGACTGAAACCTAAACGGAAGAAGTACACGGCTAGGTTATAAATGTTTCCATGTTTGACTTACCTTCGACTTTTTTAAGTTCTAGACATTCACAACTGACTCAGTGTGTTAGCCACAGCCAGTTAGCCACTGTAAGATAACTACAGTCAGTTAGCCACTGTAAGCTAACTACTGTAAGCTAACCGCAGTCAGTTGACATGTAGCACATGATTTACTCCTGCACCACACAACTGTAGCGAGTTTAGCACTAAATGGACTACATTTCTTGTTCTCTGACTAAACTATGAACAGGTATAGTCACAGGCTACAATTGAGATAATTATTATTAACAAGAATTTGTTGTTTCACCTGTTATATTGTAAGATGTGTAGAACACTCCTGGCGTAGCACTTTCCTACTAGAGTGTAACAGTGAAATGTCTCCGGTGGGAAACGCCAAATTTCGTTTTCGGTCCTATTTTTTGTCAGCGCATTCTAATGCCGTGGATATAACATTTGTATTAAATGGATTTAAATGGATGCCTATTAGTTACTGTGAGTGTTTTGTAATTTGTAATTAAAATCAGATACTACCTACTGCTACTATTATTAATAATAATAATAATAATAATAATAATAATAATAATAATAATAATAGCAATAATAAATAATATCTGAGTTATAATTAAATCAAAATGTAGGTATTTGTGAATCTGAAATAGCCCAGTCAAAATATTACTGACATTATCAATATGTTTTTTTCCCAAATAGGACATATTTTAACTCCCCACTTTAAAGTGTAACAAATGTATGCATGACAAAACAAATAACTTAATAACAAATAGCTTAGACCAGCTCCATTCTGATTTTTCATCATTTGAGCAATCATATTTTATATAAACACAGATATCTTATTGGTTCTCAAATATTAGATATTTATTAATCTCAACATCAGGGAGAACTGACTTTTTTAAGTCTAATTTTCCTTTTTTTCTAGAATGTCTTTTCCTGTAACAGCTACATCTCTATTTTCAAATGTAGTTATAATTTGCTGTGAACACAAACTGACATTTTCACCCATGTCTAATTGTTATCTTTAATGTGATTTACATTTAAAAAGATTGTATTGACTTAGGATGTATTTATATCCATATCTCTAAAGTGAATGTACTGAAAATACAATGTGTTTTATTCTTTAGTCTGTCAGTGAACTCCATCTACCATGTCATTTTATGCAACCATAAATGTACTTCTTTCTTTCTTTCTTTCTTTCTTTCTTTCTTTCTTTCTTTCTTTCTTTCTTTCTTTCTTTCTTTCTTTCTTT
>JAPQRP010000029.1:7901683-7931932 GCA_037367295.1 Apogon hyalosoma | reverse complement strand
TTTCTTTCTTTCTTTCTTTCTTTCTTTCTTTCTTTCTTTCTTTCTTTCTTTCTTTCTCTTTTTTCTCTACTAAAAGCCTGTCTAGGGACTGGAGATGGAAACTAGCGGTAGCTATAATCTCTTTATGTGAATCATCAGTTACTACAGCTTGTTTGTAACAGGTTGAAATTACACCATGTAATTTGCATTGTCCCTAACAAATAAACTTTATAAATAAATAAATCTGTTCCATGCATTGAGTTTCCAGCAATTACAACTTCAAGGCTAAAGGTTAAAAAGTTTAAGGTTAACTTGCTTTTTATCCTTGTAGGGAAATTCAGCCTCTGCATTTTACCCATAATATACTTTACACACATACAGTACCTAGCATTAGCATTAGCATTAGCTCATAGTACACAGTAGGGTCAGTCAGATGCCATTGAAGGAGCTCAGGGCCGAACTCCAGAACTACATCAGCACTGTGTTCAGGGAAGAGACAGGATGATTTACATATATGTACTTGTTTTTTAATAGCTGGTTTAAAAAGCTTATACTTATATAGTATATGTCATCTGTTTATCAAATTTAAGTTGTAATAATCACTACTCATATCTTCTAAACTATTAATCCCATATATTTCTACCTTTTTAGATAAATGAACACAAACAGTCCCACACAAAGTGATTTGACTATTATTTAATGACATTTTGACACAAGACTACTAGGCCGTTCAGTTACTTTTGACACACAGTGGATACAGAATATTGTAACAGAAAAACAAATGTACTGAATAGAGGTTGAAGGTGTAACGTAGTGTGGCCCCTGTGATACACAGGTAACAGTAAAACATGGTATTTGTATTAAACCTATTTGAAATAAATATTGTAAATGCATTTCAAAAATAATTTTAAGCAGCTCTCTCACTGTTTAACGGCAGCTTTAGCGAAACCAGACATACATTCAAATCACAGTGAGTCTACTCTCATAGAAAAAAATACAGTGTATGCTATTCATAAAAATACATTATCTTACTTTACAATAAAAGTACTTCTAATACCTGGAAAAACAGCAAATATAATACTTAATAATGAACACAAGAATTATGGGAATAAAATAACTAATACTACATGTAATTATTGCAGGTGATGTGTTTAAGAAACCCAACTTATTTACAGATTGTCTATTACATACCTCTGTTTAATGAAGCTGAATGAGGTGATTATGTCTGTTTACATATTTGATTGACAGATGAAGTCTTGCCCACTGAGAATTCCGTCATCACCATGGCTACTGACTGACAGATGAAGTAGTCTGCCTGCTGTTGTGTGAAACTATGAACCATTTCCCTACAAATGCACCAACAAAAAGACAAGCACACGTTGTAACTGATAAATTAATTCATGTCTATATCTAGCAGGGCTGCAGTGGTAAAGGAGGACTTTCATCTTAGTAAATACAGGATTTGTTAATGCTTAAAGACAATTTTTGGAGTTTTGGTAGTTAGGAGAATTTTGAAAATCCATTTATTAATTACTGTATTTATTCATCTTTCCCATTATACTGAAAGGTCTCAGAGCATCTGTCTGTCTATCTGTGTATCTGTGCAGTTCTGAGAAATTGAGATGTTTTTAACTGGCCAATTTGGTACCTACAGTTGAGGAATAGTCCCGTCGCGACTTTAAATATCTTTTTTCTTTAAAATTCTTGTTTTAAAGTGAGGAGGGACTGATTTAATTCATGTTGCTAAGCAGTTGCCAGGAGTCAAACGTGATGGTTGATGGGAAGTGCAGTACCACACTGTATGATGGGAAATGAAGTTAAAAACAGGAATGACACATTTACTAACTTCAGTCCCTAGATATTGGTATTAATATATTAACTGTCATTTAAATTTTAAAGAATGATTTACCAAATGATTTTTATATCAGTACTTATAAATATAGATTAACAATTTTTCCCAAAAGTCAGCTCTCCCTAGCATAAAAACTACCACATCTAGAGCCTGTGGTTCTTCACAGGTCAACACACTAGTTATTCTAATATTTATTCGGCGTTTTATGTTATTTTTTATGTTCACTTTTTATATTCATTTGTCTTTTGGTGATGGGCAGGAGGTCTAAAGTGTGTTTATCAAAGTTGTTACCATAAAACTCTAAGGTCTCATTAATCATCCACAAAAATCGGACTGAAAATTAACATTCAGAACTATTACAAAACATAGTCCATATTCTGTTACACAGACCATTTTTCCAAGACTGTTGACAATTACGTTTTAACAGAGATCTTATTAGTCTGTGACATTAGCCACATCACAGCACGTAATATATTTGCAAAACCCACATTAACCTTAATTATAGCATAACAAAATGTAAATATGACTGTTACATGTAAAGCATAGGTCAGCATTACATTACATTTGATATTAGCTGTTAGTAACTAACGGAAAATTCTTAACTTGGGTGGACACATATTTATTTTTTGGTGACTGACTTGTAGAATTTATCAGACAAAATCTCAAACCCAATACCCAGTCTAATCCCAATGGCACCTTAACTGCTAAAATTACATTAAACTGACAATACACTGAATTGGAATTAAAATCTATTTCTGTTATGATTTGTTTACTGTTATAATATTGATTTAGCTGTTTCCAAAACAGCTTGATGTTGATGTTGTTTCAAAAAATAATGCTGGAAACCATAACAAAGACCCCAAAACAGCAAAGATATAGACAATGAACCCAAAACACCAAGCTGAAAGAAGCTAAAACAAAAGGCTGTATTATTTCTTCAAAAACAGTGAGATCAAAACAATGAAAGATGCTAAAACAAGCCAAATCTCTACAAGCTAGCATTGATTGTAGGCTATCTGCCATTTGTTGTGTATCTTCCAGTGTGACCGTAATTTAATTAAACCAAGTAAGAAGCTATGAGAGTAAACCAAAAGTACTGCAAACACTACTACAAGCAAATCTGATGTATCAACAAATAAACACCAATTTAGCTGTGAACATGGTGAATGAAGGGTCTAAGGGACAGAGTCTGACAAGACAACAATTGAACAAAACCTTATACATTAGGAATATTAGGATAAAACACAGCACGAACATTTCAGAGTTATAAATAAACACACATTCCCTTTAAAAGTTCAATATGGAATATTTGCACATGCTTGTTAGTTTTATGTGTCATTGGATGATGTTAGCTAAGTCCAGGTCTAATCTAACAGTCACTGATGTTACGACTGTAGAAGAGCAAAAGAGGCACCAACAGATTCAGGTGAGAGTGGAAGGACTTCAGCTGAAAAAACAACCCATGTTTCTTACATACAAATCAGTGAACACACTTTTATCACAGACATGGAAAACTGAGAAAACTGTTAACAGCATGAGACTCAACATAAGCTTCACATCTGCAGATGAACACTCACAAATCTGACTAATATCCATTCAAAATCACACAAACATTATCACATTACTGAAACAGAGAATAAACAATCTACAGTTCAGAGATCAATTAGTAAAATCCACTTTTGCCCTGTCAGTTCTCAGCCTTTTTAATCATTCCTACTGCCTGATCCCATCCCATACCAGTTTCTATATTTATTATAATCTACTGGTAAATTTCTAGAGCTTTATATTCCAATTCACATCCAACAGACGAGGATGAATTTAAAGCGACTCACTGAAAGTGAAGGGCAAACATTTTTAGCCTACGAATTAAAATGATGACAATAACACAGACTTAGACTTTAAGTGTCCTTTGTTCTGTTAACAATGAGCTATTTGTAGACAAATGCCATTTTTAACACACATAAGCTTCACATCTACAGTTAACCACCGTCACAAACGCAGTTAGGTGACTTTCATGGAAAGTTCTGTTAAAGAATGGTGATGAAGGCTTCAATACAAAGTTAACATACAATTCAGAAATGTTTTCTGAATGATGTTGAAGACTGTAAACCTCTGATGAGGGTTAAGTCAGCAATGTGTTATAATCTGAGGATGAATCAAAAAGCCACAAGAGCAGTAACAACCTTCAAACAACTTTAACACTGACACTCATGCATGTATGGTCAACAAACTATCATTTAACACTGAATTTACAGTGTTTCTCACTAAAAACACAAAGTATCTGTTTAATGGAAACTTTCAAGGTTTTTCTTAACAAACTCTACCCATTAAACGCTGAATGGTTTTATTAGTGTCAATTTACCCACCAAACCAGGACTTACACTATAGAGTACACAGCAAGAACAAAGCAGCATTTTTGTTTTTTAATGATTAAGTTGGAATTATCTTGTATCTTTCTTACTGTCAAGAAATCCAATTAAAAGATCGAACCAAAAAACTGAGCTCCTACATTTCACAAATAATTAACTTCTTAATAGATGGAAGCTTGCTTTAGTCATTTCCATTGTCTTAGATTCTGATTCAGAAACCTTTATTTGTCCCCAGGGGGCAATTTAAGGCACATATGAGCAGCATGACTTGAAAAAAAGATGCGACCTGGAATATTTGTCCATGGTACATAATACATAATTTTTAAGTTTTATAAAATTATTGTACCATAAACAACCCTATGAATTGGTTGTTAGCATTGATTGTGAATGTTATGACACAAGTGTTCTCTGGTCTCTAAAATGGTTCCCATTTTTCATTCAATGGATAATTGCTAATTGGAGAATGTGCTGAAAAACATTTTTGGTTTTTGCGTTTTTTACAGCCCACCGTACCTGCAAAACCCACTCAATATGAACGGAAATGAGCATTTCACCCACTGCTGCCAGCCACATTATTATTAAAATGTCAAATCTTGTTTTACTGCAGTACCACAAGTGGCCACTGGGAGGTCAGCATCAGGTTGTCTTTAATGTATCTGTGGTTCTATGTTCCCACCGATTGGCAGTGGTGGACAATCCCAGCTCCATGAAGTAAAAGTCCCGCCATGTATTTGTTCCAACCATTCACTGAACCAGCCCATTTTGATGAGCACAAGTCCTCATCCACGTAGATGGATAATTAGGGGAATCACCTGTGTTAAGTGAACAAGTAGAACCAATACATGGCAGGACTTTTACTTTATGGAGTTGGGATTCTCCACCACTGCCGATTGGTGTTGTTATTTATTGCTACAAGGAAAATGTGTTTTTGCAGGACAATCTGTAAGTTAGTAATGCCCCAAAAAGGAAAATTATTAACCTGCATATTCGATATTTTGTAGAACATGAAAATCTCCATAGTTTGTGTTAACCACTAAACTGAATTCTGCAGGATCTCTTCATGGTTTTGATCTTTTCACAGGATTTGAGACATAAATACAGGACATTTCCAGCCTTATGTGTTTCATGAATCTGCTGGTGAATACATCCAAATAAAGCTTTGATTTGATCTACACTTAAGTATTAACTGATTATATCTAATTAACATAGAACTCTATGGCAGTGACACCGATTGAATTTGTGTAAATAACAGACATCAGAGTTACCACTGAAAGATGGAAAGCTCAGCGATCCAACAGTTCATCAGAACCGTTGTTATATGTTCTATCCTGTCATAGGATGTTTTTGACAAAGGGAATGTGTTTCTGTACCTGTGAACCCGTCCAAACCCTTTACTCATGTTTACACACATGTTTCAGGAGTTTGGGCCATTGCACCGTTTTGTTGAGGTTCTTTCAGGAACCTCTCCACTTCCTGTGAGTCTACTCCTCTATTCTCTTCTCTGACCTCCTCTACTTTCTCATTCTCCTCCTTTAACTCCATCACCACCTCCTTCTGTGTCTCCTTCTCTTGCTCCTCTCTGGCTCCTTTCTCCTCTTCTTCATGTTCTTCTTCAGGTTTGCTGGACTCCAATCTCTTTGTTGTCTCTGTCTCTATCACATTATCAACCTTGTCTTCTGGCTCTGGACACTTGTTTCTTATACAAATAAAGTTACAGGTGGCCAGAACCACAGCTGAGAGGACCACCTCACTTCCTGCCAGGAGGAAGACACACATGTAGTTCTTGGTGGCATCAAGCAGCCGACCTAAAGCAGAGGACAAAACCACAAATCAACTCTATGTCACGAACACAGACAAATGTTCCTGATGGCTTTACTCATGTGTGACTCATCTGGTTTGTTTGTTTTTTGTTTTTAAGAACAGTGTAGTCAACACTAATTACACAGAATCTGATCATTTGAGTTATTAACTTTCATTTGTCTGACAAATTGAGAAGATACTGAATTTTATAAAGGGCCCACATCGTTTAGCTTTCATGGGGCCCACAGCTGCTAGCAGCGCCCCAGGTTAAACGTCACACCTTGGTTGCGAAACGAGAGGTGTTCCTTTTACATAGCATTCCAGAATCACGATTCCACCTTTATCACGGCTCTGTTACTACCTCCAAGGTGTTACAGAGCCATGACAGAGGTGGTGCCAAATGATCCCACCATTTCATTTACACAGGTGTCATTCCAGAGTAAAGGTGAAATATTCCCGGAACAGAAGTGCTGTGTAAAAGGGGCTAACATGAATGTATACATCTAGTGTAAACTGACCTGCACCAGGTGGCCCAACAAGAACAGCGATGGCTTCCACGAGCAGAACCAGACCAATGGCACTGGAGAACTTCTCTGTACCAACTATTGCCATGAGAACTTCAAACTGCAGCGCTCCTACCATGCCATAGGAGATACCAAAGAAGATGCAAAAGACCACCAGAGACGCATAGTCCTTAGCCTGGGACCAAAGAAACACCAACAAAGTCATCATGTTTAGGTACAATTCCATTGTTTAAACATTTTGGTGACAGTAAATAAAGAGCAGGGGGTCACCGACCTGTGATCCAATCAGGTCAGTGGTTCCATTGAAGATCATAGCAAAACTAAAGAGGTAGACACAGCGAGGACGAACCCACTTAAGTCCTGCAATCACACCACATGTGGGCCGTGCAAAGATATCAATAAAGCCAAGAATGGTGAGCAGCAGAGCAGCTTTGGTGTCTTCAGTTCCCATCTCCTTAGCATAGCTCACAACAAAGACAGGGGGCACAAACAAGCCCAGCACCATGATGGAAGCTGCCACTGTGTAGATGACGAAACCACAGTCTCTGAACACAGAAAAGTCCAGGAGTTTAGCTCTAGCCTTCTTCTGCTTCTTCTCTGTGTCCTCTGGGTTTTCCTGTTCCTGATCATTGTCTTTGAGGGTCTTTGGAGGCACCAAAGGCTTCATGAGAGCTCCACATACACAACAGTTGAGCAGAATACCCCCCAGGATGAGGAACCCCCCCCTCCATCCATACTGATACTGGAGGACTTGGCCCAGGGGAGAGAGGCAGCAAAGGGCAACAGGACTTCCAGCTGCTGAAAGCCCATTGGCCAAAGGACGCTTCTCATCGAAGTAGCGGTTAAGCATAATCAGAGATGGTTGAAAGTTCAAGGCTAACCCCAGACCTACAGCAGTGAAAAGAACGCTTTACATCCACTTAATTAAACATATACAACATCCACATCACTTATTTTAACATCACTCATTTAAACCCCTACAGCTCATCTAGATGCATTGACATATATGATGACATAACATAACAGCCAGTATGGTGTTACCTATATGTTGTGTTTCTGTAGGAGCTAAACTTACTCTAAAACTCATATGTCAAAAGTGGTGAGTTTTGTATATTATGTTTATCTTGAACAAAGGTGTAGGAACAGTCACACTGAATAGCTCTGTAGCACCCCCTTGTACTATTGTACATTTGTATTTCAAATCACATGATGTTTCACTTTGATTTATCAAATCTGGTACTTTTCCCCCCAAAAAAAACCTTGGACAAATACACCACAGTCAACAGGAAGTCACCATACTCAGCCAATGTACTGCTGACACATGAAGTAATATTTACTTACAACAACCTTTAAGGGCTGTTGTACAAAGCAAAGCCTTTCATCACATCTGTTTTAAGACTTTAACTCAAGGGACAGGGGAGATTCAGGGGACATCTACATGCAAGGGCCCAACCATAGCTGCCTGCTGCTTTCATTATTAGTTATTGTACAACAAGGACATTTCATTTCATATTTTCATGCATCAAAGCTTGCAAGTTACCAGCACTGACACTGACATGTGACAAGTTACATCTGCAACTAGCAAGATCTGGAAAACTCAGGAATAACAGAATTTGAAAAGGTGACTTTCATCACAAATCCACAACAAGTTCTGATACAAAACAGGCTTTGAATACATGTGGGTTATCCATGGATCTTTGCAGACCCACACTGAATTCAGGACAGCCCAAGTCAACTCCTCTGGATAAACTGTTTCAGTGAAAAGAACGATTTTTAATTTCCCCAAAATAGGTTGATGACATCTAATGGGTTTTAAATGCTTAGAGTGAAACGAAGAATGTTTTTATATTAATCATGAATTATGTGCATATGACCTGTGTATACTCACATAAAGAAGCTATGTGATGTCACAACGCTTTCACTTTGCATGAGGGATTCTAGACAAACTATAGTCACTAATTTATAAAGGGCAAATCATGTCTGCTGAAAGAGCTCTATCAGAGATTCAGACCTGTTATGACTCCAGTGCAGAGGTAGATATGGATGATGCTGGTGGAGAAAGAGGCCAGGATCATTCCCAGAGAGGCGAACAGGCCACCCACCATCATGACCGGACGACAGCCGAAACGGTTCACCAACACACTGCACAACGGACCTGAATGGAGGAAAACATACCCCAGGAAGGAGGGGAGGGGGGTTTACTGATGTGTGATACAGTTTTTACATCATAAAGACTCAGATCAAACTGTTACTGATCTGTCTGAAGGGAAGATATGAGTAATAGTGTTTTTGATTCAGTGTATTTGGATTGTGTTAGACATGGCAGAAGTACACACATTCTGTACTGTAGGACTTTTACGTCAATATGTGTTACTGTCCATCTCTTTTCAGGGTGATATTAGATCTGATTTTGTGAAGGTGTATAGTAATGCCTTGGCCTTTATTTATCTCAGCTGCAGAGGGAACCAGGCCTTTGTTTCATAGACCCTCAAATCTTTTCAATGTAAACATCAGATTTACTTAAAATATTGTGACATCTTTGACACTCCACTCTCCATTTTATATCTGTTTGGTCTTGTTACATTTTTTTACTTAATAGTTTTCATCTACTTATGCCTACTGTATCTTTTATGATGTGTCATTTTGTGGAGAAAACACTCATTTTGTTTATTTTGATTTAATATTCAGAAAGCCAGTTTTTAAAAAATTAACCATATATTCACAAAATCACATTCTGAACTACATTGTTTTTTATGTCTAATGTCTCAGTTTGTTTTGGCCACACTACATTTCGTGTTACATCTTAAACAACAAAAATGTTTTCTCCTAAATATTTTCATCTTTTTATGGTTTATATTCTCTTCATCTTGTCTAGTAATAACTCAGATTGCTGCTCATTTTGTATTTTGATGTTTAATGTTGTGGGGAAAAAATGAACTAAATCAAAAAAATCATAGGTTGCAGGTGTCATCTTTATTGTCTTTTATTTCTTTTCTTTAACACTGTCATTGCTTTAAATTTCTTTGTTGTTTTTCTTCTAGTTACATCTCAAACAATAGAATTCTTCTTCAGTAAGAATTAAATTTCTCTCCTTTTGTGTATTTTGATTTGGTCTTGCCAACAAAATATACACTAAATGATAAATTCCCAGAGTGAAGGTGTGCATTTGTTTGTTTCTTCTATGTTTATTTAGTTCCAGCTTTTCTAACTGTTAATGTTCCACCCATTTAGGCTGAAATAATTCATGATGGTGCAAAATTAAAATAGTCGATAATTAACCTCTAATGCTTTAAAACTCAAGCCTGTTTTGAAAGTGTAAGGAACAGAAAGTGTGGATCTTTGTGTTAAAATGTAGGAAGTAAAAGTTCAAAGTATAGTAGTACTGGTTGTTGTTTGGTTAGGGTCATACCGGTGCCATAGAGCATGGCCAACAGGATAGAGGAGATCCAGGCGGTGTCACTGTAGCCCACGCCAAACTCCCTGATCAGCTCTTTGAAAAACACACTGACTGCTTTAGGAAAGGCATAAGAGAAGCCTGTGATGACGAAGCATCCAGCCAGCACCGCCCAGCCCCACCCTCCATCTGGCGCCTTCACCCCTGCTGCACCCACGTCCACCGCCACTCCTCCCATGATGCCTCAGTACTAGGACTTAACGGAGGCAGACAGAGAAACTGGAGGGAAAAACAAACAAGTAATTGGAGATTGAGTTTCTTATTTCAATCATCTTATTTGGTCATGCTCCACAAGCACTGGTCATTAAATGAGGCTACTTCCTCTGGACATGATTCCATCTGTGATCATCCTATGACATGACTCAGCTTACATTCATATAAACACGGATAAGCAGGCCTTCAGAGGTATGGTCATAATCACAGCGTCACCATGACTCACATAGGTTTGATGAGAACTCCTCAGATATGTTCACAGCCAAAGATAGGTTCACATGATGTGGATGAGGAGACTGATTGGCTGAGCAGGAGATGCAGCAATACTATGATTGGACCAATACCCAACACAAACTAAAATAAGAACAAACACAATATCAGAACCACATAGAACAAGTAAAAGCAGCCACTGACATTCTGGTTATTAGTGCTGGGGAAGGATTTGGTGTTGGGGTTTATAACTGTCAGAGAGGTTGAAGTCTGAGCCACAGTCCTATTCTGTTCATGAAAAATGAAAATCTGTCAAAAAGCTGAAATGTGTCATTTATGTTCTAGGACAAGTTCTTCACCAAACCTCGTGGTGTAAAAGAGGGATTCAGTTTATGGTTCTTTGGTTGATCTCAGACTGGCTGTATGTCTATGGCATCAGTCAGCTCAATAGAAGCTTTCCTGGATGCCTAGGGGTCGCAAATTCAGCATCCATGCTAGAATCATTCACATCTATAAATACTTTTAGAGCAGGCTGTAATAAGTGCAGGAGTTAAGTCAATATGACAGATTTTATCAAATATGTCAATGTAGCCTCTGTCATTAGTTATTTTACTGTTTTTGGGATTTGGTGAATTAGGGGGCCAAGGGTGAACCCAACCAAGCTACCACTAATGCTAACTTCATGACAACACCTCCCGCTAGCTAACACTGTAACTGTAACTTCTAAGTACTCGACATAGATATATACACTAGATGTTGCATTGGTAACTGCGGTCTATAGAAACAAATGCGTCAATGGAGCCACCATCTTGGTATGGGGTAGCACTCCTTTTAAATGACTGAATGTCAGTCTGAGCCAAAGTGTATACAGAATTAAATCACCATAGATTGGCAAATTTAAGACGCAATATTTTATGTCTTCATTCTTTACAAATGTCAGACCAGTATTTACGACTAAGTCGCAAGTAAAATGATAAAGAAAAACATTTTTTGTCAATATAGCCTACTTTATATAGAAAATGTAAAGCACATATAGAACATTCTTCCATTCAAAATAAACTACATGCCTTCTACATGAAGAAAATAAGCCAGCGATGTTAACTGCCATCAAAAGACCCTGACAAACCATCAGTCATCATAAGCTCCCTAATGTTACCACCATCATACAAGCCCCTAAAATCACAGGTGAGCCTGGTTAGGCCAAAAAAAAGTCAATTAAACAACCTGCTTGTATAAGTTTAGATAACAAACTACAGACAGTAGAGTATAGATTTGTACAGAACTATAGACAATGAACTACATACAATACATTTTCCAGGCAAGGAAAATTATTTTGTTTTTTTTTTGTTTTTTTTTTACATTTATATAATTTATAAATAAATTGGTTTATTTAACAAGGACATTGTACATTGATTCACATTGCTGTAAATGCACCAGAGTTAACCTAATGGCTATTTTTTATCTGCAGTCCTGGACAGATGTTAAATTGTCACACTAAAAGGAAACACAAGGTTATAAACATCCAACTTTAAAACAAAATGTAAAATACCCAAACACAGACAAGTACAATACAAGTTTTGTGATACAAAATTTACAACTAATAACACATCAGTGAAGGTAAGTAAAAAATATATTAAAATACACTTGGCACTTAGACATAAAAACAACAAAATACAACAAGGACAGGACGAGAACATTTCTAATGTTGACAGCTCCAATTATTAATGTATCAAATTTTCTGGTGCATTTTGAACTCATTATAAGACGACAGTTCTCTAATTGCCACTGGAATAGAGTTCCACTCATATGTAGCTGTAACTGCAAATGAGGCCCGACCAAATGTACTTTTTCTCAGTGGAACTATGCAGTCCCCTCTGGCTGTAGTTCTTGTACTATGGTATAAGGCTGTTCTTATGTTTACAAACTGGCTGAGTGGATATCAAAGATGAAGGTCCATTTACCTGCTTTTTTGAGGAAAAGAATTACAGACAGGGCAACATAATGAAAATGGTAAATAATTTACAGTGCTTAATATATTTTAACATGCAGTTGTGTCAATTTTTCATATTGGACTTCTCTCTAAAAAACTCAATAATCTTTCCTTAATGGTCATTCTGGTCTCACCTGTTTTATTTGGACTCTAATAAATGATCTACCTCAAACAGAGGGATTGACATCTTTGGTGTTGGACGGTGTTTTGGCCATATTTCGATATGTCCCCAAAATGCAGACGTAATGAAAACCAGTGCACCAGGGTGTTATGGATACGATGTAGATGGCAGGTGGTGTCGATGGAGCTGAACAGGGGGCTGGTCCCACTGATTTTCCCTTATGTTTTCATCATGTTCTAGACTGAAAGGTCAATATGCTACCAATAGCACAGTGGTAGAGGTTCACCGTGACCTGTTGAGAGATTTTAGCACTATTGAGTTTCATCAGATAGAAGAGATGATGTTTCCTACAGTTAACGCTCAAGGACTGGTCCCCCATCACAGTCCCACTCCACCACAACACTCCCAATCATTCTTTTTGTCCACAGGTTTTTTAATACTAAGGGCAAGTTGTGCTTTTCTCACCATGATACCAGATAGTGTACTTCACTTATATAAACTGACTTTTCGTTACTGATGGTGTCATCAGAAAATGTGATGATGAGGTTATCTGGACAGATTGTCCGCAGTTGAGTGTGAAAAGTGCATAGATCAATGGAAACAGCCCACACCAGGGTGACTGAGTGGTTTGTTAAAATATCAAAAATCCAGTTGCATAATGTGGTGTTCAGTCCAAAGTTGTGTAGTTTGGTTTGGAGTGTGTTTGACAGGATGAAATCAAAAACAGAACTAGGTGTTTTTGTGATCTGGGAGGGGGGGGTGTCTAATAGTGGGTCTGTGTATTCAAACTGCTGTCAGGCTTTGACTGACAGGTCATTCAGCAGCTATGCTAGACTTTTCAGATCCTCTATTTGTTAAATAATTTTTTTTCCTCACAGAGTTTGTTTATAGTCAATAAGTTACACTAACAGGAGCATCAAATAATTTTGTTATCCAAAATGTTTACAATTTTACCCTGCTAGTAAGCTAGTGTTTAACATTAGCTTATCCGTCGCCCCTGCAGCTTTTGCCCTTTTACCCAAATGCATCACATCTGGTTTTAAAGAACCAACAATGTAACAGTTAAAAGACAAACTCCTGGTTTCAATTTGATCGTGCAAAAAACAATGGGTGACATCACAGAGACACCACCCACTTCTACATACTCTCTGAGTCCATTACTGAATTAATGCTAACCTTAGCTAAAGTCGATAGGTTATGCTCACAGGCCAGGTAAAGGTAAAGTAGATGCAACATTTGGTTGACAGAATCCTCTGACAGTATTGTCAGTGTACTTCCTTAAACTCCACAGCAGCTGAGAACTACCTGTCAGGAAAAATGTTTGATGTCAAATGGGCATTTAAGAACTCCAGGTTTCTGGCTGTTAGTTTCCTTTTTCTTCTCTGGAGATTATTTATTATCTACTAAAGAAAACTGGTTACTTGCCACCACTATCCAACAAATAGGACTTTAAATTGTGTCCAACTTTTAGCTTTAAAGGAGGCGCCCACATAGTGTTTAAAACCAAACAGCGGAATGTAGTCTGTTTACAGCTAGAGATCAACGGACAGTCACATATAATGCCATATGTTAAATATAACATATTAATACAAGTAATCTATAAAGTGTGCTTAACTGATGGATTTTATACCTGGCTTTGTAATGGGCTTAGGTGATTTATTCGTCTGGATTTGTGGAGCCAGACAAGGCTTTTACAACCACAAACACACATTATAACGTCTGCCAAGAAGACTGACATACATTCGCATTCAGCCTGTGTTTGTAACCAGAGCTCAGGATGTTTCTGTGGTAAATTTTGAGACATTTGTCTTTTGATTTCTAATCAAAGCACTGAAGACACTCTGCTGCTGTTCAGGCAGCGAGGAAATGGTGAATGGCTCCATCAGCTAATTTACAATCTCTTAAAGAGCTCCAGAACCGAGCTGCAGGGTAAAAATACAGGCCAAAAACAGCCTGCAATCCAGCGTCTCCAGGTTACACAAGAATTTCAAGGCCCTGGGTGACGGGAATGTGACGTGTTCAGAAACAGAAGAAAACAATAATAACTTTGGACCACCTGAGCCCGTCTGTTTCAACTCCCCCTTCCTCCCCCCTCCCCCTGGGCTTTATCTTGCATTATTCATAGACTGGAAAAATACCCGGGGCACATGGTTAAAAATATTGCTTGAAATGTAATTTTTAAAAAAAGTCCTGAGTATCCTTGAGTGGGAGAACAAAGTTGCACTGGAGGTATAATCTCTGATTTATTCAAGGAGACCATAGTGACACTGAGTGCTAAAATGTCCTCACACCTCAATGTGGGGAAAATGAGGCGATGTGTGGACCAGCATTTCAGTAAAAATTAACTTCAACTGTGTGTTTTTAAATCTATGTCCTGTAATTGTATTTAATACACTCCAAAAACATCCCTATTTGAATTAAACTCAATATTCTGCCAATGGAGTGAGCACATTTTCCATTCTAGATTTATTAAAACTAGACTACACCTAGAATAAGTTTATCTGAAATGTAATCAAAACATAAAAGCATAGTTATTGAAGAATACAAGTTCTTCACTATTATGCACACCTCTGTTAGGATATTGGAAAAAAATACTACAACTACTACTACTACTAATAATAATAATAATAGTAACAATAATAATAATAATAGGCCTTGCGCCGCGTTACTTGGCTCGGGCCTAATAATATAACAATAATAATAATAATAATTATTATTATTATTATTATTTTAACTTGTTACTAGTTAAATCCAGATGTATAAGAATTGGAGCTGGTACTGGACTGTAGCTGCAGAACATCGGTAAAAAGGTAAGTCAATATTTGCACAAAAAAAATGATTTGATGGTCACGCACACTGTGGTTGTCTGTCAGGAACGAGTATGTTTTTCAGTGAACAGAAATTCAGAAAGTTCAATTTAGCAAATGAGCACACTGGCAATCATACCTGTTAATCAAAACTCAATACTGTCTTTTATTCACCCTATCATATTATTAATGAAACAATTATTTAAAGGGCCAGCACACTTATTAGAGGGTCCAAAGAAAACAAATGAGACCAGAATGACATCTGAAGAAGAATG
The DNA here is from genome assembly GCA_037367295.1 of Apogon hyalosoma. Taxonomy (NCBI): domain Eukaryota; kingdom Metazoa; phylum Chordata; class Actinopteri; order Kurtiformes; family Apogonidae; genus Apogon; species Apogon hyalosoma. The sequence continues at coordinate 7,916,338 of JAPQRP010000029.1, read as the reverse complement.
ACATCTACTGGTTTCGACCAGCTCTTTATGTAAAGTGTTATGAGATAACTTTTGTTATGATTTGGCATTATATAAATAAAGTTTGATTTGATTTAAGCCAGGGCTTAGGAGCAGCATCTAGTGGCTGTTAGTGGTATTGCTACCTCAAGATTCTGACACTAAACCACTGACAGTAAACTACTGACATAAACTACTGACAGTAAACCACTGACACTAAACCACTGACAGTAACTACTACTGACAGCAAACTACTGACCGTAAACTACTGATAGTAAACCACTGATAGTAAACCACTGACACTAAACCACTGACAGTAAACCAATCACAGTAAACAAACCGCTTGGTTATCCAGCTGTTTACCTAGAGTGAGTAAGTGTTGCCATAGTAATGGCAAATCCTCCACAGAAACAATGAAAGAGAAAAAAAATGTCTTATTACTGACTGCTTTCATTCATCATTTATTTGCATCTGCCACTGTTTTTTGTTTAAAGCAACTCATTGTTTCTGTTTTACAAGAGCTGAACCATCAAAACTGAGTCTATTAAATGTACCAGTTCACTGGAACTCACTAAACAACCTGTCAACCACAGTTAAATATTTACCATTCAGAGCAGCTGATTCTGTTTCTATTATGGATTTGCACATGTGGCAGCTGATATACTTTCCTCAAGATTGACATATAATCATGTTACAGGTAAATGTAGACGATTATGCCAGTTAGAGACACACTCACACTATCCTCTATATTAAACCACAGGCTGATTCATGGTCTTTGTAGTATGTATGGTTTTAATATTGGGAAGTGCTTCCACAAATAGAGTGATCAATGTCCAAGACTGAACACTTGCTGTTTACACCAGCTTATTCCAATAAATGTTTCCTGCATCGTACAGCCAAGGAGTCTTCTGAGTATCTGTCAGTCCTCATTGTCTTTCACCTCCACTACATAACCTATCAAGCCATAATTAGTCCAAGTTCAATAAAAGCTGTGAATGGCTTGAGGAAGTCTAGCTGTGTTTTCAGATAAAGGTACTCTGATTGACTTGGAATAAATAACTTTAAGGATCACTGAGAAACATTTGGTAAAAACTAACTACAGAAATGGAATATATTATATTTTCATCACCTGAAAAAAGAATTGTTCCATTTTGGTTTCCTTAGAATGAATTAGTTTAATTCAATTTGCACATGAAAAAATCCAAGTGAAAAATCTGAAATTTCATTAAAAATGCTGGACAAGACAGTTGGATGTAAAACTAAAAAGTAGTTCTAGCTTTGAAACTTCACAACTATATGACAATAAATATCATAAACCAAGTAGCAATGTCCAGGACTAAAAAGAGAAGCTGACTGTCAAGTGTTCAAACCAGCAGTTTGTTAAATGTCGGATAGGAAGGCCCAAATGGATGGACAGATGGATGGATGGATGGATGGATGGATGGATGGATGGATACAAACTAGTCTGCTCATTAAGCGAGCTGGTTCTATTATGTGAATATGACATTATTATAATCAAACACAACTGTGTGTATTAACATTTATCAAGTAGCTGAAATGACTTGGCTGTGCCTCAATAAAAATGCCAATGTCTGCTGCATTGTGTTGCCAGTAGGTGGAGCTGTAGGTCATGTAACACATGGTTGTAATAAATAGAGAAGAAGAAGCAAAACATTCTATTGCTATTTTCCATCTAAATGGCAGTGACATCTGTTTTTGCACCGATGAGACAGGAATGACACAGTCTGCTCATCAGTGCACACGATTTCACATTTTATCAGAAGATCTGATCAGTCAGCTGAGATGAACATGTTTTATTTTAGCTTTTTAGCCTTTTTTTTTTTTAGCCTTTTTAGAATTTATTCTAAAAAGATGTTTCCATTCCCTCTATGTACATTTTACTTTCTTTACATTTACATCATGCACATTTTTGTGTTTGTTTGCCATTTCCATGACTATTTTCCACTGCTAGATTTCAAAATCACCATTAAATAAATGATTGATTAAATATTAAATACATTTACAGAGACTTACCCAGTGTTAGAGGGTGTGTCTGTGTTTTCAGTTCATTATCATTAGCTCAGTCAGTTTTAACTCTTGCAACTCCACTCTGTTGTACAAATAGTGATCTGATACTGATGATGACTAATCTGGAGGCATCATAACTGCATCTGACAGACCACTGGGTGACATCACAGAAGCGTCATCTATACCCTTGGATGCACTTTACTTTTAGTTTACAGAGAACCTTTCATTTACAAGACTGTCAAATTCACACATTGATATTCTGATTTGAAACTTAACCTCTTAAATTCCTGCATATTTGTCATGTCTCAACAGCCAATAACTGTATACTTTCCTTTTACTGTAGAGCTGTTACTGTCCTACATTTTGTTGTTGTCTGTTGTAGTTTGCACTACTAACATGAAATATGAATAGGCTGACTACTGTGAGGACATATTAGTATAACTGACATACTGCCTTAATTTGTTGTTGGTGTAAAATGAATGAAAAACCCACAGGCTTGCAGGTGTTTGTGATGCGTGTTTTTGAACATATCAAGCCTTTCCTTGTGTCTCCATCCTCCAGAGCCTTAGGTAACCAACCTACTGTGTAATGAGATGTACAGTTGGATGTTATATAACTTATATAAGTTTAGATCTCCTGAATGAAGACGTGAAGCCACCTCTCACTTAAATACATAAAACAAATCTAGTTAAGAGTTTGCACAAAAAAAATAGGCTGTAAATTGGAGTAAATCCTTCTGTGAAGTTACCAGTTCTAGATTCCCCATTATTGATAACTGTAACCACGCCCTTCACAGGAAAATGGAAAAGTGAATTTCTAAATGTTTAAATCAATTTGGTCTCAATTTCCAAAACACAATGACGGACAAACAGCACGGTTTTCTTCACGTCCCCTGTGGGATTTTCTGCCCAGTGCCCCTTAACCAACTCAGTCACGATCCGCCAAACACTGTCTACGATCACACATCAGGCGCTGTGACGCACATGACCAGCGCTGTTAATACCAAAGATGCGCCAGTTCATTCTGATGCCTGTGAGTGCGCGCGCACCTGTTCGTGCTCCTCACACCTGTCCGGTCCTTGCTCCTACTCCCCCGGTTTACCTCCGGATGTGCGCCCCTGCTGCTGCACACCGCTGAGGGTCTCTTACCGGTGGATGCTGCTCGGAGCCGTCCCCCTCCCGCTGTCCTCCGGTGTCCTCCGGTCTCTGCCTCAGCACCGGGGCCGTCCCTCTCCCGGTCTTCTTTGGTCTCCGTTCCTCTCCGCACGTCTGCATACGGACCCCCACCGGAGAGCCGCGTGCCGCTGGGTCCTACCGCCGCCGGTTAGTGTCTGCATGGGGGAGACCGGGCACCGGAGGGACACCGGAACTCACTGGGCATCAGAGATACTGTTATACAAGACTTCAGATCTCTTTTTAATTAGTACTATTTCACCAACTGTCTGGATTTTATATCTTTATTGTTCGTAAACATAATAAATGTATGTGAATATGGTTGCTGCTGCGCAAGAATGAACTGGAAGAATAGATGCTGCATCTCACTGGGAGCTTCATGGTTAAATAAAGAGTAAATAAATAAAAACAGAGAGATAGAATAGACAGATTTATCATCATATCAATCAGACATCAGTGTGATGCAAAATATGTGTATATTGGCATGATATAGACACAAAATATGCAGTGTGGTGGCAGTGGTCATTTTTGCATTTCATTTGCATTAAGGTCGGGAGTCTGTACAAAACAAATATGGTCCCTTAGAGGCTAAACTCAATGCTTCATTTGTTGTGTAATGGTATGATTTAACACATTTAACCTACAGCAGAAACATGGTAATATTATATGTCAATCATACAAACCTGTGAACAGAACATGATGTTCTTTAGTCCTGGTCACATGGGACTGGTACTAACCCTAGTCCTACCTGTGAACCTCTGGTAATGATTCATTTATTATTTAGGATAGCTGTAGAGGTTGTGTGGTGATGTGACCTTTCATCCATGGGAATCTTCCATGTCTGTCATTTTATAAAGTAAAAATTCCACCATAAATGGCCCTGATTAGTGGATTTGTGTTCCAACCAAACCTAGTCTCCCCTGCTGGTCATTTTTTCACCCTCCTCCAGGTGCTAGTTTATTAAACACTACAGCATCAGTGTTCATTAAAGTTGGTGGAAGGCTGGGGCCAGTGAGGCTTCAAGGGTCAAGAGTCAGTCCCTTCAAGAGTCAGTTCCTCTGGGATATTGCAGGCTTTTTTTTCTACAGTTGTGAAAAAAATGATCAGACCACCACCCCACCAGCAGATTTTCATAAAACTGACTTGCAAGAAATTTCATGAAAGTTGTTCTGGTGGAAATAAAAGCATGTAGTTTATACTTTTCAGTGCTCTTGACCCTTGGCACCTTAATAAGGAGGAGAGTTTAGTGATGGCTCAGTGTTTTGTGTGTGGGTAGACTGCTATGAGTAAAATAAACGTACAGTGATTCTGTCAAATTTGCTGAAACTGGCATAAAGATTGCCAAGTGGTGTGATCCCTGACAATGAAAGGCAGCAAAGCCTGGGATTTTGCATGAAACATGTTTTTTTTTTTTCAGCTGTAAACTACATTACATGAACCTACTATAATGTTAATATTCAAAAAATTAAACTCATAAAAATTTAGATCATACAGGTTTTACATCAGCGGATGTTGTCGTACACTCACCACTTGGGACTTCACTATTTGTATAGAAAATCAAACTATACTCCCTTTCCCACAAGGAATGAAGCCATTATATCATAGACAGAAGCCTTTTACCTCCAACAACCATCACTTAAAACAATGAGTACCATATCTCCCATAATGCAACTGTAGTGTCTTATTTGACCTGGGCCTGTATTGTACACACTCCATGGACATAATGTTTAGACAACAGAGGATTTTCAGACCAGACACTTAGAAAAAAATCCACCCTCCATTAGATGATGTCTTATCCCACAGAGACAGTAAAATAATCAGATGACAATACAAGCTCTGTATCAACCAAAATGTGTGATCACAAAGCTGTGTGTGTATTTCTGTAGCTATGTATTCCACTATATTCATTGAATTGTTATTGTAGAGGTGTAGTATGAAAACTGAAAACAGCTGCTGCTTCTGGACCACGGCTGATGACAGACCCAAGACTCAACCTAAACAAATTCATGGAGAACCACAGACTGGTGATGCTGAAAGATGCTGAAGTTCTCTGTGACCAGCTGTACAATGAACCCACGGTGCAGGCAGCAGTTCATTAGCGTCAGTGTATTGATTATTACAGCTTTAGGTGCTGTGGGGCCTTTTCAGATGATAGCTGGATGGATGGATGGATGGATGGATGGATGGATGGATGGATGGATGGATTTATTAGTGGGCATCTGTTTCCTTTTCTGCCTCTTGATGAACCAGATGAAGGTTGTAGACATGCAAACTAACATTATCAAATTCCATTCACAGTTTCACTGTTTTCATGTCCCTGGTTCTGTTATGTGTTCTTGTTTTTTCCCCCATGTGATCGTATATAAACAAGGTGCATCTGTGATTTATTTTCCACCTAAATGAATGGTGCCTGGCTGAGTCTTTCTCCGGTGATGCTATGACATAAAATAAACGTCTGCTGAGGAGAATATGCTCATGGTTCAGTGACATCAACACTCCTACTGCCATGGAAAAAGAACATGTGTCTTTCACATCAGTCATACATGACACTCAGGGATACAGAAACACTCCAAGCGTTATCAGATCTTCATTTGAATAACACACATATGTGCTTATTAATTATTAGAACTGCATAATATGATTGTTTTAAAGTTGTAACCCACATTCACATACCTGTTCATCCCTTTCAGCTCTGTGGTATTGTCTTCATACTGTTCAGTATTTTTCCTCTGTTGTACATGGAACTGCAGTGTGACCTGTTACATAATGTCCTGACTGTGCAGCAGAGTGGAAGAGATCACTGTACAACAGCTCCACCCAGTGGTGATATTACATCAGTGCAGAAGCAAACCCCTGCCTTTATCTTAAGGGTCACGTTGACATGCAAACAATAACTAAACACAAGTGGCAGCTGATTTTCTCCATCCTAGTTCGTTAAAATGGAAAATAAAAGTGAGTGGTGCTAATGTGCCTTTTCATTCACAACTGCAATGAACATTTTTTTTTGTTTGTTTTAAAGGGTGACAAATATGAACACATCTGAATGACTGATGTGTAGAATTAACCCACAGCCCACAGCCTCATTTCGATTTGTCAACATGTTAAACCAATGTAGCACATTATCATCTTCACATTCTTATGTAAGGCAATGGGTGCTAAACCTTTTCAGTGCAAAACTTAAAAAAAATAAATTTCAAGTCTGCTTTGGTCTTAAACAAAAAAAAAAAAAAAAAAAAAAAAAAGCTGATAAATAATCTTTGGTGAAATGTCAGTCAGATTGGTATCTGATGGTCTCTGCTAGACAGTGTTTCAAACTGTTTTCTTCCATTGTTTTTATCCTGTTGAATCTTGTTTTGGTTTAAATGCACCTTTTCATGTTGTTTTCCATCTCTCCTCTGTATTTTACATGACTTTGTTGAGGTCAGTGTTTCTGAAAACATCCAGACAACACATTCATTTTCCCAACTGCTTCATCCTGTTGAGGGTTAAGGTGATGCTGGAGCCTCTCACAGATGCTAACAGGTCAAAGTGCAGTACAACTGGATACGTCTCCAGTCACAAATTCAGGACATATTCCCATATATTGTAGCTTTGCATTTGAGATTTTATGTCCCAGTAAAAGGAGCGTGCAGTCCATTTGGAGTCCCAACCCTCAGTTTGGTAAAGACCAGTTCAGAATGTTTGGGGACTAACATTTGTTATTAAACTAGTCAGTGACTTTCCACAGCAAACATTACAAGTATTGTTTTTAATGGTTTTGAAACCTACAATGTGACAAACTCACAACTGTGCATTATGTGGAATTTGAAAAAAATCAGAAAGACAATGTGAACCAACCCTTGGAAACAGGTTTTCATTTCAGTCAATAAAAACACAATGTATACAAGTACTTATTAATTTATTTACACAATTTTAAAATACACAAATACAGTGGCATTACAAATGAGGAGCAAAAGTCTTTAGGTGGGGATGGAAAGAAACATTTCCCATGTATCTACAGTAAGAGATGCATTGTGGGATGTCAACAATCATCTCGACTGCCTTCACAGTCAAAAGCAAAACTGATACATGTGGTGAAAAAAGAACTGAGTGAAAGCAGACATAACTGACTGAAAAAACTATTACCCATGTAAAGTGTACTTGCATTTATCATAGCCATCATCAGTGAAACAAACAAGTTAATCCATCACTTTTTTTTTTGTTTGTTTTTCAAGCCCACAGGTGAAGTATATTAACAAAACCAGACTGCCTTAGCATGACTTCTACTGGAGTGAGTGGTTCCCAGTCCCTCATACACGGTTACCATCCTCCCAAAGGTCGACAGACCAGGCACATCCTATACACAACAACGGAACAAACATGTACACGTTAGCGCTACGCCCCCGTTCCCCTTCAAACTACACACAATGGCCTACGTTACGCCGCAGCCTGTCTACCACTGAGTTTTCTACTGTAAAATCTGCACGATTCATTGGTCAGGTCCGCCCACTGTTGACAGTCTCCACTTGATGGAAACATGTCGCCTAAGAGCCATGAGACCCGTGACTCGGTACCACTGGGACTCAGCTGTGACCGACGCCTCATTTAAGACTAGACTCCACCCACAGCGTTCCACAACCACTTCCTTTACATTTAGCTATGGCCACTCTACCTGGACTCGTGGAGTGTTCCCATCTCTGAGCTGATGAATCTTCAAAAAATCTGAAAAAAAACTGAAATCACCTGAAGCAGCCGAGACACCACCATGTCTTAAGTGTGTGATGCAAGTTTGTTACATTTACACTAAAGGGGATGAACCACTTTAAGCAACGAGTACTGGTGTATTAGATAAATATTCACTTTTTTTTTTTTTTTTACCAGATTAGACTGATGGTCATGGCTGATGTGCACTTGTACTGTTTAAACTGTTATCTTCTATCACTAGTATCAAGTGTATGGATGTACACCATGACTTTATCCTGGCAGCAACAACATGAAAGTGTAATCTGACTGAATTCTCGGGCTGTCTTCCTTTTTTTGTTTTTAAAGGTGACTTGTAATTTAGTATCAAGTTATTAATTTCAGGAAAAAAAAAATTGGTGAAAACTGAAAAACGCTACATGTCGAGTTATGCAGCTGGATTTAAGAATTACAGTCTAGTATTGACGTGTTTCTAGATAGTCCAGATGCCTTTTAATGCAGACTTCTGTGAGCCGGTTTTTGAACTGGTCCTGCTTACTACACATAGTTCAGGATATGTGCAGGAGGAAACGGTATTGGACAGAATCAATGTTATGTTTCTGTGCTGCATGTTTATTTTTGTGGTCTTACGTAGTTTGTAGAACTAATTTAAGTGGTGTCATGGTCACTGCTCAGAGGACATTTATGAGCCTAATACTGGCTGTTGTAACCTGGTCCAGGTAGGAATGGCTTCAGGTTTGCTCCAAAATGTAAATGACCAATGGTTGAGGGAGGCATAGGAGGCAAAGGAGCCCAAAAAGTAAAGAAAAGAAAACCCTTTAAACATGTTCATCTCCCCCGTGCTTTTGAGCTTGTACAACCCTAAGACAGAAACACACAAACAAAAATCACATCACTATGCACCGGGTTAAAAACAGCATTTCATCCATTCAGAGCCGACACGGGGGCTCTTAATAATTTCACTGCTCCATTCACAGCTTTCCCAAGCAGCACACTGCAGTCACAACCTGAACACAGAAAGAAAAATGTGCTGCGTGTTTTTGGATCCTGGTTGCAACACGCCTGAGGAGAATAAAATAACTCATTTGGGGTCACCAATGAAAATAAAGAGTTAGCAGGCTCTTGTCCCACTTTAAAAACAAAGGGGTGACCCCTCTCTGGAAATCTACACCTAAATAAAAAGAAAGTACTGATTGGTGGGATTACATGAGTCTTTGAGGACACAAAACAGAGTTTAGGCACTATCCTTTAACACTGCCATGATGGATCACATGTCTTCTTGCTTCCATATTTATAAAATAAAGTCCCACGCACTATTTTCAACAACTAAGACTTTTTTTTTTTAATCGTTCTCCATGTTCTACCTGACAGCTTGTGAACTCAGGCCAGTGGAGCTGGTGTAAGAGAATTTTAATGCTAAACAAAAAGAATAAGTAAAAGCAATAAAAACAAAACAAAAAAGATGAATCCATGGCTTCATCAACAGGGAGGAAGGTGGGAGTGGTTCCACATCTTCAGAGACTAGAAGGGAGGATATGGCTGCTACTTTGACAACGGTGGATAAGGCAACCAGACTGAACTCCCCCCACTCGTCCCTGTCACACACAAACACACACACCCCTGGTTGTGCACCTCCTCCGTCAGCTGAACAAGAGTGCAGCCTGACTCTTGGTCAAATGGTGTTTCGAGTCATGTATGTGTGAATGTGTGTGTGTGTGCGTGTGCTGCAGGTGGTGCTTGTTGAGGCCTCCATGGTGCACAGGTGGATGGGAGGGGCTTCACCGTGGAGCTGCAGACTGGAGGCCACTGGGCGTGACCCTGGACAAAGCCTGAAACAGAAACAGGAAAAAGCCATTTTAATGGTGAGGTCATTGACAAGAATGACAGAAGAGGGAGAGGCTACTTAATCTGCCTCTGGTTGTCAGACATTTCCATGATCACAAACACAAGATTCAGCACGGGTGGTTTACAAATGCACTGCTGTTCACTGAGCCTCGAAGTCTGAATCATCAGGCTAACAATCCTGCGTTTCCATTTTTTATGGCTGATGATATTAAATGAGAAGGGCTTTCCCAGCCCATGTCACTCACCAAACATGGAAAATAAGTGGATGTCACCTATTGGATTTTTGACCAAAGGTTTGAAAAACAACTTCACTGACCATATTTGGAAAAAAGGGAGGAACTGAACCAAGTGCAAGGGGTGAGCTAATGCTACCATACTGAAAAGATAAAACTGTGAACTTAATGACATCTGTGCACAACCCTTGGTGTCACTCCTTAAAACACAGGAGAGTTGTCTCCTGTCACTGGATGAACAGAGGGTTAGAGGTTGACCGACATGGGTTTTTCTCAGGCTGAAGGTGATTTTTAAAAAATTTGGTCAGCCAATGACCGATCGACAGCCGATTTTTGAGGCCGGTATTTAAGGCTGATTTTTTTTTTTTTTTTTTTTAAGCGCACTGACTGTAAAATACAATTGAAACACTCAGATAATAAAGATTTTTAAGCAGAAATATAAATTAAATTATTAATACACGTACACATAGTACTCTTTTAAAGCTATACCTACCGATCTGGCATGTCTCACAGCACTTAGTAGATGGGATTTTTTTTTTTACATTTTACACAAGCTTATTAGGAGCATTTTAAGGTGACATCAGAAAAGTGTAAAAATGCCACATTGTATGGTATAGCTTTAACATTTCTTGAACTTTAAATGCTGCCCATAGAGGTGCCTGATCAAATATCTTATACAATTTTTAATACTGATCAACTATCGGCTTTCAAAAAAATTAGGTCTGATGGCCAATTTTGAAAAGAAAAATCAATATATCAGTCTACCTCTACAGAGGGCCTTAAATTCAAACTTGACAGTTTAATGAAATGTCAATCAAACCCTTCCATTTCCTCACAACTAATCAGCAGGATAATAGTTTGCAAAATAATCTTTCTCTCTCTCTCTCACACACACACACACACAGGATCAACACTTATTAGGAAGTCCCAATAAAAAAGTTCATGAAAGTTACTAGGAGTCCTTCAAAAAATATTGTATTTGTGAAGTATAGTAAAAATAAGCTGGAGCTGCATCTAGTGGTTATCAGTGGTATTACACTGTAAAATACTTCAAATTATAGCTGTTGCCCTTTTGGCACCAGGTATCAAACATGAAACTAACACATGCTACCGATAAGCCTCAATTCAAATCACAGCTAAAACAGGGTTCTGACAGATTCTGGAATACCCCCCCACCCCAAATTCAACCTCCTTAATTGGAATTTAATTTGGATTTTATCCATTTTATTTATGAAGGCACACAGTTAACACAACAGTAACAAAACAGTGTTCCGACGTTTGGCTTTAAAAACTTCCCTAAAAATGTTATAACTAAAGTTATTTTTACAAACTACCATTACCAATAATTTTGAGATTGTAAATCTAGGAAAAGCCTACATCTCCTGTTTTAGCATTTCTTTTCTTAGATACTAGCTGACACATTTATGGGTTTTATGACTTCATGGATTTGCTGTAGAGAGAAATGGCGAAAGAAGAACCTGTTTTTAAAAGTTAATAAATGTAATGATCTTTGTAAAGCTCACTAATATAACATGTTATACTTGTGTTTAATAGCACCAAGCCTTAATGTTAAATTTAATAAACCCATCAATCACTGGCTGGGGTTATAAGCCATTTTGTGGTTCCTCTTCCAGCGAACCCTTGTAGACAGTTTGATACCTGTCATCACCACTCACCCTGCGTTTCCATTTGAAAACTCAAATTACAGATAAAATTACACAAAAAAAATCTAATGAAGTAAACACTGTCATTTAATTTAATTAACTATCTGCTTTAAATGGACCAGCAGCACTTTCAAATAATTTCAGGTAATAATTCTCTTTTGGGTTCTATGTATATAACCATGCATGCTAATGAATGCAAATGATTTAAATTATTCAGTAGTGTTTGATTATTCATGAGCTACTACCAGAGTCGAACAGCAGCCAGCATCAAAATCTTCCATGATCTTAATATGCAGGTCACACAATTGACTGGTTATCAGGCTTTATTCTGACATACTGTCACAGACAAACATTCAGTACTCTACATCTATATAAAGAGGCTTAAAGCTGTACTTGTACACAGAGAAAACTGAAGGGGCATCTTTATTGTTTATGTGGCTTAAGATAGATGCCGATGTCAGCATATTTGTTTTTGGCTGCATCGTTGTTACATACTTTGACCTCCTGAGGGAACACCAGCCCCACAACATGAGAACAAAAGGCAGCTTTACAACAGTAGGACTTCAGCCCCGCTGGTCACCTACACACCCAGCAGAAAGATAGACAAACAGATGGGCAGACACAAAGACAGTCAGACAGACTGTGGCTGTTTCATTTCACTGATTCATTTGTCAGTGGAAATGCAAAAAGGGAACAAACAAGTAGAAGAGGAAGCTGACACTTCTTGAAAAACATCAGTCTGTGCTGAAACACAAAATCTGTTCTCCAAAACACACTTCCTCATTTGTGCAAGCTGAGCACAGGTAAATTATGCAAAACAAAGATCCATTTACGACACAAAAATTAGTTAATGTGTGTGAGGTGGACAGACTGCCTTGAACCTGATGACATGGTAATGGATCTGTGGTAATGGTTAAGCTGTGTTTTGTTTCAGGTTATGTAACAGTTGCTGCTACTCTGCCAAGTTTACATACATTTGTCAACTACAACTGACAACACATGCAAAAGTTTAACTGACTTTGTGAGTAGTGGTGATCATGTTACTAAACGTCACTCAAGTCCCACAACACTGACACACATTCTCTATTACCAGTATCATTCCAAACACTGACAGTTTCCCAAACAGGATTACCATCTGCTTTAAAAATGTTTAGTTTGTATTAAAACCCATCTGTTAACCATGTTAATTACAATCTAGTTTACAAATACATTTAAAAAATGGATTAAAAAGACCAAACATATAAATATTGGGAAAAATACTATGGCATTGTCTAATCATAAATGTCAAATGATCAAGCTAAACTGAACTCTTCACCCACAAATGACACACTGTCAGTACAGATTGCTATTAGTACCTGGGGGCTGAGCTCTAAATGACCCAAAACATGGAAAATGGTTAAGTGGGAGATTTCCTAACCTCAATGGTCACAGTTCTTGGCTACAGAGGAAGAACCACTAAACTTATTTAAGTAGCAGCAGGGGAAGTCGCAGCATTGGTACCTGAGCTTTAACTGGAAAATATTCCTTCCACATTGGTGAAAATGCTAAAACACCAAAAAATTAGAATAAAAAGAATAGTATTGCAGTTGCCACAACGATCACCTGGTTGAAATTCACACAGTGTGTAAATAAGTTCATAGTGTATACAGTGTACTGCAGGAAGAACCAGAACTAAAGGCTCACTGAGTATTTGCATGTTATGACTTTGACCCAGATAAAAGCAGCTGTAGGTGGATGTAAGCTGAAGACAGTTTTTGATTTGTCATTTAGTGTATGAACTGATGGTATGAATCAATCAACTATGAATGTATGACTGACAGTGTTGACATTTTCATTTGTTTTCATTGCTCCCTTAGCATGACATATGCTTTAGTGATGTGTGATTTCAACCAGATTATATGAGCTTGTACAAACTGTTTCCTCACTTTGAGGATTATTGTTATTTATTGCATTTCTACTCTATTGTAAAAATGTATATAGCCTATAGAGTTTTATTACTTTCTATTTTTTTTTTTATACATTGTTTGTCTTTTGCGCTGTCTTTATGCATGCCCCATTTTTTTCTTGCTCTTTATTGCTGCTGCCTTGACCAGTGAATTTCCCCACTGTGGGATCAATAAAGTCTCATCTAATCTAAAACTGTGATAGAGACAGTCCATTTGAGCTGCGGATTTGTTACCTGTGAGGTGGACATGCGAGACGTGTCCTGGCGTCCCGTCAGATCTGAGGAGGAGATGTTGACAGGTGCTCCACGGTGAAGACGCATGCTCACTTTCCTTTCTTTCTCCATTCCTAAAGGATGAAGAGGTACAAGGAGGTACATTATGATTCAGGTGGATGCTATAGCAGACTTTTTTCCTACAATGTCTAAGCATGTGCAGACCTGTGTGTGAAGCTGGGTTGAGTGGCGAGGGGGCGGCAACATCCTGAGTAGCTCGGGCCCTCCCTGAGGCTGAGGCCATGCCCCGGGCCCCAGGGTTCCTGCTGTGCCTCAGCCTCTCCTCACGCTCCCGACGCTCCCGCTCGGCGTCCTCCACGGCTCTGTTGGCGCCCTGAAACACAGATGGACGTGATTTAAGAAAAGCCCTCAGTCTGAGTAATAATACACTGTTTAGTTCAACAGGGACAAAAGACACCATCAAGATCACCACTTCAGCAACAACTCCAAACATTCCAATACATTTTTATACATTATTTAGACATTTCCTTGAACATTGGAAGGACCCATAGTTCCCAATTTCACAACCCTTTAGTACAAGAACACAAGTGCAATTTAGTCATTTACTGTAAAAAACATTTTCATTCTGCAATTGCTTGTCACTTTGACATAAATATTAAATACTGTGACATTACATTTCAGAAACACTGTGATTCAGATGCTGGTTTTCAATTAGTTTTCAGTAAGACCATACTGAGTAATAACAGAAATACAACTATGATCAACTCAAGAATGGCTTCAACATAAAAATTCTTTAGTAAAAAGTATGTCATTTTTGATTTATAAGATCTTTTTTTTTATTGGCTTTATGTGTATAT